>CM042847.1:5628146-5928146 GCA_023653725.1 Bungarus multicinctus
TCTCTGGACGCGTCCCCCCGGCTCCACCTCTCCTCCGCCTCGTCCTGGGTGCTATTGTGCGTGAACAACCCCCCACCACTCCCTCCGAGTGCCCTTCCATTTTCTGAATTCGGGGAGTAAACCCTGGAGAAGAAAACCTGGCAGGTCCTTCTCCTCCTCTTCCTCCCTTCCTCCCCCCCGCTCCCCCCCCCCCCGCTTATGACCTTCCCCCAATAGATCACCCCTTGTCTCATCATATAATAGCCCCCATCCCAGTCCGGGTGGGGTGGGGGGGGTGAGGGAAGGTGCCTAGGGGGAGGTGAGGAGGGAGGGTGAAATGCCCAGGCAAGCCGTGGGGGCCACCCATTGCCAACGGCGTGGGAGATTAGTCTGTTCGCAAACAGCGCCTTCCCCACCTGCGCCCAAGGTCTTCACATCAAAAGGCTTTTCCAGGCATCGGGTGAGCTGCGGCCCAGGCGACGGGATGAGGGGCCTCCCCCTTTGAAGTTTAAATAAACTGGAGGTGGTGGGGAGGGGTGGGGGTGGGGGGGAGGGGGGAGCGGGGCGTTCTCTGGCCCTTTTGTGTTTGGGAACCCCGCCAGGTGGAATGTGCAGGCCAAGTTGGCAGCCAAGGCAATTGTTTGTGCGCCTTGAGAAAAAGGGAATACAGAACCCTAGGGAGGAAGGGGAACCTCGGAGGTCTTCTCGTACAGACCCCCGCTCAAGCAGGAAAACCTTACACCCTTGCAACACACTTTAGTATTTCCGCACACACTTCCTTTCGTCTCTGTCTTTTTCTTCCACCGCTCCCTCCCCCTTTTTCTTTCCTCTTACTTCCTTCCGTCCTTGCTTCCCATCCCTCCCTCCATCCTTTTGATTCCTTCTTCCCTCCCTTCTTCTTGCCTTCCTTCTCCCCCCTCCCTCAATCTTCATTGTTTCCTTCCGTGAGTCCCTCCGCTCCTTCCCTACTCCATCTTCATCACTACTCAATCCCTTTTGAGGTCCTGTCTTCCCCCTCCCCTACTTCCCTTCCTTCCTTCTTGCTTCCCTCCCTCCCTTAATCCTTCCTTTTTTTTTCTTCCTTCTTTCCCTCCCCTACTTCCCTTCCTTCCTTCCTTGCTTCCCTCCCTCCCTCCCTCCCTCCCTCAATCCTCCCTTTTTTCCTTCCTTTCTTCCTCCCTCCCTTCCTCCCTCAATCCTTTTTTCTTTCCTTCTTCCCTCCCCTTCCTTCCTTCCTTCTTTCCCTCCCTCCCTCAATCCTTCATTTTTCCTTCCTTACTTCCCTCCTCTCCTTCCCTCCTTTCCTCCCTCAATCCCTTTTTTCTTTCCTTCTTCCCTCCCCTACTTCCCTTCCTTCCTTCCTTGCTTCCCTCCCTCCCTTAATCCTTCCTTTTTTTCTTTCCTTCTTCCCTCCCCTCCTTCCCTTCCTTCCTTCCTTGTTTTCCTCCCTCCCTCCCTCCCTCCCTCCCTCCCTCAATCCTCCCTTTCTTCCTTCCTTTCTTCCCTCCCTTCCTTCCTCCCTCAATCCTTTTTTTCTTTCCTTCTTCCCTCCTCTCCTCTCCTTCCCTTCCTTCCTTCCTTCCCTCCCTCCCTCATTCCCTTTTTTTCTTTCCTTCTTCCCTCCCTCCCTCCCTCCCTCCCTCCCTCAATCCTTCATTTTTTCCTTCCTTGCTTCCCTCCCTCCCAAGGGAAGGGACCTTCGAGGTCTTCTAGTCCAACCCCATCTCCCTCCCCCTTACCCCTTTTACCATCCTGGTCAAATGGATGTCCAGGCGATTTGTTTTTTTTAAAAAAAAAAAAACCTCGGTGGATGGAGGCTAAAAGACGCGGAAGGACGGTTACAGGAATTGGGTTGTGTCTAGTCTGATGCAAAGAAGGACCAGGGGGAGACATGATAGCACAGTCCCAATACTTGAGGGGCTGCCCCAAAGGAGGAGGAGCGGGGTCAACGTATTCTGCAAAGCACCAGAAGGCAGGACAAGAAGCAACGGATGGAAACTGATCCAGGAGGGAAGCAACTTGGTATAAAGCAGAAATTCTCCAGTGGAACAGCTTGCCTCCAAAAGTTGCTGGAGGATTTCAAAAACGCAATGGGACAACCATTTGTTGTCCAGTGAAATGATATAGGGCCGTGACGGAGAACCTATGGCACGCCAGCCCCAACCCAACTTATTCGCACTGCGCATGGACGCGCCTCCCAGCTGATTTTTTATTTACTTACTTACTTACTTATTTTATCAGATTTATATACCGCCCCTCTCTCGAGGGACTCAGGGCGGTGTACAGCCAAAATAAAATACAATGTAAAATTATAAAAGTTAAAAATAATTAAATTCACGGCTGCAATTGACAAATTATAATTTAAAACCCCAATAATTAAAATACAAAACCCAATTTCTCAACCCCAGTTTAAACCCTAAGTTAAATCAACCCAGGTCGGCCTGCACGAAGAGCCAGGTTTTCAAAGCACGTGTAAACGCCCTCAGGTCAGTGGTTGTCCGTAATTCAGGAGGCAGCCCATGCCAGAGGACGGGTGCCCCCAAAGAGAAGGCCCTATTCCTCGGGGGTCACCAGGGCCCACTTGAGGCCGTTTTCGCCAGGGCTGAGATTCAAATATTTTTGTCACCGGTTCGGTGGGTGTGCTTTGCGTGCCGTGCACACACTTTGCGGGCAGCAAATGTGCCCTTTGCACGGCAGCTGCCGCGCGGCACTATTCTGCGCCACGTAAAGTGGCTGCACTTCAAATTCAGCAGAGAAAGGTGAGTATGGGAGCCCGGGAGGGCGGGTGGTGGGCCCAACCACAGAACGGAGAGAACCGGTTCGGTCTCCTCTGCTCATCACTGCCACCGGCTCGCCAGAACCAGACCGAACCGGTAGATTACCACCACTGGTTTTTGCCCTCCCGGGAGGCCGAAAAAACGGGCTTTCCGGAAATACCGGATGTGCCGAAACGGGCCCATTTTTCGGCCTCCCAAGGCTACAGAGGCTTCCCTCGAACCTCCGGGAGGGCAAAAGCGGCCTCAGATGGGCCAAAAATCAGCTGGGATGCGCGCGCATGCACAGTGCGGGTAAGGGAACGAGGTGGGGGGTGTTGTGCACACATGCGCGGTGTGTGTGTGTGAGGCACATTGCATTTTGGGTGCCGGCACACCCACGTGCTTTCGGCACACCACAACAAAAAGCTTCGCCATCACTGATATAAAAAGGCTCGCCACCACGGCTAAGATTCCTGCTCGAGCATGGGGTTGGACTAGATGACCGCCGAGGTCCCTTCCAACTCTTGTTATTCTGCGTTCTACGGAAGAGCAGCCGAAAGCCTCAAACTAAATCCGTTTTAAAAAAACAGGAGTCCGGTTGCAACGACAACGCTATCTGGATGACTGAGAATTTTGGAAAGAGAAATATTTGTCGTTGTTCATGCTCCGAAAAAGAGAGAGAGAGAGAGAAAAGCAGGCTGCCTGTTTTTGAGAGCGAGGGCTCAAATTCACACCTCGCTTTCCTGTCGCTGTGGTTTTCCCCTCCATGCCCTCCCCTCTATCTTCATCTTTCTTTCCATCCCTCGTATGATACTTTCACCACAAACCCCAGAGGCGACAAGACGAACCAAACGATGGGGATGGCCAACCTCGCCGCTGGCTTGATGCTCTGGGCGGCATGGATGCCTGCTCTTCGGGCCAACTTTACCCCCCCTTCAGATCCGGGCACGGTGAGGAGACCCCCCCCCACCTAAGGGAAGGGGATAGGGGCGGTCGAAAGCAGGGAGTAAAATAGGTGTAAGTTCCTTCCCCCCCCCCCCCCTCCGTATCTCTGATCATTGTTGCAACTTGCCTTTCGGATAACAGCTTAATCATTTGCTGTGTGGACAATAACAGAATAATGGAAGAATTGGAAGGGACCTTGGAGGTCATCTAATCCAACCCCCTGCTCACAAGCAGGAGAACCTATACCATTTCAGATAAATGGCTCTCCAGTTTCTTCTTAAAAACCTCCATGGATGGAGCGTCCACAGTTTCTGGTGGCAAGCAGTTCCACTGATTGATTGTTCTCACTGTTAGGAAGTTTCTCCTTAATTCTAGGTTGCTTCTCTCCTGGGTTGGTTTCCATCCATTGCTTCTTCTGGTGCTTTGGAGAATAGCTTGACTCCCTCTTCTTTGGGGCAGCTCCTCAAATACTGGAATATTGCTATTATGTCAAACCCCCCCCCCCAGACTTTCTTTCACTAGACATACCTAGTTCTCTTAACCATTCGTTGTATGGTTTAGCCTCCAGCCCCTAACAGAAAAACAGAAGAACAAAAGAGTTGGAAGGGACCTTGGAGGTCTTCTAGTCTAACCCCCTGCTCAAGAAGGAGACCCTATCCCATTTCAGGCAAATGGCTGTCCAAACTTTTGCTAGAAACCTCCATTGATGGGGCACCCACAACTTCTGGAGACAAGTGGTTCTACTGACTAGCACCTAGCAATAGCACTTAAGACTTATATACCGCTTTATAGTGCTCTCTCTAAGAGGTTTTACAGAGTCAGCCTGTTGTCCCCATCTGGGTCCTCATTAATTGTTCTCACTGTCAGGAAATTTCTCCTTGGTTCCAGTTCTAAATCTCTCTTGGACCCATAGATGTGCTTGATAAATTATCGATCAAAGTCTTTAATTTTCTCCTTAGCTTTCCAGTGATTCTCCATATCATTCCGGTGAATGTCCATGTTATTCTGGGGAGAGAAATTATTATTCTCCCATATTATTGAGGGAGAGAAATTATATATTTTTGCAGACTGGAAAATGCAAACTGCTACAAAGTTGATAGAGTAATGGGGAGAGCTATTATAAGTGTGCCACTAGCTTCAGGAAACCTCTTCGAGAAAAATCTTTTAAAAAATTCTCAAGCAGCCTGAGAATAAAGTAGAAAAATAGAAACTTCTTTGGCCAAGGAAAGAAATGCTTCAGGAATTGCATTCAACTGATCTTTCCTTTTTCTTTTTTAATTTTCCTAAAAATATAAAAGAGAGTTAGCAAGGCTAACATGGAGGGAACAGCTATGGACAGCAAAGCAAAAAATGGGCTGCAAATGAAAATTTATCTTTGCAATGTTTTTATTCTGAAGTGGGTTAACTTTTTAGTGTACTGTTATTTAATCCAGATACAGCTGGCTGGGAAGTTCCAGGAATTTATGGCGAAGTTTGGCAAAACCTATAACAGCCAAGAAGGTAAGCAATATATATGAATTTCTGCTTCTCCCTCTGTATCCTGAATCTTAAACCTAGCCCAGTAAATGGAATTCTGATAAATCGTAGAAGAGGTTGAATCTAGCCATGTTTTTAGTATGTGTGAATGCAACTTGAATAAGAAGAGAAGCAGATCTGAGAGCACCAAGGTAAGTAGATCAGCTGGATGCTCTCTAGAGCAGTATGTTACTCAATCTTGACAGCTGGAAGATGCAGAGACTTCAACTCCCAGAATTCCCCAGTCAAACTGCTGGCTGGGGAATTCTGGGATTGATGTCCACCCATCTTAAAGCAGACTGGCTGGGGAATTCTGGGAGTTGGAGTCCAGACATCTTAAAGCAGACTGGCTGGGAAATTCTGGGAGTTGGAGTCCAGACATCTTAAAGCAGGCCAGGTGGGGAATTGTGGGAGTCAAAGTCCACACCACACATCTTCAAGCTGCCAGGGTTGAATAACACCGTTCTAAAAGTATTAAATTTCAGCTGCGTTAATTTTCTTCTGTCCAGCTGCAAAGTTTGAAACATTTCAGTGCACTCCATGAGCTAAAATAAAATTATTTTGACTCCTGAGGTGTTAAAACAACAGGGACACGAAAAGGATTTGGCTACAAGACTTTGCAATTCTCCCTTTCTGGAATGGTTACCTGACTTCCCAATCTAAAAATATTAAAACCACAGCTATCCAGGAAGGAGAGAAGCAGACAAACCAGGTCTAACATCAGATAAGCATTACACGTTGGTAACTTAAGTGGGGTTTACTGTTTCCTGCCCCTTTTGATTTCTTCATACTAGAAATGATTTACCGCTTCAAGGTCTTCGCACAGAACATGGAAACGAGCCAAGTCTTGCAGGATACCGAGCTGGGGACTGCACAATATGGGATCACCCCTTTCAGTGACTTGACTGGTAAGATGGAAGGGAAATGAAATGTTTGATCAATGGGGGAGATTAATCAAGGATGCCGAATAACAGAATGCAGAATACGACCTACAGCCGTTCATTTTGCAAACAACCAGTGGAACAGAAGTTGCCTTCAGAAGTTCTGGGAACTTCATGACTGGAAGCTTTTAGATAACAGATAACCAGAGTTGGAAGGGACCTTAAAGATCATCTAGTCCAACCCTCTGCCCAAGCGGGAGACCCTACACAATTTCTGACAGATGGGAGTCCAGTCTCTTCTTGAAAGCTTCCAGAGATGAAGCTCCCACAACTTTCGAAGACAATTTCTGACAGTGATGGTTCTCACTGTCAAGAAATTCCTCCTTATTTCCAGATTGAATCTCTCCTTGTTCAGTTTCCATCCATTATTATTCCTTGTCTGGCCTTCGGGTGCTTTGGAGAATAGCTTGACCCCCTCCTTCTCCCTGGGGCAGACCCTCAAATATTGGAAGTCTGCTCTCCTGTCTCTCCTAGTCCTTCTCTTCACTAGACTAGCCAGACCCAGTTCCTGTAAGCATTCTTTGTATGTTTTAGTCTCCAGTCCCCTCATCATCCTGGTTGCTCTTCTCTGCACTTTTTTCTAGAGTCTCAACATCTTTTTTATAATGTGGTGAACAAAACTGGATGCAGTACTCGGTGTGGCCTTACTAAGGCTTTATAGAGTGGTATTAAGTCCCTCCCTTGATTGTATCCCTCTGTTAATGCAATTTAGGACTGCATTGGCTTTTTTGGCTGCTGCTGCACACTGTTTGCTCATATTTAGCTGGTTGTCCACTAAGACTCCAAGATCCCTCTCACAGTTACTGCTATTGAGCCTGTTTTCATCCAGTCTATAGTCTTTCAAGAAGAGACTGAACTACCACCTGTCAGAAATGGTGTAGCTTCTCCTGCTTGGGCCGGGGGGGAGGGGTTGGACTAGATGACCTACAAGGTCCCTTCCAACTCTGTTCACCTGTACCTATCTGCATCTATTTTGCGACTGTTCAAAATTACAATGATACTGGAAAAAGTGACTTACGAGCGTTTTCCACTCTTACGACGGTTAGTCGCAGGATCAAAATTCAGACCCTTGGCCACTGACTCATAGTTATGACAGTCAGTGTCCCGAGGTCACGAACTTCTGACAAACCAAGTCAATGGGGAAGCTGGATTCGCTTAACAACCAGGTGGCCATGTTAACTGCTACAGGGATTCACTGAACGATGGTGATGAGAAAGGTTGTAAAATGGGGCAAAAGTAGTTTAAGAAATGCTTCGCTTAGCAAGGTCACCAACCTTTTGGGCCTCAGGGACCACCAAACCCATAATTTTAAATCCCGCGGACCAGAGACCCTGGGAAAAATCCCCCAAAAAGTCTTCAGGAAAATTCCCCATCCCGTTTTCCTACCGATCGATCGTTCTTTATGTGGGATCGCAAGATACCGTCTCCAGCTCCGTTCTCAGAGAGAGAGAGAGAGAGAGAGAGAGAGAGAGACTTTTGGCTTCATGCAAGGAAAACAGCAGAAGCAGCAGAAGTCTTTCTTTCTCTCCCCCAAACTCTGCCAGAAACGAGTCTTTGCCGGCGCAACCTCTTGGAGCAGGAGGCCTTGCCAGGGTCCCAAAGAATCATTTCTGGCGAGGTTTGGGGGAGAGGAAGAAAGACTTTGGCTGCTTTCCTTGCATGCAGAAGAAGAAATAAGTGGAAAGAAGCAGCCCGGTGGCCAGGCCAGGCAAGAGGGGCGAGTGGGGCAAGTTCCCCCCCTCCGCCCGTTCCCCCCTCCCCTCACTACCTTGTGTTGTTCACAAGTGACACAAGCCTTGTGTTCCTACGGGCTCTGTGGGCGGCGCAGCCTTGTGTTCCCGCGCAGCCTGGATTAATTGCTTTTGGGGGGGGGGGGACATTTCTCTGCCGACCACCAAAATTTTCTCACGGACCACCAGTGGTCCCCGGCCCACTAGTTGGCAACCATTGTTTCTAGTCCAAACCAAGGTCCGTTCCAGGCCTAGGATTCTATGAAATGGCGATGGGGAGGCAGTGCCCGAGAAGCAGAAGGGAGGGGACATTCCCAAAGCAGCCAGCGGCCTAGTAAAGTGAAACGAGTTGAATAAACCGCGCAGTCCCGGCTTGCACATTGGAAAGTGTTGCTGTTGAACAGCGTGTGCAAATAAAGACCCTCAGTTGGCTTTGCGGTGGGCTGGTGGTGAGCTGAGTGTTCCCATCCTGCAGAAGTGGGCAAGCCCCCCCCCCCCCCCCCCCCCCCCCGGTGTCGCTGTGGCCAGCAGGATGTTTTAGAGATGAGCCCGCCACAGAATCCAACCTCCGTTGCAGGTTTAACCAACGGAGTTTCAGCCGTGTTGCATCGACACAATGGCTTAAATCTCTCTCTCTCTCTCTCTCTTTTGTTTTTTTTAAAAAGCAGCAGTTTTCTGTTTTGCAAAGCACCAGAAGGCGAGACAAGAAACTAAACAAAGCAAGGAGAAGCAACTTAGAACTAAGGGTGACATTTTCTGACAGTGAAAACAATTAATTATGCCTCCAGAAGTTGTGGGTGCTCCATCGCTGGAGGTTTTCAAGAAGAGAGTGGACAGCTATTGATCTGGAATGATATAGGGCAGTGGTGGCTAACCTTTTGGGGCTCCTGTGCCAAAAACTGTGTGCGCCTCGTGTGCCAGCACCCAGAAGGCAATGTGTGTGGGCCTCCCACCCTCTACACATGCACGCACAATTCCCCCCTGCCACCCCCTTACCTGCACTGCGCCTCCCAGCTGATTTTCTGCCCGTTTGAGGCCTTTTTCGGCCTGCCAGAGGCTTGAGGGAAGCCTCTGCAGGCTTTGCAGGCCGAAAAATGAGCCTGTTTTGTCACTTCCGGTATTTCCGGAAACACAGGAAGTGATGAAATGGGCCTATTTTTTGGCCTGCAAAGCCTGCAGAGGCTTCCCTCAAGCCTCTGGCAGGCCGAAAAAGGCCCGAAAATCAGCTGGGAGGTGCGCGCATGAAAAGTGAGGTAAGTTTGCCTGGGGCTCGTGTGCCGGCACAAATGGCACGCGTGCCGTAGGTTTGCAGATATAAGGTCTCCTCCGCAGGAGGTTGGGCTAAAAGACCTCCAAGGTCCCTTCCAACTCTTTGTTATTCTTATTTAGGCTTGTTTTTTCCTTATTTGGTTAGATCAAGGTACTTAACTATTCTTCAAGCTCTCGTCTCAGCCTAGGAAGGGGTTTCACCCCCAGTCTGAATGAGATGTGTGAGCTTCCTTTTTTTTTAAGGTTTTTACTCTGCGATTCAGTTTTTCTGTCGCTTGAGGGGCTGTCACAGAGAAGAGCGGGTTGACTTCTTCTCCAAAACTCAGGAGGGCAGGACAAGAAGATGGAAACTAACCCAGGAGAGAAGCAACTTGGAATGAAGGAAAAATTTCTTGACAGTGAGAACGATTAACCAGTGGAACGGCTTGCCACCGGAAGTTGTGGTTGCTCCCATCACGGGAAGTTTTTACGAAAAGTCTGGACAGAAATGGCATAGGGTTCCCTGCCTGAGGAGGGGGTTGGACTAAAAGACCTTTAAGGTCCCCTGCCAACTCTGTAATTTTGTCAAAACTGAAACGGTTGAAGCCTGTTGTGGGAAGCTGCCCTTATCTCAGCGGCTCGCAGGAAACAGCTTGGGATGGCCAGGTCACACAATGGTCCTTTTGTTTGGGCACTGCAAGCATTGTGTGTTTTAAGCAGTGTGTTTTATTCACCGCGGTTGAAGGGATGAGCTTGGGAAGGGTGGGTGGGGAGGACAATTTGGCTGGCACTCGGTGGAATGCCAAGCAAACGGTCCAAGAAAGTTGAATTCCTGGGGAATTTTGCCCGAGAGTCTCGCAAGGCTATCGTGCAGGATCAAAAGAATTGGCTTTCCTCCGCCCCTCCTGTCTTTCTTCCTACTCCTTTTTTTTGGGGTGTGTGTAAGGTACACAACACCCAAGGCCGGCCAAATTATTTTGGCAGCCTGAGGCTGAAAATTCCACCCGGATTTCTCCCCGCTTGGGGAAGAGTAAAAATAGAAAAATTAATTAAAAAGAAGGCAGGTTTTTCTACCCCACGCCTGTGGTGGGTCACCTCTCCTCGGTCTGTTTAATAAATGTTTGGTCGATGCGGTTTGAATTACTGAAGGGCAGCTAGGCAGACGGCCAACCGGGAAAGCCTTCAGCATCAACAGGTAGTCCTCCTCTTACATCAATGCATTTAGGGACTGTTCAAATTTAAATTAGAATTGGAAAAAAAGTGACTTATGATTGTCTTTCACACTTGTTGTTGTTGTTAGTTGTGAAGTTGTGTCCGAGGCATCATGACCCCTGGACAACGTTCCTCCAGGCCTTCCTGTCCTCTACCATCTTCCGGAGTCCATTGAAGCTCACACTGACTGCTTCAGTGACTCCATCCAGCCCCCTCCTTCTCTGCCATCCCTTTCTTCTTCTGTTGCCCTCAATCGTTCCCAGCATTCGGCTCTTCTCCAGTGAGTCCTTCCTTCTCATGAGGTGGACAAAGTCTTTGAGTTTCCTCTTCAGGATCTGGCCTTCTAAAGGGCAGTTCAGGGTTGTTCTCCTGTAGGACTGACTGGTTGGAAGGCCTTGCCGTCCAAGGGACTTGCAGGAGTCTCCTCCAGCCCCAGAGTTCAAAGGCCTCCATTCTTTGGCGCTCAGCCTTCCTTATGTCCAACATTCCCAGCCATACATTGCAACTGGGAGAACCATAGACTTTGCGCCCTGTTGTTGGCAAGGTGATTTGTCTCTGCTTTTGAGGATGCTGTCTAGATTTGCCATAGCTTTCCTCCCCAGGAGCAAGCGCCTTTTTAATTCCTTGGCTGCAGTCCCCATCTGCATTGGAGCCCAGGAAAATAAAAGCTGTCACTACCTCCATTTCTTCCCCATCTATTTATTTGCTAGGGAACTGAGAGAGCCGGATGCCACAAACTTAGTTTTCACACTTAAGCTGCTTTTTAAGCTTCAGCGCTTTTGGCAAAGTGAAAGTTAGTAAATTAACCGGGTTGCCCGAACTCTGCAACCTCCGCCAGATGCTTCCTCCACAGGGCTCTGCACTACAATACCCCTCATCCCCCACCCTCACAGACTCAGGCTGGTTAGAGAAGGTTGGAGTTATAAGCGCAAGACACAGGCGAATAATATAAAATGTGTTTTCTTCCCTACGCAGAAAGCGAGTTTGCGAAGAAATTTGGAAACCCAGTTTTGAAGGCTGTGCCATTTGGGCCGATGGAGCTGCCTCGTAGCTTCATGGCGGCACCCCAATTTTGCGATTGGAGAAAAATGGGCTTGTCTCCAGTGAAGGACCAGGTGAGCATGGACAGAGAGAGCTGCCAACTAATGTCACATCGGACGCTGATTTTCGTCTTCTCAACCAGCAGGGACTTTTGGTGGTGATGGATGTGACTTATGCAGAGCATAAATTTTAGGGAGATCTTCCAGCTTTGATGATGTTGAAAGGGGAAGATGGATCTGTCCTGCCTTGTTGAGTGACATTGTCTTGAACCACTAAATCAAAGTCCCTGGAGTAGTTATTTTTGCAACTTTAGACAGTTTAAGTGAGGTGGACTTCGACCCCCAGAATCCCCCAGCATCCCCCAGCCAGCATGCTTTAAGATGGGTGGACTTCAACTTTCAGAATCCCCCAGCCAGCATGCTTTAAGATGGATGGACTTCAACTCCCAGAATCCCCCAGCCAGCATGCTTTAAGATGGGTGGATTTCAACCCCCAGAATCCCCAGCCAGCATGCTTTAAGAGGGGTGGACTTCAACTCCCAGAATCCCCCAGCCAGCATGCTTTAAGATGGGTGAACAATTCCCAGAATATGCTTTAAGGGGGTAGATTTCAACTCCCAGAATCCCCTAGCCAGCATGCTTTAAGATGGGTGAACAACTCCCAGAATATGCTTTAAGGGGGCGGACTTCAACTCCCAGAATCCTGTAGCCAGCCTGCTTTAAGATGGTGGACTTCAACTCCCAGAATCCCCCAGCCAGCATGCTTTAAGAGGGGTGGACTTTGACTCCCCGAATTCTCCAGCTAGCATCTTTTAAGAGACGTGGATCAACTCCCAGAATTTCCCAGCAAGCTGATGTCTTAAAAGAATACTGGCTGGGGAATTCTGGGAGTTGAAGTCCACCCATCTTAAAAGAAAGCTGGACTAAGGACCTTCCCAAGTATAAGTTTGTCAGCAGAGACAAACTTAGATAAGAGATAAAATGGGGAACTGAATTAAGGATGGGGCTCAATTGTACATGGGATCCTGGTGTTTTGATTCAGTAGTGCAGTTCAGGTGTGCAGATTGTGAATCAGGATCACCTCAATCTTAGACTGTCTTCTCCTTACAACAACCCTGTAGGGTAGGGCCAGGATGAAGGCTAGTGGTGCCCCGGACTAGTTCATGCAATTCTCTTGGCAACTATAAAGAATGGCTTTCCTTTCTTCTGTGAAATTTGCCACACCTGCTATATGCTACTGATGCTGCAGGGTGAATTTTCCTGCACTGTTAACAGCCCTAGGATACCAGAGCTGTGGTTAGAAATGGGAGGACATGGGCCAGATCCTAGTTTAATGTTTCAGATCTCTTTCCTAGGGAGAGTGCAAATCCTGTTGGGCCTTTACGGCCGTCTCCAACATAGAGGCATTGTGGAAGATTCACCGAAATGTTAACTGCAGCCTCTCCGTGCAAGGTATGTCAGATGATGGGAAGGTAGGTGAGAAAGGAGGGTTCGTTCAAGTGGTTTGTCAATCCCAGCAATTTTAAGATGGGTGGACTTCAACTCACAGAATTCCTTGCTGGCCAGGGAATTCTGGGAGTTGAAGACCATCCCTCTTAAAGCATGCTGGCTGGGGAATTCTGGGACATGATGTCCACCCGTTAAAGCCTACTGGCTGGGGGATTCTGGGAGTTGGTCCATGCATTTTCAAGCATGCCGGCTAGGGAATTCTGGGAGTTGAAGTCCATCTCTCTTAAAGCAGGCTGGCTGGGGAATTCTGGGACATGATGTCCACCCCTTAAAGCCTGCCGGCTGGGGAATTCTGGGAGTTGAAGTCCAGCCCTCTTAAAGCAGGCTGGCTGGGGAATTCTGGGACATGATGTCCATCCCTTAAAGCCTGCCGGCTGGGGAATTCTGGGAGTTGAAGTCCATCCCTCTTAAAGCAGGCTGGCTGGGGAATTCTGGGACATGATGTCCACCCCTTAAAGCATGCCTAGCTGGGGAATTCTGGGACAAGATGTCCACTGCTTAAAGCATGCCTGGCTGGGGAATTCTGGGACATGATGTCCACCCCTTAAAGCCTGCCAGCTGGGGAATTCTGGGAATTGAAGTCCATGCATTTTAAAGCCTGCCGGCTGGGAAATTCTGGGAGTTGAAGTCCATCCCTCTTAAAGCAGGCTGGCTGGGGAATTCTGGGACATGATGTCCATCCCTTAAAGCCTGCCGGCTGGGGAATTCTGGGAGTTGAAGTCCATCCCTCTTAAAGCAGGCTGGCTGGGGAATTCTGGGACATGATGTCCACCCCTTAAAGCATGCCTGGCTGGGGAATTCTGGGACATGATGTCCACCGCTTAAAGCATGCCTGGCTGGGGAATTCTGGGACATGATGTCCACCCCTTAAAGCATGCCTGGCTGGGGAATTCTGGGACATGATGTCCACCCCTTAAAGCATGCCTGGCTGGGGAATTCTGGGACATGATGTCCACCGCTTAAAGCATGCCTGGCTGGGGAATTCTGGGACATGATGTCCACCCCTTAAAGCATGCCTGGCTGGGGAATTCTGGGACATGATGTCTACCTCTTAAAGCCTGCCAGCTGGGGGATTCTGGGAGTTCATGCATCTTAAAGCATGCTGGTTGGGGAATTCTGGAGTTGAACTCCACGCATATTAAAATTGCCAAGATTGAAGAATATTGGGTAGTTCCTTCAATAGTCTTCTCTGAAAACTCAGATTGGGGAGTGGGTGGGTGGCAGAGAAGGCTGACTAATTTGGAAACCTGGAGAAAGCAAGCGTCGTCCATTACTGTCCAACAATCTTCTTCGAAATCATTTTCTTCTTCTTCTCTCTCTCTCTCTCTCTCTTTCCTTCTAGAAATCATCGACTGTACATACCATTCCAGAGGAGGCTGCCTAGGGGGCTACGTCTGGGACGCGTTTCTGTACGTCTTCAACAACAGTATGTAAGACATCCCAGTTCGTTGCATTTTTTTCGTTGTAGTTTTTAAGTGAGTTCGCACAACTCCGTCCCACTGATTTAATTGTTCTCCCTGTCAGGAAATTTCTCCTTAGTTCTAAGTTACTTCTCTATTTGATTCATTTCCATCCATTGCTTCTTGGCCTGTCCTCAGTTGCTTTGGAATTACAGAATAAGAGAGTTGGAAGGGACCTTGGAGGTCTTCTAGACCAACCCTCAGCTCAAGCAGTAAATCCTATCCCATTTCAGGCAAATGGCTGTCCAATCTCTTCTTGAAAACCTCCAATGATACCTCCAACCTCTGGTGGCAAGCAGTTCCACCGGTTAATCATCCTCACTTTTAGGAAGTTTCTCCTTAGTTCCAGTTTGCTTCTCTCCTTGATTAAGTTTCCATCCGTTGTTTCTTGTCCTGCCTTTGGGTGCTTTGGAGAATAAGTCGCTCCCCTCTTCTTTGGGGCATCCCCTCAAATATTGAACTTCTGCTATCAAGTCACCCCTTGTCCTTCTTTTCACTAAAAGAGACACACCCAATTCCTGCAGCTCTTCTCATATTTTGTTTTTTTTGATGATCAACTCGGCTTGTTGTAGGCTGAAGGCTGGATTTTGTGCAGCAGGCTGTTAGCAAATTATCTGCCTGATCATTTAAAACAGTTTCAAGGCAGTTACTTAACTGCCGACGTTAGGAAAATTCCAAAAGGATAACGGTAATAAAAACTTTTTAAAATGTCTTTCTCCTCCACCCCCCTTTCGTGAACCATCCTCGGTTTCTTTTCCAGGTGGATTGTTATCGAGCACACTTTACCCTTACACTGGGGAAAACCAGCGCTGCCAGAAATTCAAGAGGCGAAAACTAACCAAGATTGATGGTTACAACATACTTCCAAGGGATGAGAAATGTAAGTCTTTGGCTAAAGGGCTGGATATGAGACATCTGAATTATAAGCCTCTTGAGGCACCTGAAAAAATTAGGTTGACTCAAGATTTTTTTGCTTTTTTTTAATGAAGGCTTGTGTTGTTTTGCATTTGGAAAAAATTGGAGCGAGAATAAAGACATTATCTGCAAGTAGACGAAATCTCTTTTTACATGTTCAATCAATTTAAATGCGACAGATGCAGTTACATGATGACCCCTCCCAAAAAACCAAACAACATTGTGGCTTAATACAGGGAGTCATTGTGTTACTACTATTGTGGTGCGGTGGCCTAGAGCTGGAGCTCTCGCCTCACAATCAGGAGGCTGTGAGTTCAATCCTAGGTAGAGGCAGATATTTTCTCTCTCTGGGCATGATGAAAATATTTCTGCTGGACAAAACTCCACATTGGCAACAGGAAGGGCATCCGGCCATTCAAACACTCCTTGAAAAGCTCCTTTTGGTTGCCTGGACTCCACCTCGCAAGGGATTATGGGGTTGTTAAAAGGGGAGAATAATTGTCTTACAATCATTTATTTAGTGACCGGTGAAAGTTACAACGGCACTGAAAACAGTGGCTTGCAAACAATCCTCACATTTACAACCGTTGTAGGATTCCCACCATCACGTGATCAAAATTTGGGCGCTTGGCAACCGGCATTTATTTACAACCGTTGCAACGTCCTGGGATCATGTGATCCCCTTTTGGGGATCTTCCCAGCAGGTGTCTCGACATGCCAAGTTAATGGGGGAAGCCTGACTCGCTTAACAGCTGGGTGGTTCACTTAACAACCAGGCTGATTTGCTTCACCGCTTTGGCAAAGAGGTAAAAAGGTGGTGGTGTGACAATGGTCGTAAGTCGAGGACCGCCTGGACTTACGACCACAACTGAGCCCCAAATTTACGTGGCTAATTGAGAGATTTAAAAGTAGAGTTTGCCCCATTTTACGACCTTTCCTTCCTCAGCTGTTAAAGTGAATCATTGCAGTTGCTATCACGCTACCCCATGGGAGTTGATCCCATGACCCCTCTGGGACACTGCAACCGTCATAAAATATGAGCCTGTTGCCAAGCAAATTTCGATCACGTGGGGATGTCGTAACGGTCGTTAAGTGTGAAAAATGGTCGCAAGTCCCTTTTGGGATCACTAAGCGGGCCGTTGTAAGTCCAGGACGGCCTGTATTTGGGCGGGGAAATGAATTTCGCTCCAAAATCCTGGTTTTTGCTCTTCTAGCTTTTTGCTTGTTCAAACTTCCATGTTAATTTGTGATTATTATTTTTTTCCCCACCCAGATATTGCTCATATGGTGGCCAACCAGGGTCCGGTGACAGCTTTGATAAACCAAAAACACCTGCAGGTGAGACCGGGGGTAAAATTCGGGTGGAAAGAGGGTGGGAGGGAAAGGAACGTTTTCGTTAGCTGACATCCTTCCCGATTCGCTGCCTTTCGTTATAATAATAATAATAATAATAATAATAATAATAATAATAATATTTATTTATATACCGCTCCTCTCCCGAAGGACAATTGTATGGTGCACAGCCATACAATTAAAACAATAAATATATAAAAGTTAAAACTAAATTAAACTAAAGGCCCTGGCTGAAAACAATTAAAACCCCTCCCTAAAACCCTAAAATTTAATATAAAACTTAAAAAACCCAAATCTAAAATCAGCCCAAGCCGGCCTGGTCAAAGAGCCAGGTTTTCAAGGCACGCCTGAAGGTCCCCAGGTCCGTGGTTGTACGTAGCTCCGGAGGCAACCCATTCCAGAGAGCAGACGCCCCCACAGAGAAGGCCCTATTCCTCGGGGTCATCAGCCAGCACATAGATGCGACGGGACCTGCAGGAGACCCTCCCTGTGGGAGCGCACCGGACGGTGAGAGGAAACTGGCAGAATGCGGTCTCGTAAATATCCTGGTCCGATGCCATGGAGCGCTTTAAAAGTTAACACTAAAATCTTAAAGCGCACCCAAGAGGCCACTGGCAGCCAATGCAGCTCGCGCAGGAGGGGCGCCACATGAGAGAACCTTGACGCCCCCATTCTGCATTCTGCACCAGTTGAAGCCTCCGGATGCTCCCATTCGGGAGCCCCATGTAGAGGGCGTTACAGTAGTCCATTCAGTTTGTGGCTGAATTTTCCTAGATTCCTTAACGTGGGTTAATCTGAACTCAGGCCAGCTCCTGTATACGGGTAGTCCTCGAGTTACAACAGCTCATTTAGTGACCCAAGTTACGTCCCTGAAAAAAAAAAGGGATTTACGACCACTTTTCCCATTTACGACATTTCCAGCTTTTCCCCCCCATGATTAGAATTCGGATCCTTGGCAACGGACTCATGTTTACGACAGATTCGCTTAACGACCGTGTTACTAACTTAACAATTGCAGGGGTCCGTGACGAGAAAGGTCGTAAAATGGGGTAAAATTCACTTAACCGCTGTTCCGCTCAGCGACAAGACATCTGGGGATCCATTGTGGTCACGAGGAGTACCTGTATTGCAGAAACCTAGGCCACGGGGTTAATTTGCGGCTCAGAAAAAGGAAAAAAACAGGTCAAAATATAGATGAAACGTGTGAATTTGGCCACTGGAACTAATTCTGGAAGACTCAGAGAAACAAAGAGACCTAGAGAGGTAACCAAGATTTAAAGATCATCCATCTATGGTTAATCGTGGTTTGTTTGGATTTTCTCTCCGTGGGGCAGCATTACCGAAATGGCATCATCCAGAGGTCCAAGGTGAGCTGTGACCCCAACTGGCTTGACCACGCGGTCCTTATTGTTGGCTTCGGTGAAGGTAAGCCGTGTTTCCTTGCTTGTTGGGGTTCAATGGATCCTGGTTTGATTCTCCCATTCAGCATCTCGCTGAATGTTTTGAGATGGGTCATCACACCAATTCGAAGGCAGTTGGGTTGTTTGTGAAGGGTTGCAATCACCCAACATCCTAACCTTAGAATCTTAATCCAATTTAGTCCGTACAGGTGGTCCTCGTTTAATGACCGGTCGCTTAGTGACTGTCTGAAGTTATGACAGGGCCCCCAGAAGGTACTCCTGATGTGATGTCAAAGTTCTAAATGCCCCCACCCCCCTCAACAGTCACAGGATCTCATTGTAGGAGCTTGGCAACTGGATTGCATTTAGGGCGATTTGCAGAATCCCATCTTCAAAATCACTGAATTTTCAACGGGTTTTGCCATCGGATAAAATGGATTTGTTTAATGACACGGTATTTGCTTAACGACCACAGCTGTCTGTTTAATGACTTCCACTAAAACAATCCTAAAATCAACATGTGGTCGTGTAGTGGACCTGCTTAACAGCTGCATCAACAATTGTAATTTTGGGCTCCATTACGGTCATAAGTTGAGGAACATCAGTGTGTGCAAGAGAGAGAGAGAGAGACAGAGAGAAAGAGAGAGACACAGAGACAGAAAGAGAGAAGAGAGAGACAGAGACAGAGAGAAAGGGACAAAGAAAAGAGAAACAGAAAGAGAGAAGAAAGAAAGAGAGACAGAGGCAGAGAGACAGAAACAAAGAGAGACAGACACAGAGAAGAGAGACAGAGAGAAAGAGAGACACAGAGACAGAAAGACAGAAGAGAGAGACAGAGAGAGACAGAGACAAAGAGAAAGAGACAAAGAAAAAGAGAAACAGAAAGAGATAAGAGAGAGAGAGAGACAGAGGCAGAGAGACAGAGACAAAGAGAGACACAGAGACAGAAAGACAGAAGAAAGAGACAGAGAGAGACAGAGACAAAGAGAAAGAGACAAAGAGAAGAGAGACAGAGAGAAAGAGAGACACAGAGACAGAAAGACAGAAGAAAGAGACAGAGAGAGACAGAGACAAAGAGAAAGAGACAAAGAGAAGAGAGACAGAGAGACAGAGAGACACAGAGACAGAAAGACAGAAGAAAGAGACAGAGAGAGACAGAGACAAAGAGAAAGAGACAAAGAGAAGAGAGACAGAGAGAAAAAGAGACACAGAGACAGAAAGACAGAAGAAAGAGACAGAGAGAGACAGAGACAAAGAGAAAGAGACAAAGAGAAGAGAGACAGAGAGAAAGAGAGACACAGAGACAGAAAGACAGAAGAAAGAGACAGAGAGAGACAGAGACAAAGAGAAAGAGACAAAAAGAGAGACAGAGAGAAAGAGAGACACAGAGACAGAAAGACAGAAGAAAGAGACAGAGAGAGACAGAGACAAAGAGAAAGAGACAAGAGAAGAGAGACAGAGAGACAGAGAGACACAGAGACAGAAAGACAGAAGAAAGAGACAGAGAGAGACAGAGACAAAGAGAAAGAGACAAAGAGAAGAGAGACAGAGAGAAAAAGAGACACAGAGACAGAAAGACAGAAGAAAGAGACAGAGAGAGACAGAGACAAAGAGAAAGAGACAAAGAAAAAGAGAAACAGAAAGAGATAAGAGAGAGAGAGACAGAGGCAGAGAGACAGAGACAAAGAGAGACAGACCCAGAGAAGAGAGACAGAAAGAGAGACACAAAGACAGAAAGACAGAGAGACAGAAAGAGACAAAGAAAAAGAGAAACAGAGAGAAGAGAGAGAGACAGACAGAGGCAGAGAGACAGAGACAAAGAGAAGAGAGACAGAGAGAAAGAGACAGACAGAGACAGCAAGAGAGACAGACAGAGAAGAGAGATACACACAGAGAGATAGAGGAGACAGAGAAGAGAGACAGAAAGAAAGAGGAGAGAAGAGAGAGACAGAGACCGAGACCGAGAAGAGAGAGAGATGGGGGGGGGGGGGGAAAGAGAGAAAGAATGTTTAGCTTACTGTGTGAATCTCATAGGTAAGTCCTTGGCTTACAACTGTTTGTTTAAAGACCATTCAAAGTCAGATTGGCACAGAAAAAAGTGACAAAGCTGCTCCTCATACTTATGACCATTGTGGCAACCCCCCCCCCCAGTCATGTGGTCAAAATTTAACTGGCATGGATTTAGAGAGGCTGCGGACTCCCAGGGTCAGGTGATCGCCAATTGTGAGTTGCCCAGCCGGCCTCATAAGCAAAATTGATGAGAAAAGCTAGACACGCTTAAAAATTACTTTGCTTAGCAACACCCAAAGGTGTTTTTTTTTTTTCTTCCTTCAAGAGGCAACTGGACTTTCTGAAGATGTTTCGCTTCTCATCCAAGAAGCTTCTTCAACTCTTCAGAGGCGAAGAAGTTTCTTGGATGAGAAGCGAAACGTCTTCAAAGAAAATCCAGAAAACCCAGTTGCCTCTTGAAAAAAATAAAAAAAAAGCATTTTTGGGACAAGAAGGACCTGGATGACGAGGAATCTCCATAAACATTTGCTTAGCAACTGAAATTCGGCTTCCAAGGATGGTCATAAACCCAGGAATTGCCTACAATTGCTTCGTTGATGATGCCATGCAATAAGTACAAGAGCGGAAACTCAATTCATTCGAACTAAGGTCCTGTTGCCTGAAACAGAGTTTTAAGTAACGGGAGTGAACCCGTTAACCGGGATCCAAAAGTCCGGTGCAAACCTAGAACAAGGCGAAAGTTCGGCTGAAGTTTGGCGGCTACCCAAATTCAGGTTCCGATCTTAGGATTTGGGGAGCCAGCTGACAAAAGTCATTGAGACGCTCGCGTTTTTAGTCCAATTTAGCAAAGAAGGACCTTCAAAAACTTGACAGCTTTCTTGAGAAGGGGTTAGGAGGAAATGAGCAGCCGTGACCAGGTTGTTACGGTTTACTGGTGTGCTCTCTTTTGGTTGCAGGCAAAATCCGACGCGGTACCTGGAGTGGATCATACTGGATTATCCAGAACTCGTGGGGAAAACACTGGGGAGAAGAGGTGGGCTGAGTTTTCACTGACTGGTGGGAAAAGAGAATGGAATTGGAAGGGCCTCTTTTGGTCTAGTGGTTAGATTAGATTAGATTAACAGAGTTGGAAGGGACCTTGGAGGTCATCTAATCCAACCCCACCGCCCAAGCAGGGCGTTTATGACACCGTTTATGACAAATGGCAATCCAGTCTCTTAAGGTAAAGTATAGCAGGCCAGAAACCAGGAGATGGTGAGTTCTGGTCCTGCCTTAGGCAGGAAAGCCAGCTGGGTGATTTTGGGCCAATCCCCAGGAGACAGTGAGTTCTAGTCCCGCCTTAGGCAGGAAAGTTGCCTGGGGAATTCTGGGAGCTGAAGTCCACATGCCTGAAAATTGCTAAACTTGAGAAACACTGGCCTCGACTTGCATCACTTGGGGAAGCGAGTTGGGGAAACCAAAACCCAGTTCAGGGGCAGGGAACGTATCAGTCCCCATCACTGGCATAAATTGACATAAACGCAGTAGAAACCAAACAATGAAGACAATTCACCAGTGGAACGACTTGCCACCAGACTTGCTCCATCACTGGAAGCTTTTAAGAAGAGACTAGAGTCTGCAATGGGATAGGGTCTCCTGCTTGAGCAGGGGGTTGGACTAGAAGACCTCCAAGGTCCCTTCCAGCTCTATTCTGATGGATAATTGATTGGTTAGCTGTGTCGCTTAGAGATATCTGACAGTTGAACTGAACTCTTTGTATTTTCTGTTAGGGCTATTTCCGGCTGGACAGGAATTCAAACACCTGTGGGATTGCCCAGTATGTCACAACGGCCCTCCTCAAAGATGTGGGAAGAGGGAAGCCACCTGTTTGTCCTAGATGACGTTGTGCGTGCATCTGTCTGTCTTTAAGACAACCGTTTTGGAGCCCGCAGTCCCATTAATTTTCAAACTTTTGCAACCTGGTGCCATCCAGATGTTAGTAGCTTGCCCCATTTGACTTTCCTTGGAGTTATTCAGTTTCTTTAAAATGCAGGGTTTCTCGACGTTTTCTTAATTTTAAGAGCAGCAACCGATGAGTAGTGTAACTTTTTAGAATTGCCAAGTACAACGCTTGGAGAAAGGATGGACCGAATCCTCAGTTTTGGTGCAAAATCTTTGTGTAGAAAAACCTGGCTATTTTCTCTGTGTGTGTATGCAGGTGTGGAGGGGTGTGGAAAGGAATGCTTGAATGGAAACTGAATCAAATGCTTGGATAGAATATATTATATATCCAAATAAAGAAAGCATATTGTGAAAATACAGTGAACACCGCTGGTAATCTTCATACGGAATGAATGAAAAGAGATTCTCATCAAAATAGTCATGTGTGTGTGTTTGTGTGTGTGTGTATCTCTATAACTATCTATCTCTATATCTATCCATCCATCCATCCATCTATCTATCTAGCTATCCATCCATCCATCCATCTATGTAAGTCTTGGCGTGTTCGGGTCTTTTCCCGTGTAAGATTGAAAGTATCTTGGTGACGTTTCGGCGAGATCTCACTCGCCATCTTCAGACTGGTGCCTATATATATATATATATATATATATATATATATATATATATATATATAGTTCTTTGGTAATTCGGGTTTTCTCCCGCGTAGAGTTGGAAGTATCTAGGCGACGTTTCGATGAAGTCTCATTCATCATCTTCAGGCTTGTGTCTTCGGCTTTGTGCTTCTCGGAGTAATGTGAGCTTGCAGCTGTTTCTTCGTTTTAACTGTCAGTGGGGGTGGCTTGATTGGGTGGGGGCTTGGCTGTGTTTTGATTGGCTGGGGGTGTGTTCTGCTCAGGTGGGGGCTTAGTTGTGCTCAGGTTAGTCTTAGTTGCTGGGGGATTTGAGATGGTGAGCTGTGATCCTGCTGTTTGGCTTCGTGTTCGTGGTCTTGCCACATCTTCATCAGTTCCCTTCATGTATGGGTTGGGGGGGGGGTTGAAGCAGGTACCACAGCTGCATCACATATATATATATATATATGTTTATGTGTTAGGTTTTTGAGCTGATAAATAATTAAACAAGGGAGACTAGGATAGATCTATTTCGAGCTACTTAGCTCTTGTCAGCTAGCCATACCCTTACTGGGATTCGAACCTGGGAAGTATTACATGTGAGGCAGTTGTAATTGCCATTAGGCCACTGGTTCTCATCCAGATCAGCTTATAGATATATATATATATATACAAGCACGAAGCCAAAAGCACCAGCCTGAAGATGGCAAGTGGGACCTCGTCGAAACGTCACCAAGATACTCTCAATCTTACACGGGAAAAGACTCGAACACGCCAAGACCTGCATACCTGTACCTGTGACAATCTATGAATATATATATATATATTCCAATTCTGGAATCAAACAGTCTTTCGTTATGTAGGAGCCATAAAAAACCAACCCCCCGCCCCATCTTCTTTCCGCCCCTTTTGGCTAAAAAAGGAAGAAATTTGGCTTTTCTGCCTCTGCATTTTCTATTCCGATTCGACCTGCGTGGATGTATTTTTTTCACACCTCCAAAGTCATAAGGTCTTTTGGGTTTTGCTTTATTTTCTTAGTTTCATTTCATTTCCACTGTGGCTGGTTAATCTGATGGGGCCACCTCGCATTTCTTTTAACTTACACATATTTAAACCTAAACATATACACAACGGGAGGGAGAAGGAAAAAAACAAGAATATATATTGTAGAGACTTGAATATTCCCAGGTCTGAGGCTGCCAGGAAGAATGATGGGGTTATTAAACCCTAGTTAAGGCCACACCTCGGATACTGCAGCCAATTTTGGTCACCAGACTACAAAAAAAGAGGTTGAGACTTTGGAAAAAGTTCAGAGAACAGCAACTAAGAGGATCAATAAAAAGCTAGCTGGGGAATTCTGGGAGTTGAAGCCCACCCATCTTAAATGTTGCCATACTGGAGAAACACTGCCTTAAATCTTCTCCAAGCATCTCAAAAGAAAAATAAGTCTTAAAATCCAACTCGATTTAATGGGGAAAAGGCACGGACGAGTTCCCCATTCTACCTAGATTAGAACGTCTGATCTTCTTGAATATTTTTGCAGGCTGATTGTCATGATGACACTTTTAAAGGCAGCGAACCTCAGGCTGTTCTTGGGGCCCAGATCCCCAACTGGGATTAACAAGAGTTGGAAGGGACCTTGGAGGCCATCCAGTCCAACCCCCACGCCCCAAGCAGGAGACTTTACACCATTTCAGTTTTAAAGGGGCTGAAATGTGGGGAAGGGGGAGGAGAAGGGAGGCTGAATAAATACCCAGAAAGTGCAAGAAAAAAAACAGAGGCTTTTGGAGAAGGGAAATGAGGCCTTTTCTCATAAACCAGTCTGTTACTGCTAGGAAAAATATGACTGTCAGCTTCGAGTTCACACCATGGTGTGAAAAAGGGTGTGAATATTTTTTTTAAAAAAGCCCACACAGCTGCCAGGTTGTTTGATGCAGGTTGCTGTTAGGAGGAGGAGAAAGAAGAGGAAGGAGGGGAAGGAGAAGGAGAAGGAGAAGGAGAAGGAGAAGGAGAAGAAGGAAGGAGAAGGAGGAGGAGGAGAAGGAGAAAGAAGGAGGAAGGAGAGGAGGAGGAGAAGAAGGAGAGGAGGAAGAAGAGAGGAGGAGGAAGAGAAGGAGAAGGAGAAGAAGAGAGAAGAGAAGAGGAGGAGAAGAGAAGGAGAAGAAGAGAAGGAGGAGAAGAAGGAGAAGGAAGAAGAAGGAAGGAGAAGGAGAAGAAGAAGAAGAAGAAGGAGAAGGAGAAGGAGAAGAAGAAGAAGGAGAAGAGAAGGAGAAGAAGAAGAAGAAGAAGAGAAGAAGAAGAAGAAGAAGAAGAAGAGAAGGAGAAGAAGAAGAAGAAGAAGAAGAAGAAGAAGAAGAAGAGGAGGAGGAGGAAGGAGGAGGAGGAGAAGAAGAAGAAGAAGAAGAAGAAGAAGAAGAAGAGAAGGAGGAGGAGGAAGGAGGAGAAGAAGAAGAGGAAGGAGAAGGAGAAGAAGAAGAAGAAGAGGAGGAGGAGGAGGAAGGAGGAGGAGAAGAAGAAGGAGAAGGAGGAGAAGGAGAAGGAGAAGAAGGAGCTGTAGAAAACAGGAAGGGAAAAAAAGAGAAAGCTTTAAGTGACAGATGGTAGAATGGGCCAGCTGGCGAGGGAGCAGAAATACAGAGCTTGGCTTTCAGGAAATCAAGGGGAGGAAGGGAACTTCCCATATACAGGAAGTCATTGACTTACATCCATTCGTTTAGCGACTGAATGTAAAGTTTCAATAGCACCAAAAAAAGGTGACTCACGGCCGGTCCTCACGCATACGACTACTGTGGCATCCCCAAGGTCATATGATCAAAATTCAGGGGCTTGGCAACTGCCATGTATGTATGACAATCCTGGGGGTCAGGTGACCGCTGTTTGTGACCTTCCCCGCTGGCTTCCGAGGAACGGGAATGGTGGTTAACCGTAAAACTAGTTTTAAGAAGCACAAAGCTGGAGTTGTTTGCAAGACCTAAACCCAGGGAGCGTCCAATCTCGGCCACTTTAAAAGACTTGTGGACTTCAACTCCCAGAATCCTCCAGTCTGTGTTGTGGCTCGGACGATGAGAAGGTTGGGGAGGAACTTGGGCCAGTCCCGGAGTCTGGGGAGGGCT
Organism: Bungarus multicinctus; assembly: GCA_023653725.1. NCBI lineage: Eukaryota > Metazoa > Chordata > Lepidosauria > Squamata > Elapidae > Bungarus > Bungarus multicinctus. The sequence continues at coordinate 5,653,825 of CM042847.1, forward strand.
CCAATGGATGCTCTGCGTCAGAAGCAGAGATGGGGCCGTCTGAGATTTCCCAGCTGCCTTTGGAGTTGGAGATAAAGTGGGGAAGAAGAACAGCTGGAGCCTGTTCTAGGTGTGCGTATGCGCAGAGCTGTCAGGAGAACAACTGAGGAACAGGGGCCGACTCGGGAGGAGAGGCACATGTGGATGCTGAATGGCCCCTCTCTGGGGAATAAATAGAGACAAAAGGGGAGTGGTGGTTGCAGGAGACAATAGTTCGCTTATTATTATGAAGATTTGCTCAGTTCGTGCCTCAGAGACTCCTTGCCAGAAATTAATTTACAGCTTTGCAACCTGAAGCTCTGAGCCTGGCAATTATTCAAGGACTGATAAGTTGCAATTAACCCTTCGAAGGATTATTGCCGGGACTTTTCTATGTGTGAATGCTATGAATTCACAGTAACTAAATAAAGAGGGGGTTTTTGGGACAAGGAGTCTGTTTCTTGGTTGGCTAAGCCTGGGTCAGAAACAGTCTGATACCTCCTTTCCCCGGTAGTTTGATGGAGGGATATCAACAGGGCGTCAAGCTCTGACACCACATGTCTGGCTGGAGAATTCTGGGATGTTGGAAGTCCACAGGTTTTAAAAGTAGTTGAAGGCTGGACACCCCTGTCCTAAACCAAGTCCAGGAAAGTACAGTTCAAGGGATTTTTTTTTTTCTCCTTGTAGAACCGTTGGTTCCTGTTAAAACAGGGGAGGCTCCTTTTCTTTAGACTGCAGGATAAATATAATTTATTGAGCTGTTTTGCCCTCCTAGCATCGCACTGCTGTTCAGTAGCTAATTCTAACCTGGTTTCTCTCTGTGGGTGGCTTGTTGCTCCTTAGCAGCAGGCGGGGAATCTTCTTCCTACATTTGAGAAGAGGCTACTCATTCCAGCATTGGGATTCCTCTCTCTCTCTCCTCCAGTTTCCATTCGCAGCGCCGAGACGGTCAAGAAAGACTGCGCCGCCGAGATAGATGAGCTCGGGTCTCCCCCCAGAAGGCGGTTCATGGAGCTGCCAAGCCTTCGCTCACGGGCATGCTAATGTGGGCCGTGAGCAGCGGCTGGCTGCTGCCTTCCTTGAGCACAAACACCTGCAGGGGAAAGAGAGAAGACCCAGGTGAAGGCTGGGGGTTCAAGGAGAAGGGAGGGGGGGGGTATGGAATTGCTTCCTTTGGACGAAGGGAACCCCGCAACGTTTTGGAGCACAGAAAGACAGGCGGGAATTGGGATACCGAGGTAAACATACCAGATTTCTCCCAACAGCAAAACGGGGAATGGGAGAGAAAGGGTGATTGGCGGGTTAGCGTGGAGGTGCAATGGTTAGAATGCAGTATTGCCGGCTAACTCTGCCAACTGCCTGCAGTTCGATCCTGCTGGGTGTCCTAAAATCATGTGATCACCTTCTGCAACCACTCCAAACAAATCTATTCTTAAAATCCTCCAGTGTGTCAGCATTCACGATTTCTGGAGGCAAATTGTTCCATTGGTTCATTGTTCTCACTGTCAGGAAATTTCTCCTTAATTCTAAGGTTGTTTCTCTCCTGGATTAATTTCCACCCGTGGCTTCTTGTCCTGCCCTTCAGGTGTTTTGGGGAACAGCTTGACTCCCTCTTCTCTGGGACAGCCCCTCAAATATTGAAAATCTGCTATCAAGTCACACCCACACCCAGTCCTTTGGCCCTCTGGATTCAACAGAATAACAAGAGTTGGAAGGACCTTGGAGGTCTTCTAGTCCACCCCCCCCTCCTCAAGCAGGAGAACTTATATCATTGCAGACAAGTGACTATCCAGTCTCCTCTTGAGCATCCACAATTTTTGGAGGCAAGGTATTCCATATTAATTGCTCTCACCATTAGGATATTTTTCCTTGGTTCTAGGTTGCCTCTCTCCTTGATTAGTTTCCACCCATTGTTCCTTGCCCTGCCTTTAGGATCTTTGGGGAATAGGCTGAAACCCTCCCCCCCCCCCCTTTTTTTTTTTTTTTCTTTGTGGCAGCTCCTCAAATATTGGAAGACTGCAATCAGGTCACCCCAAGGCCTTCTTTTCATTAAGCCAAGGGTCTTCCAACTCGGCAAGTTTAAGACTTGTGGACTTCAACTCCAGGAATTCCTGAGCTAACATGACTGGAGGAGGAGGAATTCTGGAGGAGTTGAAGTCCACAAGCCTTAAACTTGCCAAGTTTGAAGGCCCCTGCATTAAACTAAAGGACAGAATAGAATAGAATAGAATAGAATAGAATAGAATAGAATAGAATAGAATAGAATAGAATAGAATACTTTATTGGCCAAGTGTGATTGGACACACAAGGAATTTGTCTTGGTGTAAATATACTCTCAGTATACATAAAGAAGGAACATTCGTTAAGAATCAAGAATCATAATGTACAACACTTAATGATAGTCATAGGGTACAATCAACAATCAAATCATACTAGGAAACAGAGGATACAGTCACAAGTGATTGGGGGCTTGAACGGTGGGAAAAGCCAATTTAAGGTCACTAACCTTAATAACATCCGAGATCGCTTGGTCGCTGAGACACTCGACAAAAGTGGCTAAAGGATAATTCACTCCCGGGATCAACATCGGAGCCTGAAAGGAAAATTGAAAAAAAAAAGGAAATAAATACAGATAAATCCTCGACTTACAAACATTCGTTTAGTGACTGTATGAAGTTTACAGCGGCATTGAAAAAAAGTGACTTATGACCATTTTTCACACTTACAACTGTTGCAGCATCCCTCATGGTCACGCAAACAAAATTCAGAACACTTGGCCATTGGCTCGTATTTATGACGGTTGTGATCGTAACACCGAGGACTACCTGTATAGTCAACACCTGGATCTGGAGCTTATAGGAAGACAGACTAAAGTAGACCTGGGTGATTTGAAGTCCAGCATATCCTGCCCCCTGAATCAAATTACAGGTAGTCCTCAACTTATAACTGGGCCCAAAATTTCTGTTGCTAAGTGAAGCGTTTGTTAAGTGAGCTTGCCCCGTTTTATGACATTTCTTGCTATGGTTGTTAAGCGAATCATTACACTTGTTAAGTTAGTAATACAATTTGTTAAGTGAATCTGGATTTCCCCACTGACTTTGCTAGTCAGGAGGTTGCAAAAGGGGATCCCGGGACCCAGGGACATTGCGACCGTCGTAAGTATGAACCAGTTACCAAGCACCTGAATTTTGATCATGTGACCATTGGGATGCTGCAAACGGTCGTGAAGTGTGAAAAATGGTCATAAGTCCCTTTTTTTCGATGATGGTGTAGCTTCAAACGGTCACTAAATGAACTGTTAATAAGTCGAGGACTACCTGTATTGTACTGAGAGATACAGGTAATCCTCGACTTACAACCATTTACTTAGTTTAGTTTAATTACTTTATTGTCATTGCACCTCATACAACAAAATCAAACATCTTCAGTGCACATCATGACCATGAAAATAAATACAAACACACATCCTTCACCCTTCACACATTGAACAGGAAACCACACCAACACTGCACTATACAGCAGAATTCAATAGAGTTCCTGCCCTGGGATAGAAGTTGTTTTTCAGCCTATTTCTTCTTGTTTATATTATTATCCTGTACCGTCTGCTAGACGGTAATAGTTCAAAAAAAGGGAGGTTCCCAGGATGAGATGGATCTTTAAGGATGTTTTGAACTTTCTTAAGGCAGTGGGAGCTATAAAGCTCTTACAAAGAGGGGAGAGGGCAACCCATGATCCTCTGGGCAATGACGTTCACCCTCTGGAGTGCTGTCCTATCTGCCACTGTGCAATTGGCAAACCATACAGAGGTGCAGTGAGTTAAAATGCTCTCTATGGTGCAGCGGTAGAAGGTCACCAGCAGTTTTCATTCAGTTGTTGTTTCCTGAGAAATCTCATGTGATATAATCTCTGCTGGGCCCTTTTGACCAGGGCTGCAATGTGAGCACTCCCAGGTCAGGTCCTCTTTTAGGGTAACACCCAGAAACTTAAAACTGTCCACTTGCTCCACTCGGTCTCCAGTGATAAGCAAGGGCTAGATGTCTGATCTTTCCCAAATTTCCCATCCCAAATTTCAACGGCACTCAAAAGAAGTTACTTACAACTGGTCCTTTTGCGTTCAAGACTGTTGCAGCCTCCTTACTCCCCTGTGATCAAAATTCAGGTGCTTGGCAACTAGGGTGTATTTATGATGGTCGCCGTATCCTGGGGTCACATGATTGCCATTTGCAAACTTCCCGGACGGTTCCAACCAAGAAAATCAAAGGGAAAAACCAAAGAAGGGTACAGTGTTACCTTGAAGAACGGACGCTCGACAGAATAATGGTTTTCATCGTAAATGAAGCAAACGAGGAGATTTGCTATCGCGCGATTCTCGGACATGTTCTGGAGATTAAGACACAGTTTGAAAGTGGGGCCCATACCCTGGACCTGGTGAGGGAGGAGAAGAGGAGGAGAAAGCATTAAATGAGGACAAAGGACATGGGGCAAGGAGAGAGACCCCCAAAATGGAGAGCTTCTCTCTCTAAGCTCAAAACACCAACTATGGAAGTGCCAGAGAGAGAGAATATATTTTCAATTGTTCTAAATTAATATTTTCTTTTGGAAATCTTTTTACAGATTTTTTTTTAACCTCTTTTTACGAATCTTTTTTTTACCTCTAGCAACCAAAACCATCTAAACCCAAGTTAACTGTGGCAACTTTTAAGTTATAATTCCCTAGCCGGCTTGGTTTAAGATGGATGGACTTCCATTCCCAGAATTCCCCTACCAGCATGCTTTTAAGATGAGTGGAGCTCATCGCTCAGAACTCCCTAGCCAGCATGCTGGGATTGGAAGTCCACACGTCTCAAAGCATGCCGGCTGGGGAATTCTGGGAGCTGAATTCCTTTTAAACTTAACTGATTATAATTAATAAGAATTAGCCTTAAGCAGTCAGTGTGTGAAACCTCTCCAGGAGGCAGGGGAAGGGCTGGTGGTGAATTTTGGGAGATGAAATGGCTAAGCTTCATGGGATATAGCAGTGATGGTGAACCTTTTTGGCACCGAGTGCCCAAACTGGGATGTGCATGCATGTACGCGTGTCGGATCGCCAGAAAACCAAAGACCAGCTGGCCGGTGCACACATGCCTCGTTTTTGGCCATTTTGGGGGGCCGTTTTCAAGCTGTTTTGGAGGGCCATTTTTGGCTGGTTTTCGGGCAGTTTTCAGGCCTTTTATGGGCCACTTTCATGCCATTTTTCAGAGTATTTTCAGGGTGTTTTTGGCTGGTTTTCAGGCTCCTTTTGGCCCAAAATACGGCCTGAAATCAGTCTGAAAATGGCTCAAAAACAGCCTGAAAAGGCCTGAAAAAGGGCCAGAAAAGCAGCCGGAAAATGGTCTGAAAAAGGGTTTTCGGGCCATTTCCCAGCGCTCCAATGCCTGCAAAGACCAGCTGACCAGAAACCAGAAGAGCAGCTGGCGATGGAGCGCGTGCCAACTGAGAGGGCTCTGCATGCCACCTCTGGCATGCATGTCATAGGTTTGCCATCATGGGTATATAGGGTCTCCTGCTTGGTGGGGGGGTTGGTCTAGATCAGAGGTCGCCAACCTTTTGGACCTCAGGGACCACCAAACTCATAATTTTAGATCCCAGGGACCACTAACTGGTTCTGTGGGCGTGGCCTAATTTGTGGGTGTGGCTTGGTGGTCATGTGACTGGCTGGGCATGGCTTGTATGTAAATGTTATAAATATTTATATAAATATTCAACTTTTTATAAAAAAAGAGCAACTTTTACCCAAAATCAGGCAAAGCAGGCAGGCAGATTGAGTTGCTCACAGAATCACAGATTCATTCAGAAATCCATCTATCTGCCATTGGCTAGCTCAGTCTGTCACATAAAATTTGCTTGCAAGCAAACTCACAAAATTAACTCACAACACACCATGTATGTAAATATTGATTTTTTTATATAAAAGAGCAACTTTTACCCAAAATCAGGCAAAGCAGGCAGATTGAGTTGCTCACAGAATCATTCAGTGATCTATCTATCTGCCATCGGCTAGCTCAGTCTCTCAAATTTGCTTGCCGTGAGTCTGCACTGAATTTGCTTGCAAGCAAACCTTCAGTCCTAAGGGAGGTTCGGCTGGGCTTAGCTAGAAAGCAAGAAATCCAACCATTTCCTGCTTCCTAGCTAATCTAAAACTCCCGGTACAGCAGAACAGATGATGGTCGGAAAAAGGAAAAATAGCAACTTAGCAGACAACTTTACCGGGTAAGGAGTGAGTGGGCGGGGAGGGTCCCGCAGGCCATGTGGGCTGAGTAGCCTTGTGTTTCTGCGCAGCCTGGATTAATTGCTTTGGGGGGGGGTGCTCTGGGGGAGAGATTTCTCTGTGGCCCACCAAAATTTTCTCATGGCCCGCTGGCGACCGCTGGTCTAGATGATCTACAAGGTCCTTTCCAACTCTGTTAATCTGAATCTAATCTGAATCCGACTCTAAGATTCAAGGAACATTGTTCTAAGAGCACATTTTAAAAAGCATTGGACATCAACTCCCAGAATTCCCCATCCACACAAATGGAAGCAAATGCATAAAACCTGGATAATGTTGATACTATTAGGATGCGTTTGAAGCCCAGGGCGTTCATGAGCTCCTCCCTGATCTCGGAATGGTTTCCTCACCACGGCGTTCAGCTTGAGTGGCTCCTGCAGGGACTCTGAGACGGGGGCCATGCTGCACTCCAGCGCCCGGACATAAGCACGGGCTGCCATGAGACGGATGCGGCTGAGGTCAGTCTGAAAGACTTGGTGCATGGCTGGGAAAGGGAAGAAGAGAGGAGGATGAACGGAAGGCAAGCGAAGGAGCCCTTCGATTTTACCCGCTCTTACCATATAGGTAAGTCTTTGGCTTACCACCACAATTGAGCTCAACATTTCTGTTGTTAAGGGAGACATTTGTTAAGTGACTTTTCTCCCATTTTATGACCTTTCTTGCCAGAGTTATTAAGCGAAAACACTGCAGTTGTTAAGTTAGTAACACGGTTGTTGATCCAGCTCCCTTGTTGATTTTGCTGGTCAGAAGGTTGCAGAGGGGATCGCGTGACCCCAAGAGACTGAAAACTGTCATAAAGTGTGAAAAATGGCCATAAGTCACTCGTCAGTGCTGTTCAGTGTCTCCTGGTGATTGGCCCACAGTCATCAAACTGGCTTTCATGCATAAGGTGGGACTAGAACTCCCCATCTCCTGGTGATTGTCACCCAAAGTCACCCAGCCAGCCTCTGTTCTGACCAAAGCTTCCTGAGACCGTAATTAAGCACACGTTTAATCCAAACAACTTGTTTTATTTCAACGCTGGGAATTATGTTCATTCTCAGCCCGTAATGAATCCCTCGAGATAAGCACCCACCTTTATCTCCTTTGAATTGCTGCCAACAACTAGTGTCAAATTAACTGTAAAAAGCCAAATGGAGTACAGGGCTTCAAGGTTTAATCCGAACAGAGCAAAAGACTTTGCTTCCTGCAAAGATTTCTCTACCTTTGCCTGTCCTCTACCTTATGGGAGGGGCAATCACCTCCAAGCCTTGCTAACCTGAGTTGCCCCTTTTGTCTCAGCTGCTCTTGCCTTCTAGCAGTTCTGTGTATACGCGCACTGGGAACAGGTTCCCCTTGTTTCTCTGCCTCGCTGCTGCCAGACTCCAGAGTCAGCACATAACTCCCAGGTGGTCCTGGCCCTGTCTGTATCGGATGCAGGACCCTGATCTGAGCCCTCCCCGAACTCCTGTTCTTCCCCACTGTCCAATTCTGCACAGGCTGCCGGCGAACCACAACAGCTTTCATGCATAAGGTGGGACTAGAACTCAGGATCTCCCAGTTTGTAGTCTAGCACCTTCTCCTCTACACCGAGCTTGCTCTCCTATGAAGATCCAAATAGTATTTGAAGGTAGAGAATAGACCTGAGAGACGGTGCATTGGATTCCTGGCCCGTTCTGCTTACCCACTCCACACTCTCGTTCCCGCAGCGTCTGGTCCACGTAGAGTTTGGTTTTCTTGGGCACGTTGAGTTTGGTGCTCTGGGCCACAGGAACACCGGCCGTGGCGTCCCCCTTATGGAAAGTGCTGGTACGTTTCAAGATCTTGATGATGAGACCCCCACCTGGAGACGATAGAAAAGTTGGAAGTGGGAGAGATGGACGCAAGGCAGCAGGGAAACTGATGTTGAGACTCTAGAAAGAGTGCCGTGAAGAGAAACCAAGATGATTCGGAGGCTTGGAGGCTAAAACATAGGATGTGGGAGCTTCATCCCTGGAGGGCTTTCAAGAAGAGACTGGACTGCCCTCTGTCAGAAATGGTGTAGGGTCTCCTGCTTGGGCTGGGGGTTGGACTAGATGACCTATAAGGTCCTTTCCAACTCTGTTAATCTGTAAAGGATACTGAGACTCTAGAAAAAGTGCAGAGAAGAGCAACCAGGATGATTAGGGGACTGGAGACTAAAACGTATGAAGAACGGTTGCAGGAACTAGGCTTGGCTAGTCTAGGGAAGAGAAGGACCAGGGGAGACAGGAGAGCATCTTCCAATATTTGAGGGGCTGCCACAGAAAGGAAGGGGTCAAGCTATTCTCCAAAGCACCCGAAGGCCAGTCAAGGAATAATGGATGGAAACTGATCAAGGAGAGATTCAACCTAGAAATAAGGAGAAATTTCCTGACAGGGAGAACAATCAACCGATGGAACATAAGTTGCCTTTGGAAGTTGTGGGAGCTTCATCCCTGGAGGCTTTCAAGAAGAGACTGGACTGCCCTCTGTCAGAAATGGTGTAGGGTCTCCTGCTTGGGCTGAACACTAGATGACCTACAAGGTCCCTTCCAACTCTGTTAGAGAAATTGTTAAAGGAAGGCTAGCTGTTCTGCTCCTATGAATGACAAAAAGGCTTAAGCAGCCAGTTTAACCAGGCCAAGGAACAAATGAGAGACTGTGTTTGATCAACAGCATCTACATTCTGTCGAGAGAGAAATTCTCCAGCACGAGTCCGAGAGCTCAGAAGGCAAAACCTGAGATCGGATCCCGAACCTAGCTTGTTTACATTCACACCTTTGGTTGTCATGATGAGGGTGTTGTCCTCTCGTCCGTAGTGGCCGAAAGCGATGCTGGTGACGACGTCCTGCCAAGAATCAGGAAAGAAACGAAGGAAAATTGGTCAGCAACGAGGGAGCGAAATCAGAAACCTCGAGAGGGGATATTTGTGCTGGAGCCTCCCAAGCTGAAGCTGGGCGTCGTATGTGTGAGAGGCTTTCTCGGTAGTCCTCGCCTTACGGCCGTCGTGAAGCCCTGCCGTGAGAGTCATTGCTTGAGATATTCATGAAGCAGGACACCACACGTCAGACCCAATTTCGCAACCTTTGTTGTTGTTTTTGTGTACACACACACACATACACACTAAACCAATCCACTTCAATCGTGTGTCCACTTGGGTACTTATTTCAATTATTTAAGCATTATAAATGAAATCCTTCTTATCAAATCTAACAATACATCAGTGTTCCCATATATATTCCCATATCATTGAGAGTTTTGCAGTGATAATTCAGCGCCGGAAAAATAAAACACCAATGGCTGATGCTTCATTTAACATCTTTATAAACCTAGTAAGTGCATTTTACAAACCAGTTGTAGATTTCTCCAACATGGAGCAAACTCAAAACAGAAACATGTTGCAAGTTACAGAGCAGAGCTCCAGTCTTCAGCAAGCAAGCAAGCAAGTTTCATCTCCAACAGATAAAACTCAAACCTCAACATAGCTTCAGAGTTGCAAAGCTTAATATAGAGCCACCCGTGCCTAAGCTACTTTTAGTTTCAGTTTCCAAACTGTCCTCATTGGCTGACTTAGTTGCTTTGCCTACTCATTGGCTGACTTTGTTACTATGCTCTTATTCGTGAATATACTCTGGCACATATACATAATAATATCACACATTATCACTTTGCTTAAATTTCTCTAATTGCTCTATAAATACATCAAATATTTCTTTTTTAGGTTGTTCTATTCTCTATCCATTGATAGAACATATTGCATACCATGTAATATTCAGTTTCTTCTTTTTCCTTAATTTCTAGTGTCAATCTATTCATTTCTGCACATTCAAATATTTTTCCAATTATCTTTCCCTCTATCGGTATTTTATCACTCTTCCAATTTGGGACAAATACAATCCCGATACAATTCAAACGCAACCTTTGTTTTTTTGTGGCGAATCACCACGGTCGTTAAGTGAATCGGAAGATCGCTAAGCCAACCCGTTACGACCACAACGGAGCTCAACATTTCTGTCGCTAAGTGAAGACATTTGTTCAGTGGGTTGCGCCCTACTTCACTAACTTCCTTGCCACGGTCCTTAAGTGACTCACTTGCCGTTGTTCAGTTAGCAACAGATTGTTAAGTGAAGCTGGCTTCCCCATTGACTTTGCTTGTTAGTAGGTCGCAAAAAGGGGATCGCGTGACCTCTGGGACCCATCGTAAATACGAGTCAGCGGCCGAGGGTCTGAATTTTGATCCAGGCACCACGGGGGGATGCTACAACTGTCTTTAAGAGTAGAAAAACGGTCGCCAGTTGCTTTTTTCAGTGGTAACTTCGAATGGTCACTAAATGAGGAGTCAAGGAGTATACTGCTCATGAGTAGCAGTATATAAATTTGAGGCCTGGTTTGGACAACCTGTAATGTTAATTCCTGAAATGAGCAAAAGAGATGGAAGGAAGGCTAGGCTGTTGCAAAGGAAGTGGGCATTAGCATTAGCTTGATAGGATTTCCACAAATATTCCCACAAAATTTGGAAGCTTACCGGCACCTGGATGACATTGACAAGGTTTTTGTCCCGGTAAACATGGATTTCCCTATTGGCCAGCGACACCAACATAGCCTGGAAGCTTTGTAATTTCTCATCCATGAGGCCCAAAGTGACGGGAGCCGCCGACAACATCACTGCCCAGAGCTTCTTTCCCTGGCACGAGAAGATGGGGTGGGGTATGGTGGGGGGGGGGGAAATGTCAGAAAATCATAGGGTCTCCTGCTTGAGCAGGGGGTTGAACTAGATGACCTCTGAGGCCCCTTCTAACTCTGACGCTCTATGTGTTCCTTGGCTTCCCGGAGGAGTTAGGGTAGAGCGACACTGCCCTCTGCAGACTCATTCGAGGCTTTGCGGGAGAATATAACGGGCAGTCTTTGGACTTCGCCACCACAACGGAGCCCGGATTTCTGCCGTTAAGTGAGACATCGGTGGAGTTGTGGTCGTAAATTGAGCCACCCACCGCACAAGTGCACTCAATTTTACAGCAAGAGTCGAAAAGCCAGTCCACGCAGTCATTCGGTTTTAATCTATTCTCCTGAATGGTATGTGTTTGATTTTTTCTTTTTTTCCCCTAGAAAATGGGCAGAAAAGGGCAATTTCCTGGCAAGGAAATTATTAAATTGTGGTGATGTGACTGTGGAAGGCTACAACTAGTTGAAAAAGGTAAGCCTGTTGCCAAGTGCTCCACAGAGCATTACACGACTGCAGGTGTGTGTGTATGTCTCAGTCATAACTTCGAGGATGGGTCTTTTAACAGCTTTTTAAAGATCCATCATAACTTAAAATCCTCATTAGCGACTAGTCATAAATTGAGGACTATCTGGATTTATTTCTTGGAAATCTAGCTGCTGCATAGTTGCAAACAGAGGTGTAGAAGTTTATACCAATTGTGAGCCTGTTTTTGCAACGGTGGTGGTGGTGGAAACTATTATTGTTGTAATACACCTATTAGGATTCAACTAGGGAGCACAATATATGTATATATATTTTTTCATAGGTATATGTCTCCTTTTTTAATGCTTTGTTCTGTTTTTGTGAACATTTTTTTCTATTTAAAATTTGTAATTTTTTTTGAGGAAAAATTTAAATTAAATGAAAAGGGAATCGAGTTGCTATCAATTCCGGATAAGTTCGGATGGCCGATTTGATTTGCTTTTCACAAATTAAGACATTCCACATTAAGACAGCCACAAAGCTCAGCGCAAACAGGCACCCTCGCAGCAACAACTCGCCCACGGGCACAACTCGCTACCCCTAACCTTCTGGTTGTAGCCTCGCAGCGTCTCATCTGAGCAAGCCACCATGATGTTCTTCTGGACTCGAACCAAACCCACAGCCTGGGAACTCAGTTCGATGCAATATTTGGGCCGTTTGGAATCCCTATGTGGAGGAGAAAAAAAACAAAAAACAGGCAAAAAATCAGCCCGAAGACCCGAATAGAACAGGGGACACGGTTCCAATTGGGCAGGAAATGCAACAAAAAATCTATCCAAGCACCTCTCCTCAATCGACAAGGAGGCTAGAAGCCACAGTTTCTCAAACTTTGCAACTTTAAAGATGCATGGAATTCTCCACTCCAGCATGCTTTGAGATACCTGAACATCAATTCCCATCATTCCTCAGCCAACAAACTTTAAAAGATGTCTGGACTTCAACTCCCAGAATTCTCCAACAGCATGCTTTAAACGGGTAGACTTTTGACTCCAAGAATTCCCCAGCCAGCATGCTTTAAAATATCTGGACATCAATTCCCATCATTCCCCAGCCAACAAACTTTAAAAGATACCTGGACTCCAACTCTCAGAATCCTCAGCCAGCGTGTTTAAAGACTGGTGGGCTTCAACTCCCAGAATTCCACGGCTGGCTAGGGAGTTCTGGGAATTGAAGTCCAACCATCTTCAAGCTGCTGAGGTCGTGAAACTCTTGATTTTATTGTCTGCTTTCCCTTCCGTTCTTTTCCCAGTCTGCCACAATCTCTCACAATACGGCCAGCTTACACCAATTATGACTTTTTTCTAAAATGTCATGTTTATTATGGGATGCTCTGAGAAGTGGCTTGAATGTGCTTCACCTACTGTCTGCTGCAGAACAGCCCCTTTGCCACTGGTGGGACCGCATACCTGCGCAGGATGTAAACGCTACCGTTCCGACATGCCACGGTGAGATAGTATTCCACGTCAAACTGGCCTGCGATGTCCAGAAAGGCGGGCACACTTGGGATGGCCACCTACAAGGGAAAAAGAGAGACCTGGGTCATGGTTGGACTTCTGCCCGTGAAACCTGCAAGGGAGGACTGGGCACAATAGCCAAATTCTCACACTGCATCCAACCAAGTCATTTTAGCCTTCAGTGGTTACCTTCGTACAGCCTGTTAAACTGGATTAGGGTTAATTCAGGGTTGTTGTTTTTTCTAACCTGGCCTGTTGGGTTAATACAATACTGGATTTAAGTGATGGTAGGGATCTCGAGAGTGGGTTAATTGTGTAACCAGGTTGAGGAGGGGGTGGGGTTGTGTGGAGGGAGAAGGAAGTGGGTTTGGGAAGGAAGGTCTTGGCTGCCTCATAAAAGAGGAAGGTCCAACCTTGGCAGTTTTAAGACCGATGGACTTTCAACTCCCAGAATTCCCCCGCCCCAGTCAGAAATTTTAAAGTATGGTGGCTGGGGAATTCTAGGAATTGAAGTCCACACAACTTAAGGTATGCTGACTTGGGAATTCTGGGAGTTGAAATCCAGACATATTAAAATATGCTGGCTGGGGAATTCTGGGAATTGAAGTTCACCCATCTTATATGCTCGCTGGGGAATTCTGAGAATGGAAGTCCAGACATCTTAAAACATGCTGGCTGAGGAATTCTGAGAATGGAAGTCCAGACATCTTAAAACATGCTGGCTGAGGAATTCTGAGAATGGAAGTCCACACATATTAAAACATGCTGGCTGAGGAATTCTGACATATTAAGTCCAGACATATTAAAACATGCTGGCTGAGGAATTCTGACATATTAAGTCCAGACATATTAAAACATGCTGGCTGGGGAATTCTGGGAATTGAAGTTCATCCATCTTAAAGTATGCTGGCTGGAGAATTCTGAGAATTGAAGTCCAGACAAATTAAAACATGCTGGCTGGGGAATTTCTGGGAATTGAAATTCACCCACCTTAAAGTTGCCAAGGTTGGATACACCTACCCTGTAACCCGACAAGATCCAGTCTTAAAGCCAGAATCTTCTGAATATGGACATATACCTTTTCTATGTCTTGGGATATTATTTTTGTCAATACTTTTGAGAAGGAAGGAGACCAAGCCATATTGCAAAGGGGGTACAACACAGTATGCAAAATTCAGGTATAGAGCCTCACTTTTGACAAGATGGTGAAGGCTTCGGGGTCCAGAATCAGGATTTCCATGTTCTCTGTCCCAACCACCAAGCAGCTGATCGCGTCCTCTTCCACCCGGTTCTTCTTCAGAGTGGCCATACAGGTGATCACCGTCTGTAAAATACCCACAGTAGCCCCAGGAAAATAAGGAACGCATTTTATTGCATTAAATCAGCCAAGAGAATTAACAGGTAGTCCTCGACTTACGGCCACAATGGAGCGCTACATTTCAGTTGTTAAGCGAAACATTTGCCACGTCTTTCCCCATTTTACGGCCTTTCTTGCCACAGTAGTTAAATGCATCGCCGGAGCTATTAAATTAGTGATGAAATTGCTAAGAGAAACTGGCTTCCCCATTGACTGTGCTCGTTGGAAGGTCACAAAAGAGGATCAGGTGACCTTGGGACCCAGCAACGGTCATAAGTATGAACCAGTTGCCAAGCGTCTGAATTTTGATCATGCGACCAGGGGGATCGCTGAAAAGGTCGTAACTGTGAAAAACGGTTGTAAGCCTCCTTTTTAAACTTTAATTTTATTTTTTAAAAACAGTTTATACATTTTCACATTACATACATACGTGCTTAGTGAACAGCATATTGTCTGGATCATTTTGCTTATATAACAATACTTCTCCTGTTCCTAATTCCGACCTCTATTACCCAACCATTTGTAAAACAATTATTACCAACCTGCCTTCCATGGAGGACCTGTATACTGCACGAGTCAAAAAGAGGGCTGTGAAAATATTTACAGACCCCTCACATCCCCGACAGAAACTGTTTCAACTCCTTCCCTCAAGACGACGCTATAGAGCACTACACACCAGAACAACTATACACAAGAACAGTTTTTTCCCGAAAGCCATCACTCTGCTAAACAAATAATTCACTCAACACTGTCCAACTATTTACAAAGTCTGCACTACTATTGCTATTAATCTTCTCATCACTCTTTATCACCCATTCCCTCCCATTTGTGACTGTATGACTGTAACTTCGTTGCTTGTATTCTTACAATTTATATTAATCGTTTCCTAGTATGATTTGATTGCTTATTGTACCCTATGATTATCATTAAGTGTTGTGCCTGATGATTCTTGACTCTTGACGAATGTCTCTTTTGTTTTATGTACACTGAGAGCATTTGCACCAAGACAAATTCCTTGTGTGTTCAATCACACTTGTCCAGTAAAGAATTCTACTCGACTCGACTCTCCACTCCATTCCATTCCATTCTTTATTTTAGTCTATTCTATTCATTCTTATTCTATTCTATTCTATTCTATTCTCTATTCTATTCTATTCTAAAACCAATCCCATGTTCAAAAAATACTCTGTCTTTTTCAGTGGGGTTATAACTTACTAAACGAACTGCGCTATTGGATTCTGGGGTACGGACCTGACGTTTGATGGGCTGGAACTTATGCTGGTTCACAAAGGACTCCATCTCAGGGAGCTCAAGGGTTAGGAACCTATAGAGAAGAGAAAAGGCGGTGAGAGAAATATAGGTGGTCCTCCATTTACAACAGCTCATTTAGTGACCACTTGAAGTTACGACAGCGCTGACGAAAGTAACTTGCGATCGGAGTTTTTTTCACACTTACGAATGTGGCAGCATCCCCGTGGTCAAAATTGGGACGTTAGGCAACCGGCTTATATTTACAATGGTCGCAGTGTCCCTGGGGGACATGTGATCCCCTTTAAGAGACTTTCAAAGTCAACAGGGAAGCCAGATTCACTTAACAACTGCAACTGCGTTACCAACTTAACAACGGCAACGACTCACTTAACAGCGGTGGCAAGGAAGGTGGCAAAAATGGGGCGACATTCATGCGACAACCGTCTTGGCTTTAGCAAGAGACGTTTGGGGCTCAATCCCGGTTGAAAGTCGAGGACGACCGATATAGATTCCCAGTCAAGAACGACCACACACAAAAAAAGAGAGAGAACCTTTCCCGCAACCGATGGGATGTCCCACGCAAGCCAACACCTCCAATGTGAGACGCTCACCTCAAAGACTGCACCGAGAGGGGCATTTCGGCATTTTCTCTGGGAAGGAAAGAAGAGAAGACACACGTTAGAATGAACTACGGACACAGCAAAGAGCCAAGAGGACGTCCCAGCTCAAATTCCAGCTGAACCTGGATGCCTCTCAGGACAGTGGTGGCTAACCTTTTTGGGCTCCTGTGGCAAAAAATGGTGCGTCATGCGCCAGCACCCAGAAGGCAATGTACGCCCCCCCCGGCACGCCCCCCCTGCGCATGCACACGCAATCCCCCTGCTTCCCTGCACTGCACCTCCCAGCTGATTTTCGGTCCGTTTGAGGCCTTTTTCAGCTTCCCAGAGACTTGAGGACAGCTTCTGCAGCTTTTGCAGGCCGAAAAATAGGCCCGTTTCGTCACTTCCAGCATTACGGAGGCCAAAAACCAGCTGTGAGGCATGCGCATGCGCAGTGAGGTAAGTTTGCCTGCGGCTCACGTGCCAGCACAAATGGCTTTGCCTGCCACCTGTTGCCACACGGGCCATCACGGCTCTAGAAGCTGTGGATGCTCCAACATCGGACAGTTTTCAGAAGAGACTGGATAAACATTTGTCTGAAATGGTATAGGGTTTCCTGCCTGAGCAGGAGTAGAAGACCTCTAAGATCCCTTCCAACTCTGTTATTCCTCCCTCCCTTCTTCCTCCCAGAAAAGAAGGTTTTTATGTTTTGTTTTGTTTTTAAAATGGATAAGAAGAACAGCAATTCACCCTTTGTGGGGTCGAGATTCTCTTACCTGATGGCTTCCAGCATCTCTTTCATTGACAAAAGATCAACCTTGTCCTGTGCACAGAGAAAGAGAGAGGGAGGGAGGAAGGGAGGGAGGGAGAGAGAGAGAGAAGGATATCAGGCACATAATGCAACCTCCAGGATTATGGTTACAAGAGTAGGGGTTATTTAAGTCTCTTTTTTTGGATAAAGAAATAATCTGAACTTTACTTTGGATACTTTATTTGGACAAGTGTGTGATTAGACACACAAGGAATTTGTCTCCGGTGCAGAAGTACTCAGTGTCCATGCAAAGAAACAGGAGCACAAGGAGGAGCAGGAGTCAAGGTGGAGAACATATCTAGCACACCTACTTTCCTATTTTCCCCATAACAGCAACCCTGTGAGGTGGGTTGGGCTGGCAAGGAGTGACAGGCTCAGATGGCTTTCATTCCTAAGGCAAGACTAGAACTCACCATTCCCTAGTAACTGGCCCAAAGTCACCCAGCTGGCTTTCACGCCTAAGGCAAGACTAGAACTCACCATTCTCTAGTAACTGGTCCAAAGTCACCTTTCATGGCTAAGGCAGGACTAGAACTCACCATTCTCTAGTAACTGGCCCAAAGTCACCCAACTGGCTTTCATTCCTAAGGCAGGACTAGAACTCACCATTCTCTAGTAACTGGCCCAAAGTCACCTTTCATGGCTAAGGCAGGACTAGAACTCACACCTCCCTGTTTTTATTCTGGTATCTTAACCATTAGACCAAGCTGGCTCATTCATCAAGAGATGCCAGCACAGAACTGATCAACAGACACTTTTAAGAAGGAGAAAAAAGACATCGCCCACCTTCCCAAAGGGCAGGACCATAAGATTCAAAACTTGGCATCTTTGTGCCACTCAAATGCTCTCATTTAAAACCTGTTTCTTCTCTCTCCTCACCTCCTTTGCCTGGTCCCAGACCACTTTCTCCATCGGGTTGGGCTCCATCAGTGGCAGAGTAAATTTGAAATAGGGACGCAGATTCTTGTAGACGTAAATATACGGCCCAGAAGCCACAGCCAGGGCTGGCATGCGGGGCTCATGTAGCTCCATCAGAAAGGAAACCACGCTCGTGGGTAAATCCGGCAGGGTGTTTTCACTCAAAAGAGTGGTACCCTGGTAGACCTTTAGCTTCATCTCGTGGCCTGTCGAGCCAAAATTGCCCACCACTAGCTGCAGGTAAGAGAGATAACATGATTGACTTCTTTAAATCATCACCAAGTGGATACAGATAGTCCTCCAATTAGGACCAGGGGCTTAATGACTGTTCAAAGTTATGATGGACCCCCCCAAAAAGTACAGGTAGTCCTTGATTTGAACCGTTTAGTGCCCACTAAACACTAAAAAGGGCTGCAGATTTACATCCTGGATGGAAATGGGGAAAGTTGGCTAGGCATTTTTTTCTCTCCGGTAGGGATATTTTCTTTACCTTGTGGTCTCCATCCCCATGCAGGTCAGCCAGAGCTGGAAGAAAATAAACAGTCAATGAGAGGACAATTTTATTATCAAAGCCTACCAAGAATAGATAGAGGGAATCTTGGAATATGTTCTAGAGCTGAGGGTTAAATCGTGCAGTCCTTGGTGCTCTCTGAGTTAGTTAGTTCTTTCCTTGCAGATGTTTTATTATCCAAGTAGGTAACTTCATCAGCACAAGTGAGCGTGGGGTTCTAATCCCTATCTCTTTTCTTTTGCTTTCTTTTCCATTTTAATCTTATTTCTATTCTGTTTCCCATTCTATTCTGTGTTCCATTCCATTATCCCACCTTTTCTGTATATTTAAAACTCAAGGGAGCAAGCATGTTTAATACTCTTTCCTTTTCCTATTTTCCCCACAACAACCCTGTGAGGTTGATTGGGCTATGAGTCAGAGACTGGCCCAAAGTCACGCCTAAGGCGGGGTGAGTTCTAAAAATCATTGTCTCCTGGTTTCTAAGCCAGGACCTTCATTGTGACACTAAAAATAGCTCACACTGCCAGTTTAGACACACAGAATCATAGGGCTACAAAGGGACCGTGGAGATCATTTAGTCCAACCCCTTATTCAAGCAGGAGATTCTCTATACCATTCTGGACAGTCCAGTCTCTTCTTGAAAACCTCTAATGTTGGAGCACCCACAACATCTGGAATTCACTCCACCCCTCCCCAAAAAAGAGGAAAGAGGAGGAAAAAGGAGCTCAGACTTACTGACACACGAGGAAAAAGTGTGTAAATTGGCGACTGGATCATAGTAAGCATCAAGCCATTTGGAACTGGTGCGAACACTGTTGGCAACCACAGAAAAAAAAAAGATGAAAAGAAATATATATATGGCAAATTAACAATGGCAAATCAGTGATTCACAACCTTGGTAGCTTGTAGATGGGTGGACTTCATTTCCCAGAATTCCCCAGCCAGCGGGCTTTAAGATAGGAAGGCCTCAATTGCTGTATGGGAGATTCTGGGAATTGAAGTCCACCTATCTTAAAGCATGCTGGCTGGTGAATTCTGGGAATTGAAGTCCTCCTTCAAAGCATGCGGGGTGGGGGATTCTGGGAGTTGAAGTTCACCCATCTTTAAAATACACTGGCTGAGGAATTCTGGGAGTTGGTCCACCATCAAAGCATGCAAGGCTGGGAATTCTGGGAGTTGAAGTCCACCCGTCTTCAAATTGCCAAAGGTTGAGAAACTCTGTGGTAGTTTCAATCCAGAGCTAAATTCCCAAATATTCCCCTTTCCGTGCACTCCCCCTTCCATGTAAATTGATCCCTCCCCCCAAAAGCGGACCCAGGAGGAGGAATGCGGGAGAAACTGCTCCTTTTCTCGTCTCCCACAATATTTTCCCGCCCTGAAGGTCTGTGCTCGCTATATTTCTGGCTGGATGCCGTTGCTTCCCGGGGTATTTGTTTACCCGTCGCCAGCGCCTCCTGAAGACGCCGCCATAGCCATGGCCCTGGAAGCCCTCCTTGCAAGGCCGCAAAGCCCGTTGCTATGGAAACTCCCACAGTGGGCAATAGGTGCACCGCAAAAAGCAGTCCCTGCCTGCGAAGCCCGTTCTCTTGGAAACCCCATGGCGGGCAATGGGTGCATCGCGAACATGAGTCCCTCTCAGCGCGCTCATAAACTTCCAAAATATAGAGTGACCCGCGCCGGCAAGCTTCCGAGACCGACTTGAAATTTTCCTTTCGTCTTCTCTGCCAACCATTGAAATAAGGGATATTATGAATTTGGTCCACAGTGGAGAGATAATTTATTTTGATCGTTTTGGGTTTGGAGTATCCCAACATTTATTGGTGGAGGGCTATAGTGATTCACACACAGGATCAGTCCTGGGATTCACAGCTAGCAAGGGGTTAGCCTCTTAAAAATAAAGGTTTGCAATAAATTAGTTGCATTTCCAGCCTTTTTTCTTGATTTGCAATTTCCAAGGACTCGCAAAACCAGCCACATAAAGAATTAAATCAATAGAAAGGTGCTGTGTTTGATGCATATAGTATCTCTCCTTTGGGGAATCCATCTGCTCAGCTTTATGGCAAATTCTTCAACGATAGAATAATAAGGAATAATAAAAAGGGGGATTCTGTCTACACACAGAGTGCCTTCTTCCCTCCTTCTGGTAGAGCTCAGATTTCTCCAGCTGAGCTCCTTTGAGACATGGGAACAACTTGACTCCCGTTTCTTTCTCATCCTGGGTAACAAATATTGGTAGTCGACTTATAACCAGAATTGAGCCCCCAAATTTATGTTGCTAAGTGAGACAGTTAAGTGAATTTCCCATTTTAAAATTTGTCCTGCCCCTGTTGTTAATTGAATCACTATAGTTGGGAAATTAGTCACCCAGTTGTTAAGTGAATTTGGGTTCCCTATTGATTTCACTTGTCAGGTCACAAAAGGGGATAAACAGGACTCTGAAACAGTCATAACTATGAGTCCGTTGCCAAGAGACTGTATTTTGGTCACATGACCATAGGGACATTGCAAAAGTGTGAAAACGAGTCATAAATCACTTTTTTCAGTGCTGTTGTAACTTGAATCACTTAATGGACTGTTGTTAAGTCGAGGGCTACTTGTATCAACCCTGGTTGGGAATTAGGTGTGTTGTAGTCCCAGCACAGCAAGCAGGGACTTGAATGGGTCTGTTGTTTTAATGCAGGGGCACCTTCAATGCCTCATTAGTAATAAAATCTGCAACAGTGAGCCCTTTTTATTTTTCAAATCTAACAGCTCATATTCATATATTTGTATAAACACACCCTGTGGCATAAAATCATAGTTTGCTCTCTCAAACCACAGGATGGAAACCACGGCTTGCTAATAAGCCACCTCTGACAACTGGCTGAGTTCAACACTTAATCATAAACTACAAAGCCATCAAGCCATGGTTTATAAACTGTAATTTGCTGGGCTCACACAACATCCTAAGCCGGAATTAAATCCAATGGCAATACTGCTTAAAGCAGTATTTATCTTAACAACTTTTAAGATGTCTGGACTTCAAAATCCCACAATTCCCCAGGTAGCCTGGGGGAATTCTGGGAGTTGAAGTCCAGACATGTTAAAGTTGGGGAAACAATGGCTTAGGGAGATGAGTAAACTGACCAACATTGTGGGTTAAGTAATAGCCATCTTTCTCCCTCAATCTAATATTTCTGACCTTGAAGAATTTTCTTCCCACCTCGAGTTTCAAATGAGTTTTCCCCACCAACAGCCGCCAGTCTAGGAACCAAGATTTATTACTTCCAAATATTATCCAGTGTGCTCAAATTGTGTAACAGTCAGATTGGATGCCCGCCCTCCAACCCCATCCCAAAGATCCAGAGAAGGTGAGAAAAATCACCCAGATGAGTCCAAGAGAAAAGAAACACACCCAAAACAGAGAGGCTGGGCCGTTTTTCAAACCAATCTGTTGCCCCGAAAGAGATCCGGTCCAATTTCTGTGTTGCTCCCGCCCCATTGAGATCGGTGGGCCAGTGAGGGGATAAAAGTGGTTTGTCCCGAGATCTTGGCACAATCAGGTAAGGAGACCAGGGATCCTGGATCGGGTCTCCCTCACTCGATGAGTTTTTTGGCCTTGAAAAACCGTCGTAGGTAGAACACCTGCCACGATGCTAAGCTGACCAGGCACAGCATGGAGAAAATGCTAAAGTAGAAAACTCGAGTGCTGGTAGATTCTGCAAAAAAGAAAGCAGAGGAAGGATCAACAACATGGCGATGGCAGTTACACAGACCGTGGTGACTTTAAGACTTGTGGACTTCAATTCCCAGAATTCCCTAGTCAACATGACTAGTTGTGGCCTGCTGGCAGACTCAGACAGTGAGGAGGTTGGGTAGGAACATGGGCCAGTCCTGGAGTCGGGGGAAGGCTCTGACGAGGGTTCTGCGTCGGAGGCAGAGATGGGGCCACGGCCGGCTGACAGCTATCAGCTGCCTTTGGAGTTGGAGATCAGTGGGGCAGAAGAACAGCTGGAGCCTGTTCCCAGTGTGTGCATGGGCAGAGCTGCCAGGAGAAGGGAATAGTTAAGGAACAAGGGTCGACTCGGGAGTAAGGACACAGGTGGACAGGGAATGGCCTCTTCAATAGGAATAAAAGAGGAGCAAGGAGAGTGGTGTTGGCAGGAGACAATTAGTTCAATTCATTAGGGTGAAGATCTGTTCCTGACTTCTTGCCAAGTAATTCCTGCTACGGCATGGCGTTTGGAAGATATTAGCCTGGCAACTCTCCAAGCCTGATAAAGGTCTGTTGTTGTAAAAATCTCATGAAAGACCATTTGCCGGGACTTTGCTAGAGAGGAATTCTCTTTAACTTAAATAAAAGGGGTTTTATCAGGATGAGGAGTCTGCTTCATGATCTTGGGAAACCTAGGTCAGAACACTGAGGAATTCTGGGAGTTGAAGCCCACAAGTCTTAAAAGTGGCCGACTTTGGGGACTAAACATGGCTGGCTGAGGAATTATGAGAGTTGACGTCCACAAGTCTTAAACTGACCAAGTTTGGGGACCCCTGACCAAGAACACCCCCCAACTTCTGGTCCTGAACGCAGCAAACTAGATTCTCACATTATTCCAAAAGATCATTGGCTTTACCCGTTTCTTTGCAAATCCTTAACTAGGAAACTCACCCAAAATTATAGAGGTACTTCTTGGATTACTACTATAATTGGGACCAGAATTTCTGTTGCTAAGTAATGAAGATTGTTAAGTGAGTTAAATCAATCCATTGACAAGTGACTAACTCAGTATTTCTCAACTTTGGAAGCTGGAAGATATGTAGACTTCAAACTCCCAGAATTCCCTAGACAGAATACTTTAAATATGGGTGGACTTCAATTCCCAGAATTTCCCAGCCAGCATCCCTTAAGATGGATGGATTTCAACTCTCAGAATTTGCCAGCCAGCATGCTTCAGATGAATAGATCTAAACTCCCAGAATTCCCTAGCCAAGATTGAGCAACAGTCTGCTTGAACAACAGACTGATGGCTCATATTGACAGTGACTTGATGTCTAGTCGGAATCTCCTTGTTTGTTAACCCCAAATTGTCAATCTAAGTCAATACATGCTGGTTGGGGAAATTCTGGGAGTTGAAATGTGCACAACTTCAAGTGGCCAAAATTGAGAATCTCTGATCTAGCCCTTGTTAGAAGGAGAACTGCCAGGTGGCTCATATTGACATATCGTAACTTGAATCTTCTAATGTCAACTCGTAAAACATTCCTATGCCTGTTTTCAAGTTGCCATAAACAAGGGGAAGGGAATCTGAAAGAGCAGTACGGCAGTAAAACCAGAAGTACATTTCACCATTATGTTAAAAAGATTGTAGCTAAGCGACTGGATCTTCTGGCCAGAAAAATCCTTTATTGAAGAAAATGATTGATAACACCCGGCCCATGTGCTTCATTGAAGAATCCGATTTATGATACACCCAAGGGAGGGAGGGGAAACAGGGCCACAGGTGACCATGAATTACATATGCCAGAGTTGGCTTCATTTAGATTAATGCTGACATGTTGCTCCTAATAAATATTTTGAGGGTTTTTTTTTTAAGTTTGGCTCGAGGGTCGTGCTTTAATTAGGGCTATCACTGGAACCCTAACACCTTGCTTGTTAACCTCAAAATCAAAGTCTGTCCATGCTGGCTGGGGGATTCTGGGAATTGAAGTCCACACAATGGCTAAGGCTAGGGAACACCGAGTTTTGGCTTCCCTGGGAGTTCAGAAGAACTAGAGAAGGTTGGATGCGAGGGGCAGCTGATCCAGAAGATGGAACGTTCTGACATTTTTCTTGGGGTCAGCTGTCCAGAAAAGCAGGGGTCAAACCCCCCCAATTAGAAAGCCCAGCCTCACCGTTGGTATCGCGCATCTCCTCTTCCCGTTTTTTCATGAAGGCAAAATCCTTGACAATGGATTCGGAAAGGTCCTCCAGGCGACGGAGGTCGATCTCCAACGGTTTCAACTTCTCCGCTTTTGCGACCTGGCAGAAGAGTCGGAAAACGAAGCATAGAGTTTGGCGGGGAAGAGAGCCGAGTGACCTCACGTCTGCAGTGACATCATCAGACTTGTGATGTTATCCTGATCCCTCCCAGGTACCAACAGGGAGAAGTGAAAAGTTAAGTAATGCCACCATGAATGGCTGTCGTCACACCAGACACCTAATCAAGTTACTAGTCCACAAAGAATATTTCCATAATGTGTTTTTTTTTCCACAAATGAGCTTATACAGTTTATTGAGTTACGTCCATAATTGGAATCAGAATTTCCTTTGCTAAGCAAAGCGATTAAGGAAGTCCTGCCCAATTTCATTTTTCACCATGGTCGTTAAGCAAATCCTTGAAGTTGTTAAGCAAATTTTGCGGGTCATAAGCAAATCCGTTTCCCCCTATTGGCTTTTGCTTGTTAGGTTATTTTATGGTGGGTTGCACCATAAACTAGGTTTGCACTTTACAAACCTAGAAAGTGAGTTAATTGACCAACCGTGTTAAATCTGTGTTTTGAATGCAGCCTCTGAACCTGCCACAGCACAATCTGAACTTAAGAATATCCACAGCTACAAAAATTTGACTTACATTTTCATAATTCATGGCTTCTATCCCATGTTTAACATTGAGAGTGATCAGTTGGTCTGGCAGCCGAAAGTTCCCTGAAAAAAATAAAAGGAAAGGTTTATGTATAAGATGAAAAACACAAGGAGAAAAATCCAGTTAGCTACAGGCAAGGTTGATCCAGCACCTGCCTAAGCCATGATTCATTCTGTTGAAATGACTAGGTTCCGACAATATACTAAGTCAGTCATGGTTTAGTTTAGTTTAGTTATTGTCATTGTACCTCGTACAATGAAATCAAACCCCATCTTCAGTGCACATCATGACCATGAAAATAAACACAAACACACATCCTTCACCCTCCACACATTGAACCGTAAACCCCTGACACCACACCAATACTGCACTATACGGCAGAATTCAAAAGAGCAAATTGTAATATGTGGTTTTACTAAACATAGCAAAGCCAAGACAAGAAAGCCCACAGCAGCTTCGTATGTTCTTATTAATATATTAATAGCAATATAAGGACTCAATAAGTGGATTAAAAAGGCCAAATCCAATCTGGCTGACTGTGCAATGAACCATAGATTATAATAATAAAGTATGTTCTTAATATTCTTAATATTTTCTATGTTCTAGTGTTTTAAGTGAGGTTAGCTAAATGTAATAACAGTAATAATAAATTAATAAATATAAATAAAAAATCTGGACAAAATCCCAAAATACAAGGACTTGCATCTAGAACAGAGGTCTCCAAATCTCAACACAGCTGGCTGGAGAATTCTGGGAGTTGAAGTCCACAAGTCTTAAAGTTGGCCAAGTTTGGGGACCCTGGTTTAGTGCAAATGTGGCTAAAGAAAGTAAAGAATCAAGAGTGATGGGTGCTGGGGTGCAATCCCAAAACATCTGCAGCACACTTGAACACCACTGGCATCGACAAAATCCCCATCAGTCAATTGCAAAAGGCAGCTTGAGTTGGCACAGCTGACATTTAGTGAGTGTGGCCAGACTTTTAATATTATTCAACAACAAATATCAAAAGGTCCTAGGGAAAGATTTGATAGATGGATGAAAAACGCCCTTAAGTTTAAACATTTGGCTGACTGTATGACAAATCATAACAATAGTAATAAAAATGGGGTTCAGTTTTCTCTGAAACTTCTTTCAGTCCAGAAGCAAAATAAGGAACCTCCAAAAATAAATCTAAAGTTAAAGCGCCTTTGGTCAACACCAACAAACATATTTTAAGTGATGTAAGTAAATTTAGTGACTAGTGTGGCAAAACCCATTAAACCACGTCAGTTAAATGTTTCTTCCATTTTTGCCTTTGCACAACATGTTACAGTAATTTGACTTTTTTATTTTAGCTTTGGGGTGATTTAAGGGGCTGCAAGATTTAGTGTTTGCTTTAACTGACCATTTAAAAAAAGTTCACACAAATTTTGGAAAACTCACAAGGAAGTAAGTAATTAAAAGTTTGTACTTGGGAGTCAAAAGCAACACATAATCTACTGTACCTCTCTCTCTTCCCAAAAGACCCATTGCCCAGCTGCAGGAAGGCCTTTGATGGGGACGATGGGACCTGTAGTCAGGCAGCTGAATGCCCCACACCCTGACCCTTACCTGGCTGTCCATGACTCTGAAAGCAAATCTCGTAGACTTCGTAATCCTCGGTGGTGAAAGCAAATTTCCCCTTCTTGGCTTCCTCTCTGGAGTAGAGCAGGTGCCCGGCCGAATCGGTCACCTGCGGGCAGAACAAGAGAACCCCTGAGCATGCACAAAGTGCAAAACCAAGTCAGCTCCAGTTTGCAGAGCTCAGACGGTGCATTAAGGGTTGGAGACCCCCTTTGTGCAAAGGGGTCGAGGAGGAGGAGGAAGGGGATACCTCTTACCTTTAAGTCCGTCCGGATGCCCGGTGCGGGCGCTTCGGACACTTCGTAGTCTCCGGTGACCATTACATCCCGGTGCAACTCCTCTTTCAAGCACTTGCGGCTCAGCGGTGGCAGGTGGAAGGAGAGCCCACGGCAGCGGCCGGCAGACAGGGCCAACAGCACGGCCCAAGGACCCAGCAGGGCAGGCAGCCACATGGGAACGATGGAAGAGGGAGACCCTCGCCTTCCCCGGGGATGATTTCGGGGGGTTGTCCAAACGACCCCGGTGCTGATCTTGGGGGGGAGTGTTGGGGTTCTTCCAAGGATCCCGGCCCTTCGGGGTTCAGATGTCACCCAGAACCCGGGTTGGCACGTTCACACGACCCTCTTTTCCCGCGATCGCGCTCTGCGCGAGTGCAAACGCCGCGCCGACCTCCAACTGTTCTGCGCTTCCCCAGGAGCGAGCTCCCGCGATTGTCCGAGCGCGCATGCGCCCCTTACTTCTCTCGCCGCGCCCCTTCGGGCTGCGTCTACGCGCGACGTGGCGCGACCTCCAGCTTCGTTCCGGGTAGGGGCGGGGCCAGAAAGAAGGACCGCCCTCTCACGAAACCCGGTGGAAAGGGGCCTGTGGGAAAGGGCGGGTTTGGCATCCGTGTCCATCACAGCGGAGCGCGCCCGGGATTTGGGGTAGGGAGGGCGGGGATGGGGGGAAAGGAGGGTGTCGAGGAAGGGGACGGGCCGTTTGACACCCGGAGCGTTCTTTCCCAAGCTGGGGAAGTTTCAGAAGTGTGGACT
The DNA here is from genome assembly GCA_023653725.1 of Bungarus multicinctus. Taxonomy (NCBI): domain Eukaryota; kingdom Metazoa; phylum Chordata; class Lepidosauria; order Squamata; family Elapidae; genus Bungarus; species Bungarus multicinctus. The sequence continues at coordinate 5,681,507 of CM042847.1, forward strand.
TCAATTCCCAAAGTTCCTCAGTCGGCCGACGCGCAAGGATTCTGGGAGTTGAAGGATTCGTTTTCCTTGCCATGTACAAGTACAAACATTAGGACTAGAGTGTATTTATGTGTGGGTATATGCATAATTTTGTATTTATTTATTTTGTCATGTTTTTGTAGTGTAAACTGAAGGTGGTGATCCTTTGAGAACTGTATGCAACGAAATTTCATTTTAATGTATGCCGATTAATGTACAAACTGACAATAATGTATCTATTCTAATTCTATATTCTATTCTACTCCTATTTTCTATTCTATTATTATTCTTATATTAATCATATATTAATATATTAATTATAATTCTTATACTATTATTCTTCTCATCCTTCCTATTACCTATCTCTTCCCACTTATGACTATAACCGTGTTGCTTGTATCTTTACAATTTATATTGTTTTGTTTTCCTAGTATGTTTTTATTGCGTATTAGTAACCTATGGATGATTTTGATTGCTTATAGTAACCTATGTCTATTACTAAGTGTTGTATCTTATAATAAAGAATTACAATTCTTATAATGTATTTTTATTTTTTTCTTATGTTACACTGAGAGCTTAAGCACCAGAGACAAGTTCCTTGGTGTGTCCAATCAAACTTGGCCAATAAAGAATTCTATTCTAATTCTATTCTCTATTCTATTCTAATTCTGATTTTATTCTATTCTATTCTATTCTGGGCGTTGAAGTCCACCTGTCTTAAAGTTGCCAAGATTGAGAAACAAAGTTTAAAAACCTTGCAATCTGCAAATGCATTCGCTGAGACTTTTCACTCCCCCCCAAACCTTTGAACCTCACCCACTGTCTAGGCCAGGAAGAAATAAGAGAGTTATGATCTCTGTATCTTGCCCACGTTCTCTGTCCTTATGACAAGGCATTTTCACAAAAGAGTAGGCAACCCTTGGATCAAAATTCCACCTCCTGCAGCCTGCTCCTTCCCTTCCCTTCGGTTTTCAAGGCCTTTCCTCCCAGTACTTCCTAATTCCCAACTGCTGGAATCCCAGCAGGACACGAATCGTGGCCGCAATTGAGTTGGTGGCAGAGGTGGTATTCAGCCAGTTCTGGAGAACCAGTAGCAGAAATTTTGAGTAGTTCAGAAAACCAGCCATTGCCACCTCTGACTGGCCCAGCCAACCCCATCTCTTCTCTGCCTCCCATTAAGTCCCAGCTCATCGGCTGGGTCTTCTTTGGTTGCCCTGCACAGGAGAACAGAGCTGGAAAGCAGGTTAGTGGGGCGGGGAGGGAAGGGGGATTTTGCAGTATCCTTCCCCTGCCACGCCCAAGCCAAGCCCCGCCCACAGAACCGATAGTAAAAAAAATTGAATCCCACCACTGATTGGTGGGAAGGGCAAATCAAACGGAAGCCCACAAACATTAGAAAAGTCGGCTTTATTCAATTCCTAGCGTGATGGCACGGGATCGCTAGCAGGGCAATTCTCCCATTAATGAAGGCGATTCGGAGAGAACTGCCCACGTCAGGAGGGCTCGCTGGGAAGGGGGAGTGGGGGGGGGGGAGAGAGGAGAAGACCCAGGCCCAACCACCCTCCTACCCGTCCTGCAGCCTTAACTTTCCCAAAAACGAGCATCGGCGTGAGTCAGCTCCAGCAATTCCCGTTCGAGCATCTTGGCATCTTCGGAGAAGCGTTCCGAGAAGGAGCGGATCAGCCCCGCCGCGCTGGCTTCGTACTGAGTCAGTTGGACTTTGCCACCTGGGCGAGGGAGGAAGGGGGAGAGCAAGAGATGGAATCAGCGGGTAAAAACTGCAAAATTTATTCTCTTCCCCAGTTCTCCGCTTAGATTTCAAATTCCCCAAATCGTCCTTTCTCCTTGGTGGCGGGACACCAAAATTTTATCTGGGGACAACGTTTAATGTGGATGGCAATAGCGCTTAGGCTTATATACCGCTTTACAGTGTTGTTACAGCCCTCTCTAAGCGGTTTAGAGAGTCAGCATACGGCCCCCAATAATTTGGGGTCCTCATTTTACCGACCTTGGAAGGACGGAAGGCTGAGTCAACCTTGATCCAGTCAGGATCAAACTGTTAGCAGTGTGCAGAGTTAGCCTGCTGTACTAATCACTGGGAGGGAGGGAGGGAGGGAGGGAGGGAAGGAAGGAAGGAAGGAAGGAAGGAAGGGATAGAGAAGGAAGGAAGGAAGGTGAGACTTATATACCGCTTCACAGTGCTTTTCCAGCCCTCTCTAAGCGGTTTACAGAGTCAGCATACTGCCCCCAATAATTTGGGGTCCTCAATTTTACCAATTTGGGAAGGATGGAAGGCTGAGTCAACCTTGAGCCAGTCAGGATCAAACTGTTGGCAGTGTGCAGTTAGCCTGCAGTACTAATCACTGGGAGGGAGGGGAGGGAGGGAGGGAGGGAGGAAAGGAAAGGAAAGAAGGAAGGAAGGAAGGAAGGAAGGAAGGAAGGGAGGGAGGAAGGGAAGGAAGGGAAGGAAGGGAGGGAGGGAGGAAGGGAAGGAAGGAAGGGAGGGAGAGAGGGAGGGAGGAAGGAAGGGAAGGAAGGACTTAGACATATACCACTTCACAGTATTTTATAGCCCTCTCTAAGCAGTTTAGGATTGTTGCCCCCAACAATCTGAGTCCTCATTTTACCAACCTCAGAAGGACGGAAGGCTGAGTCAACCTTGAACCTGGTGAGATTCGAACTGCCAAATTGCAGGCAGCCAACTGTCAGCAGAAGGAGCCTGCAGTACTGCACTCTAACCACTGCATCACTGGGAAGGAAGGTTGCAACTGGCAATCAAGTCTCTCTCTCTCTCTCTCTCACACACACACACACACACACCCTCTCCATAGGATGCTGTGACCGTCATAAATGCGAGCCAAGTGGCTGAATTGCGACCAGGTGTCCCTTTCTGGACGGAGATCAGCTCTAAGTCCCTTTAACAAAGGGAAAATCTCTGGAAAATCCTGGGAAGAGCTTTGAGGTTTTTACACAGCACGTGAAATCAGTGACTTTGGACGCCATGAGTGATAGTAAGCCAGGTTCAAATCCTGCCCTTCCTACCTTCCAGCCGGGTGTTGGCTTGGACGAAGAGCTTCCGTGCTTCCTTGCGTAAAAGTACCGTTCCACGTAGGGTTAGAAAGCATTCTGGTTTGTTGTCCGTCACGGCTGAATAGGCTTCATAAAGCTTGCGGCCCCCTTCGACGTCGGCGGTCGATTTCAGGATCTGTAAAGAAAGGGGGAAAAAAATCTTGCTAGGATTATATCTTTTAGTGTGTTGCTGTTAGTTGCGAAGTGGTGTCCGACCCATCGCGACCCCATGGACAACGCTCCTCCAGGCCTTCCTGTCCTCTACCATCCTCCGGAGTCCATTGAAGCTCATGCCTCCTTCTTCAGTGACTCCATCCAGCCCCCTCCTTCTCTGCCATCCCCTTCTTCTTCTGTTGCTCTCCATCTTTCCCAGCATTCGGCTCTTCTCCAGCGAGTCCTTCCTTCTCATGAGGTGGCCAAAGTCTTTGAGTTTCCTCTTCAGGATCTGGCCTTCTAAAAGGGCAGTCAGGGTTGATCTCCTCTAGGACTGACCGATTGGATCACCTTGCAGTACAAGGGACTCTCAGGAGTCTCCTCCAGCTCCAGAGTTCAAAGGCCTCCATTCTTTGGCACTCAGCCTTCCTTATGGTCCAACTTTTCCAGCCATGCATTGCCACTGGGAGAACCACAGCCTTGTCTCTACGCCCTTTTATTGGCAGGGGGATGTCTCTGCTTTTGAGTCTGCTGTCCAGATTTGCCATAGCTTTCCTCCCTAGGAGCAAGCGCCTTTTTAATTCCTTGGCTGCAGTCCCCACCTGCGATGATCTTGGAGCCCAGGAAAATAAAACCTGTCACTGCCTCCATTTCTCCCCTGTCTATTTGCCAGGAATTGAGAGAGCTGGATGCCACGATCTATGATTTATGATACACCCAGGGGGGATGGGAAAAACAGGGACACAGGTGACTGTGAATTACTTATTTATTTATTGGATTTTTATACCGCCCCTCTCCCAAAAGCGGGACTCGGGGCGGTGTACAGCCAGATAAAACAGAACAAGCTATAGGAATTATAAAGTTAAAAACAATTTAAAATAATTAAAATTTGTGGCCGAAAGATAAAAAATTGTATCAAAAACATATAAAACAGATAAAAATTAAAATACCAATTTAAAACCCCAACAATTGTTACTGGGCCAGGCCGGCCTGTTGGAAAAAGTGGGTCTTTACTGCGCGCTGAAAGGTCTGAATGTCGGTGATGGTCCATATCTCCGGGGGTAAGTCGTTCCAAAGGGAGGGAGCCCCCGCAGAGAAGGCCCGCACACTCGGGGCCGCCAGAGTTGGCTCCATTTATGTTAATGCAGGCATGTTGCTCCTAATAAATCTTTTTAATTCTTTTGAAGCTTGGCTCGATTTGCCAGAACCCTGACCCTGGCTCCCTTCTTTCAAAATTAGAAAGCAGAGATTCCATTGCTAAGGGAGGGAAGGGCGCCCACACCGCCCTCACTTACTTGCAGCTTCCGGAGAAAACCTTCCAGAGCTGGTTTTCCCACGGTGGTGATCTTGGTGCGATCCAGCAAGACAACCGCGTCGGGTTTGCCGTCGGTTCCCGTGGTGTGGTGCAGAGACACCAGTCCCTCGCCAGCCTCCAGTAGCACTCTTAAAATCACAAAGCGGGCTTGCATGTGAGCCTGGATGAGAGACCAGGGGATGTCAGGAAGGAAGACTGAGTCGTAACGGGGGTAAAGCACTCTGCACATTCTGCCCTATCTTACAAGACTGGAAAAGTAGAATCAGCGTGCTATTTCCAAGAGAGCAAAGCAAAATTCCAGATTTCCTTTAGGGGTTCAATGTTGGCAATCAACTCCCAGAATCCCCCAGCCAGAATGCTTTAAGATGGGTAGATTTCAACTCCCAGAATTCCCCAGCCAGCATGCTTTAAGATGGGTAGATTTCAACTCCCAGAATTCCCCAGCCAGCATATTTTAAGAGGGGTGGACTTCAACTCCCAGAATTCTCCAGTCAGCATGTTTTAGAATGTGTGGACTTCAACTCCCAGAATCCACCAGCCAGCATGCTTTAAGAGGGGTGGACTTCAACTCCCAGAATCCCCCAGTCAGCATATTTTAGGATGTGTGGACTTCAACTCCCAGAATTCTCCAGGCAGCTTGATTTAAGTTGGGTGAACACCGACTCCCAGAATTCTCTGCCAGCATTCTTTAAGATGGGTGAACTACAATCCCCACAATTCCGCAGTTAACAAGCTTTAAGATGGATTTTTATTGCCCAGCCAACATGGACGGGGGAAGGAGGAATAATCATAACTCGGTAAATGATAAAACCAACGTTGAACAAAATCACATTAGAAATAGATAAATAACATGAGCAATAAGGGGAAAAAAACAACTGACATCAAAATGCAACTTTTGTATTGTTAGCAATTCAAAAAGTGTCTTTAAGAACATTTTGCTTACTTGGGGCCCATTATGTCTCACTCATTCATAAATAAAAATAAGATTGAATAGAATAGAATAACAGAATTGGAAGGGACCTTGGAGGTCTTCTAGTCCAACCCCCTACACCCTACACCCCTTCAGACAAAGATTGGTATTATTCAACCTGGAAAGACCTTGGTGCTTCTGCTTTGGATGCAAAAATGATATCCATAAATAAAAGAAACATAAAGTTAAAAACAGATTATCATTAGTGGAAGTTTTCCCAGCTAGGCTGGCTGGGGAATTCTGGGAATTGAAGTCCACTCATCTTCAAGCTGCCAAGGTTGAAGAAACACTGCCTTAAATTGTTATCATCATCATCATCATCATCATCATCAAGTAATAATAATAATAAAGCCAATATTTCTGTCTTTTGCAAATGGGGTACACTGAAACACCAAGGAAATACAATTCCTGAATTGGACCCTTACTTGGCGCCAAGTGCCAGATTCGGGGGTGTAGAATTCCAGAGCCAGGAGTCCTGCCCGGACCATATTTAGCCAATTAATATAGATTACATTTTCAGCATCTTCCCCTTTCAGTTCAAAGATCCTGACAAAGCCGGAAAGAAAATGAACACTCGAGTTAAGAGGGGTGGAAAAGACGATAAACACAAATATATTTCTATTTCGTTATTTTATCTTATTTTTTTGATATAAACAAAAACTTTCCAAAAGTTATTATTTAAATTCTCTATGACTAGTATTCATAATTCTTATTACTTTTATATAAGATGCTTATTGTTCTTGCTTTTCCTGTTAATTATTTTGTTATTGATATATAAGTGACAGGCTAATATTTGTAAACAGATTTAGTGCTTTAGTAGGTTTAAAATTCTTTTGGCCTGTTTCGCAAAGGAAATTAACACTGTTATATTATATTAAATCAACATTCAAGTAGGGAGATATTATGGGTACAGGTAATATATATTTAGTGACTGTTCAAAATTGCAAAAGTCACGACCATTTTTCACACTTATGAATATTGTAGCATCCCTATGGTCATGTGATGAAAATGGAGATGCTTGGCAACTGACTCACATTTATGACAATTCTAGTGTCCCTTGTCACTGTTCTGACAAGCACAGTCAACAGGGAAGCCAGATTCACTTAAGAACCGTGTTAGTAACTTAACCACTGCAGTGATTCACTGAGCAACCGTGGGAAGGAAGGTCGTAAAATGAAGCAAAAACTCACTGAGCCGATGTCTCACTTAACAACATAGATATTGGGCTCGATCATGGTCATAAGTCAAGGACCACCCCTTATCCGCCTCTTTCTGTATTACAATTCAGCTCAGTTCTCCACCCTTCCCAAAGCCCATCACGGCTCACCGGAGAACATCCTTGTTCAAACAGAGGTAGAGACCCACGCATTCTGCCCGACACTCTTCATAACTCGAGGCCACGCTGGAGAACTTGCTGTCCCAGGTCTCGCCCCCTTGGTACCAACTCCGAATCTGGATTGGGGAGGAGGGGAAGCAGAGAAAAACATGATGGAAGACATCTGTCACTCTAAGTCAAGGGTCTTCCAACTTGGCAAGTTTAAGACTTGTGGACTTCACCTCCCAGAATATTCTATTCTATTCTATTCTATTCTATTCTATACTCTATTCCATTCCATTCCATTCTCCTGTTCTATTCTATTCTACATACTATTCTATTTTATTTTATTCTATTCTAATTCAATTAAATCCTATTCTTGATTCTTGACAAATGTCTCTTTTCTTTTATGTACACTGAGAGCATTTGCACCAAGACAAATTCCTTGTGTGTCCAATCACTCTTAGCCAATAAAATATTCTATTCTATTCTCTATTCTATTCTAATTCAATTAAATTCTATTCTTAACTCTGGATGAATGTATCTTTCCTTTGATGTACGCTGAGAGCACACAAGGTTCCTTGTGTGTCCAATCATACTTGGCCAATAAAGAATTCTATTCTATTCTCTTCTAATTCAATTAAATTCTATTCTTAACTCTGGACGAATGTCTCTTTTCTTTTCTGTACACTGAGAGCATTTGCACCAAGACAGGTTCCTTGTGTGTCCAATCACACTTGGCCAATAAAAGAATTCTATTTCTATTTCTATTCTGTCCATCCTCACCAATTCTCCCGTCTCCGGGTTGGTCACGGCAGCCTGGTCAAAGTTGAAAGCCCCCGAATCGTCCTATGCAGGAAGAGAGACGGGGAAAAGGCCATTAAAATCCCCATCCTATGGGAAATTAATGTCAAAGCAATGTTGTCGCGGAAAAAAAAAACTAGGAAAAGGAGGACCCGCAGAGATTTACAGGTGTGGCACCTGAAACACCTGGCAGATATCCAGCCCTGAGGCTAAAAATGCTAGAAAAGCAAACGGATGCAGGGTTTGGGTCTCGCTAGACTAAAGAAAAGAAAGAGTCAGGGGCAACATGATAGCAGGATTCCAGTATTTGAGGGGCTGCCACAAAGAGGAGGGGGTGTCAAATTATTCTCCAAAGCACCTGAAGGCAGGACAAGAAGCCACGGATGGAAATTGATCAAAGAGAGAAGCAACCTGGAACGAAGGAGAAATTTCCTAATGGTGAGAGCAATTAATATGGAATTTCTTGCCACCAGAAGTTGTGAGTGCTCCATCACTGGACGTTTTCAAGAGGAGACTGGACAGTCACTTGTCTGAGATGGCATAGGTTCTCCTGCTTGAGGAGGAGGGTGGACTAGAAGACCTCCAAGGTCCCTTTCAGCTCTATTTCTATTCTAGTCAACTGTAAGTTTTGGGGTCTGGTTAACAGGCGGGTCTTACTTGGACAAACAGCTTCCCGCTGCCGTGACCGAGAAGTTCGTGGAGGCCAACTTGGACTTCGAAAGAGGGTCCTTTCCACTGGATGTAGAGATCCTGCAAAAAGACACCGTTGACGTTAGCAGGGGGTTGGACTAGACAACCTCCAAGATCCCTTCCAACTCGTGTATTCTGTCATTCCTCTATAGACTGAAAGGACTGATTTTTTGTTATGCCCTGCGGCTTTTCTTTAAAGGATTATAATTCAAGTTTTCCTCCTTTCCTCCTCCTCCCACTTTCCTCTATCATGTTCTCTCTCTCTCTCTCTCTCACACACACACACACACACACACACACACACACACACAAAAGGACGCCGTACTTTGTCTTCCTCTGCCAGGAAAGTCAGTTTCTCCTTTTGGGTGGCATAAGCGACCGCCAGTACGTTCCCCAACGAGACGTTCTTGAATCCTTCCGTCTGGCGGATGTCGTCATCTGTGGAGGAGGAGGAGGAGGAAAGGGTGGACTACAGTTCCCATCATCCCCAGGCCAATAGAAGCCGGTGGCTGTCTGAGAGCAGAGAAAAGGCTCATTTTTTTTCTGCCCCAAGTCCAGACATTAAAGCACAATGGCTGGGGGGAATTCTGGGAGTCGCAGGTCCACCCAAGCTTGAGAAACACTGCTCTAATGAATTAAAAAATCAAAATCAAAATATTAGCACAGCCTTACAATTCGGGATGTTGATGCCGGCAGGAATCCCGCTTCCTGCGAAAGTCAGGACATCGAGGGAGGTAAAATCCGGCTTCAGGAAGTGGTCCTTCTCGAAGGCGCGGGGCCAAGGCAGTTCTTCCAGGAGGTGTTCGGCTTGGGCCACTAGTTGTGCGAACTTGGCACTCATGGCTTTGTTCACCACAGCCACAAAACCTGAAAAAGACGAAGATCAGATGAACAAAAGACAGAGGAGGGGAAGGGACTTCTTGCAAATTCTCTGGGCGGGATTCGTTTCTGTGGGGCGAATCGAGGCTCAGCTGGTTTGTGGGAAACGGAACCATAGCTTTGGGTGCAAACCATGTTTCTTCCTCACTCCGAGGGGTTTTCTATGGGGACAAGCAAAATGGATCCTTGACCGTTGTCTCCAAATTTCCCCCTTCGAGTCCACATGAATGGACTGGATCCGAAGATTCCCACATAACAAACTGGAAGTACCTTCAAACTCTCCCCGGGAACCGTATGGGTCTCGGTAGCTCTCGATGAAACCAATGTAGCTGTGAAAGCAAATTAGACAAGTATCAACAGACATATCGCAATAGCACTTAGCACTTAAGACTTTTATACCGCTTTATAGTACTTTCCAGCGCTCTCAAAGCTGTTTACAGAGTCAGCCTCTTGCCCCCAACAATCTGGGTCCTCATTTTACCCTCCTTGGAAGGACGGAAGGCTGAGTCAACCTTGAGCCTGGTGAGATTTGAACTGCCAAATTGCAGTAGGAGTAGCTTGCAGTACTGCACTCTAACCACTGCGCCACGGAGGCTCATAATCAATTAACAAATTAAGATATACGTGCAATACTATTTTATTTTCTTAATTTTTCTATAATTTCATTTTTAATGTCGATTCATTTCATTTCATTTTTAATTTTATTTAATTTTTTATTTCATTTTATTTATTTCATTTTTTTTTCATTTCAATTTTTATTTACTTTTATTTCATTTTAATTGCCTTTTGACTGAATTTCATTTTAATTTCATTTCATTTTAATATTTCATTACATTTTTTTATTTTCAGTTTGCCTTTTTCTTGAATTTCATTTTTTAATTCATTTCATTTTAATTTTTATTTCATTAGAGTTTTTTTGTTTAATTTCAGTTTGATTGCATTTTTGATTGAATTTCATTTTTTAAATTCAATTTTTCAATTTAATTTTAGGTTTTATTTTTAAGTCTGATCATGGCAATCTATCCTATATGGGTAGTCCTCAAGTTACAATTTAGCCCACATTTCTGTTGCTAAGTGAAACATTTGCCCATTTTATGACATTTCTTGCCACAGTTGTTAAGTGAATCATTACATTTGTTAAGTGAGGAACACAGTCATTAAGTGAATCTGGATTCCCCACTGACTTTGCTGGTCAGAGGGTTGCAAAAGGGAATCATGGGATCCCGGGACACTGAGACCGTCATAAGTATGAACCAGTTATCAAGCATCTGAATTTTGATCATGTGACCATACGGATGCGGCAACGGTCGTTATGTGTGAAAAATGGTCATAAGTCACTTCTTTCAGTGCCGTTGTAACGTTGAATGGTAACTAACTTAAGAATTAACGATAAATTTCACCAGCTGACATGAGATTTGGAGAATTAAGCAATTATCTGGGGTCTCATCCCAAGGAAGGACATCGATTTCTTTCCAAGCTCACCTGGGCCCAAAACTCACCTTTCCACAATGGGACTTTTGTCGCGAATCCAGCAGCGCGACCCCTCTTTGTGAGCCGGGATGGATCCCTGCTTGAAACTGGTTGTGTAGTGCTCCAACATTTCCATCTGAACGGGCCTGGCGGTATGTTGCTGGTGAAGAAACAGAGAGGTTGCTGAGCGCTGCTTCTAAAAGTCAGACCTCTTAAGATGGCTGGACTTCAACTCCCAGAATGCCTTAGCCAGAATTAGTGTGGGGGGTATTCTGGGAGTTGAAGTTCCCCCCTCCACACCTGAGTCATTTTAAGATGGGTGAACTTCAACTCCCAGAATACTCCGAGTGGACCAACTCCCAGAATTCCTCAGCCAGCATCAATTCTGACTAAAGTATTCTGGGAGTTGAAGTCCACCCATCCCAACCTGAAATATTTTAAGATGGGTGGACTTCACCTCCCAGAATGTCTCACCCAGAATTGATGTCTGGGGTATTCTGGGAGGAGAAATATGCTCATCCCAACCTGAGTCATTTTAAGATGAGTGAACTTCAATTCCCAGAATGCTCTAGGTAGAATTGATGCTGGCTAGGGAATTCTGGGAGTTGGTCCACTCAAAAAGCTGACTGGGGAATTCTGGGAGAGGAAGTCCACCCATCCCAACATTAAACATTTAAAAGATGTGTGGACTTCGCCTTCCAGAATGCCTTAGTCAGAATTGGGTATTCTGGGAATTGAAAAACACTGATCCCAAACAATTCATGAGGGGCCTTCTTGGAACTGCTGAGAGGACTGTGTTGTAGACAGGAGATAGATGGTGTTGTATCCCTCTGTTGAGAAAGGGCTGTTCAATTTTAACATCGATGGCCTCTTTGACCCAAGTCCAAAATATGGACTTTGCTGTCTTTAAAAGAGTGGCCTTTGTCTTTTAAATGCAGATGGACTGCTGAATCTCATCCTGATGGGTGTATCTTTTGTCTACAACAGTCCTTTCAACTGTTCCAAGAAGGCTGCGCTCCATTTGCACTACTTGGGTGACCCTGAGGACACAGCTAAACCTCCAAGTGGCCTCAACAACTCTCTAAAAGGATGCAAATGACCAGCTGTGTCCTAAGATAAATCTCTGTCCTCAGATAAATGGGTCCTTCCACACCCATTTGCACTACTTGGGTGACCCTGAGGACACAGCTAAACCTCCAAGTGGCCTCAACAACTCTCTAAAAGGATGCAAATGACCAGCTGTGTCCTAAGATAAATCTCTGTCCTCAGATAAATGGGTCCTTCCACACCCATTTGCACTACTTGGGTGACCCTGAGGACACAGCTAAACCTCCAAGTGGCCTCAACAACTCTCTAAAAGGATGCAAATGACCAGCTGTCGGCCAGGAGTATGAATCCTTCCATTCCCCACCATCCAGTCAGAGCTGAAGAAGCTTCTTGGGTGAGAAGCAAAACATCTTCAAAGTCAAATAAGAAAGTCCACTTCCCTCTTGAAAAAAAGGGAAGCTGGAACATGAAATAATAGGATAAGTAGACCCGGAATGAGATATTATATATGTATTAGAATATGTCGGTCAGAAATATTTGTCATGCCCCTGGTGGAGACTGACTCTGAGGAAGAGGAGGAACAGCTGACAGGGAGTGGAAGAGGTTGTGGAGGAGACTGGGGAAGGGCAGAGACCGGCTGGGCAGTCAGAGGAGGACCCAGGCCCATCCCCTCTCCATCCTAGGGCACGCAGGGAGGAGAGGATAAAGGAGAGACATGGTCTACTTGGAAGGAGAGGGCCTTGATTCTCTTCATGGGCTGCAGCTGTGACAACTGTGAATAAGAGGACAGACTTGCATACTGGCGAGTGCTGGAAACAAAGCATGGAAATATCTCTAGTTTATGGTTCCTCTCTGAGTTTGGCGTCCTTCCCAGTGTGTGTTAACTGTGGACATCCTCCAGCCCTTATCTTGCCTGGCTTGTGTTGCTTTTTCCCTTCTCATAACTGTTTGTGTGGGAGTTTTTTGTCTTCCGTCAAGAATATTCGGAGCTTGGAAGCAAAGTGAAGGAATAAAAGGGTCTTCACCTGTTTTCTGTGACTGTGTTTGTCTTGTATCCCACCCTGGGTCATCACAATAATTGTACAAGACCAGCAATGTATAAGTAATAATATGTTATTTATCTTTCACTTTGGTGTCTATGGTGCAGGAAACATACTATGTTCGATATACCTATATGTACATAATAAAAATATATTTTAAAAAAAGACAAATGAGAAAGTCCAGTTGCCTCTTGAAAAAAATCATCTTTGAGACAACCGTGTCCTGGAAGAGTGAGAATCTTTGCAGACATGTTTGTTTACGGACGTCATGGAAGCTTTCAAGATTGAGATCTTTTGTTCGGAGGAGAGCTGCTAACCCAGGTCAACAAGATAATCCCATTCCACTCGTTCCTTACCTGCGCTTTCCGCAAATTCTCCACAACCCTCTGCAAAATCGGGCTGTAATCGCCTCGCTTGACGGTAAATGTGCAACCCTCAAACTGGAATTGCTTAGGTTTGACTGACGTCTCATCAAGTTGGGGTTCTGAAGAAAAAGAGACAGGATGCAGCATTTTAAAGATGTGTTGGTCCTTGACTTACAATGGTTCCTTTGTTGAGCAAAGTTACCACCTCGTCAAAAAAAAGGAGACTTAGGACCCTTTTTCAAACTTACGACTGTGGTGGCATTGCCACAGTCGCGATTCTGATGCTTGGCAACGGACTCACAGTTATGACGGTTGCAGTGTTCCTTTTTTGCGACCTTCTGGTAAGCAAAGTCAATGGGGAGACCAGATTCACTTAACAACCGTGTGACTAATTTAACAACTGCAGGGATTCACTTAGCAAGAAAAGTCATAAAATGAGGCAAAACTCACTTAACAAATTTTTTCACTTAGCAGCATAAATGATGGGCTCAATTGTGGTTGTAAGTCAAGGATTACCTGTATATATATTGATATATGAATATATATAACTGAATATAGTTAATAACATGTATATGGTATCTAGGTTTCTTTGGGTATTTTTCCACGTCTTAATAGTTGTGCTTTTAAAGTTATAGTGACGTTTCGGCAGAATCTTATCTGCCATCCTCAGGCTTGTGTATTGGGTTTTTTCTTAATCGTGTGTGTCAGGCTTTGGCAACCATTTCAGTTTGAATTTGGTGCTGGCTTCGTGTTTTATTTGAGATTCTGCCGAAACGTTGCTATAACTTTAAAAGCACAAGTATTAAGATGTGGGAAAATACCCGAAGAAACCTAAATACCATACATATAAATACCTGCCAAAATGTAAGAAAATAAATATATATACACACACACACACAAAGAAAAACCATATATATATATATATATATGTGTGTGTGTGTGTAAGGTTTTTAAGCCCTTACATTTAAGCCCTATATATGTGTAAGGTTTTTAATACAAAGTATATATATATATATCCCTCTCAGAACAGAAATAGTCCTCTACTTATGGCTGTAATGGAGCCAGACTATCAGAGACATAAGTAGCGATGGTCATATAATAATGATTGATATATATGTGTATATGTATATAAAATTGATACATGTATATATATATATATGATATCTATCTACATGTGTGTGCGTGTGTATATGTATAGATAGGTAAGATTAGATAGATAGATAGATAGATAGATAGATAGATAGATAGATAGATAGATAGATAGATAGACAGACAGACAGACAGACAGACAGACAGACAGACAGATAGATAGACAGATAGACAGACAAAAATGGCATATGTATCTATATATATAAAAGCAAAATACCACTCATGCATCATCACAAAATCTCCAGAACCATAAAGCCTACAAACTTGAAATTTAGCATGTATGTTCCTCTTGGCTTCTAGGTGCTCACTAAGAAAGGATTTTTCCAAATGACCATCAGAGCATTTAGTATTTCCTATATTATTATTATTAACATGCTCTGATGCTAAGGAGTTCTACTCCCACTCCCCACCTGAAAAGAAATCTGTTCCAACTGCCCTTGAGCTAAGCCATGCCCAGTCTCCTTGCTGTCTCCTTCTTGCTCACACAGCAAATACTTTTTCAGTTTCCAAACAGCCATCAACTCTCACACACACTGACGGGACGCTAGCCAGATGAACACCGATGGATGCTGATAGGCAAAGGCACGATTTTTATTTCCTTATTTTCCTCCCAAAAAACTAAGCCCGACCACATAGTTTCGTAACGAAGAACAGGTATCCAGCTGGTATACATATAAACTTGATACATGTATATATAATTTATTTATATGGGAAAAAATTATATGTGCTGGCTCATATAGATATTTTATAGATAGTAAATAGATAAAGATAAAACTATACAGATATAATTTATCTCTCTACTGGATGGGTTATTTATTACTTGGCAATACCCTATATATTCTGGTGGTAAAGAGTAGCATGAAAATGTAAATAAATAGATGAGGACAAGGAATGACACGATATATGGTTAATTAATTGCCCTAAATGACAGGTGGTAGGTCGAGGGTTACCTGAATGAATTCACGTCAGGGTCATGTTCCTAAAGTTAATTAATGCCATTAATGTTCTTTGTTTAGGGGTCACCATTGCACTCAAACAAGGGAGAGGAGAAGGGAGGGAGGGATGCTCCAGCCATTACCATCCAGAAGGACTGAAGCCAGACGGACTTCGTAGCTGGTTTTTCCTCCAGTCTCTGTTTTAAAAAGTCGGGTGTTGTATGCGCTGATGTTCTACAGAAGGAAGAATAAAGCATTGGAGAAACGTATTTTATTTTTAACCCGTCACTATTATATTTATAAATAATGCAAGGCAGTGAACATACCAGGGCCATCTGGGAGTTGTGTGCTGACTCTGGAGCCTTCAGAATCTGACAGCAGTGAGGCAAAGGAACAAGGGGAGCTTGTTCCCAGTGCGCGTGTGCACAGAGCTGCCAGAAGGCAAGAGCAGCTAAAGCAAAAGGGGCAACTTGGGAGTAAGGCTTGGAGGTGATTGGCCCTCCCATAGGGTATAAAGGAAGTGCAAAGGTGGGAAAACCTTTGCAGGAAGCAATGTCATTCGCTCTGTTCAGATTAAACCTTGAAGCTCTGTGTGGACTTTGTACTTCGGTTGGTTTTTTACAGTTAATTTGACACTAGTTATTGGCAGCAATTCAAAGGAGATAAAGGTGGGTGTTTTATCTCGAGGGACTGTTTGGGACTCATTACGGGCTGGGAATGAACATAATTCCCAGCGCTGAGATAAAACAAGAGCTGTTTGGACTAAACGTGTGCTTCATTATGGTCTCAGGAAGCCTTGGTTCAGAACAGCAACTTTGAACCATCACTAAATGAACCGCTGTATGTCGAGGACTACAGGAGAATTCCTACGGTACCTGAGAATCCAGGAATTTCTGAGCCAGCTTTGCATCCTCCATGGAACAATTTGCAGAGAAGTAAGTGGAAACCCCCTAAAGACAAGGAAGAAAATGGACAGGTACCCTGATAGTTCTAGGCGTAGGTGTCAGAGCCCCATCCTACAGCCCAAATGGCCAATCCCTGCCCCCCACGCCCCAGAAATGGGTATGATATGGGCCCAAGGACAATACCTCCCCACTGAGCCCTAAATGCCTCTGAAGGGGCTCCAGGGAGTACATCAGCTTCTCGCAGCTCTCCCACAAAGCTTCCATCTCCTCCGGGTTTTGCAAAAATGCCTGGCTCGCCCACACCACTTTCTTCAGTTTTTCCTAGAAAAAAAGGAAGATAAAGTAAAAAGATAAAGTAGAGTCAAAGTTGACTCAGCCTTTCATCCTTCCGAGTTCGGTAAAACGAGGACCCAGATTGTTGGGGGCAAGAGGCTGACTCTGTAAACCGCTTAGAGAGGGCTGTAAAAGCACTGTAAAGCGGTATATAAGTCTAAGTACCATTGCCCTCCCTCTGTCCCTTTCCTTCCTTCCTTCCTTCCTTCCTTCCTTCCTTCCTTCCTTCCTTTCTTCCTTCCTTCCTTCCTTCCCTCCCTCCCTCCCTAGTGGTTATAATGCAATATTTCAGGCTAACTCTGCCAGCAGTTCAATCCTGACCGGCTCAAGGTTGACTCAACCTTCCGAGGTCAGTAAATTGAGGACCCAGATTGTTGGGGGCAAGAGGCTGACTCTGTAAACCGCTTAGAGAGGGCTGTAAAAGCACTGTAAAGCGATATATAAGTCTAAGTACCATTGCCCTCCCTCTGTCCCCTTCCTTCCTTCCTTCCTTCCTTCCTTCCTTCCTTCCTTCCTTCCCTCCCTCCCTAGTGGTTATAATGCAATATTTCAGGCTAACTCTGCCAGCAGTTCAATCCTGACCGGCTCAAGGTTGACTCAACCTTCCGAGGTCAGTAAATTGAGGACCCAGATTGTTGGGGGCAAGAGGCTGACTCTGTAAACCGCTTAGAGAGGGCTGTAAAAGCATTGTGAAGCGGGATATAAGTCTAAGGGCTCTTGCTATTGCTAAAATTTTTTTAAAAAATCCAAATGAAACGAATCAAAATAAATATGAAACAGGAGAAAAATGAAGAGAAAAACGAAAGAAAAAGAAAATATAGTTGAAACTAGAGCAAAACGAAAACAAAGGAACTCAAACTAACAATGGAGAAATGAAATAAAATACAAATAAAGATGAGGAAAGGAATCATGAAAGAAAATAAACATAAAAATGAAATGAAAACTAGAAGAAAACCAAAGCGGCAACAAAGGAACTCAAACCAACGATGGAAAAATGAAATAAAATATAAATAAAGATGAGGAAAGGAATCATGAAAGAAAATAAAAATGAAAACTGAAATAAACCCAAAATGACAACAAAAGAACTCAAATTAACAATGGAAATAATGAAATAAAATACAAATAAAGATGAGGAAAGGAATAATGAAAGAAAATAAAAATGAAAACTGAAATAAACCCAAAATGACAACAAAAGAACTCAAATTAACAATGGAAATAATGAAATAAAATACAAATAAAGATGAGGAAAGGAATAATGGAACAAAATAAAAATGAAAATAGAACTAAAAGAAAGCCAAAATGGAAGTGAGAAAAAAAATAAAAATAAAATATATATATACCAGAAATCAAAGTAAACGTGAAAAATGAAAGAAAAAAAATTGAATCAAAATCAAAATGAAATCAAAATGGACCTGAGAAAAAAATGACAAATTAAAAAAAAAATCGAAGTAAAAATGCTCAAGGCCCAAGAGGGGCGGAGCCACTGCCAAGACTCCGCTTCTTCCATCAACCCCCTTGCCCAATGAGGCCCAAGAAGCTTTCTGATTGGCTGCAGGGCAGTAGTTCAAAAGCTGATCCCACCCATTGGACTGTTTTTCGGCGCTCACCTTGGGAAGGTTGGGAACAAATTTGGTGTCCCCGAAGGATTTGTAGTTGCCCATATTGGCATAAATGGCCGCCGTGTAAACCAGTAATGCCTGCAAGGGAGAATTCCACTTTATTTGCCTTAATTTTAACAAAACCAGAGCTTAATTGTTTACAAAAACTGCTGTCAACCAAAAGCAGGAAAAGAAAGAAAAACAATCTCCCGTATTTTACCACAAAATTGTGTCCAGCACTCTTCAATAACTTCATAAATGACTTAGATGAGGAGATAGAAGGGAAATTCATCAAATTTGCAGATGACACTAAGCTGACAGGAATAGCCAACACCTCAGAAGACAATCTCAGGATCCAAAAGGATCTTGACAGACTTGAACACTAAGCTCTATCCAATCAAATGAAATTTAATGTGGAGAAAAGGAAAATTTTCCATTTGGGAGTACAGATTACAAGTAAAGATTAGGCGAAACCTGGCTCAAAAACAGTAACTGTGACAGGGATCTTGGAGTCCTAGTGGACTTAAATATGAGCCAGCAGTGTGAGCCAGCAGTATTCGCCAAAAAAGCGAATACAATCCTTGGTTGCTTGAAGAGAAGCATAGAATCAAAATCATGTGAGGTATTAGTACTGTTTTATAAAACCTTAATAAGGGCACACCTGGAATACAGCATCCAGTTTGGGTCACCACATTAAAAAAAAATATATGTTGAGACTTTGGAAAAAATGCAAAGAAGAGCAAGTAATATGCTTAAAGGCCTGGAGACTAAAACATATGAAGAATAGTTGCAGGAACTGGGTTTGGCTATTCTAGAGAAAAGAATTAGGGATGACACATGATAGCAGTATTTCAGTATTTGAGGGGCTGCCACAAAGAAGGGGGGGTGTAAACCTATTTTCCAAAGCTATGAAGACAGAAAAAGAAACAATGGATAGAAACTAATCAAGGAGAGAAGCAATCTGGAATTAAGGAGAAATTTCCTGACAGTGAGAACTATTAATCAGTGGAACAGTTTGCCACCAGAAGTTGTGGGTGCTTCATCACGGGAGAATATTAAGAAGAAACTGAGAGATAGTGAGTTCTAGCCTTGCCTTAGGACAGCCACTTGTCTGAAATGGTGCTCAAACACGGGGTTGGATTACAAGACCTCTAAGGTCTCTTCCAGCTCTATTCTGATTGACCGATTGATTTTTAAGAAGAGATTGGACAGCCATTTTGTCTGAAATGATATAGGGTCTCCTGTGCGAGCAGGGGGTTGGACTAGAAGACCTCCAAGGTCCCTTCCAGTCTATTCCGATTGATTACCTGATATTCTTCATCTGTGACGCCGAGCGAACGGGCCACTTCTTGCAACTGACACGGGTCCTGGGTTCGGAAGATGCGGGAGAGGAGGACATAAATGGTGGGAGATTCCGGGGACGTTTGTAACAGGACCACGAGTCCCCCATACCAGCAAGCTCGGGACAAGTAATGAGCATAGTGTTTCTCTTCCGGGGACAACAGCTCAAATGCTTCGGCGCAATCCAAGGTCGCGATCCCAATGTCGTTGGGTAAAACGTAATGAGAGTCTACCATGATGCTAACCTGGAAAAGAGAGAAACAGAGACGTCATCCTTCAGCCCAGTCACGGTATGTACTTTCTTATTAAAAATATATATTTATTATAAAGATAAGGAGAGACAGTTTGGTCTCCACTTTAGTAGTTAAGGAACCACATTGGAAACTGGGAGACAGGAATTTCTAGTCCTGCCTTAGGCATGAAAACCAGGTGGATGACTCTGGGCCAATCACCAGTAGATGTTGAGTTCTAGTCCCGCCTTAGGCATGAAAACCAGATGACGTGACTTTGAGCCTATCACCAGGAGACGTTGAGTTCTAGTCCTGCCTTAGGCATGAAAACCAGGTGACGTGACTTTGAGCCAATCACCAGGAGACATTGAGTTCTAGTCCTGCCTTAGGCATGAAAACCAGGTGGGTAACTTTGGGCCAATCACCAGGAGAGGGTGAGTTCTAGTCCCGCCTTAGGCATGAAAACCAGGTGATGTGACTTTGAGCCAATCACCAGGAGACATTGAGTTCTAGTCCTGCCTTAGGCATGAAAACCGGGTGGGTAACTTTAAGCCAATCACCAGGAGATATTGAGTTCTTAGGCATGAAAACCGGGTGGGTAACTTTTGGCCAATCACCTAGGGGATTGCGAGTTTAGGCCCGCCCTAGGCATGAAAGCCAGCTGCATGACTTCATTGCCTTCAGTCCCTCCCTCCAATCCATCCCACCTCACAGGGTTGTTGTGGGGGAAATAGGAAGGAGAATGCGTGTTGGATAGGTTCGCCACCTGGAGTTTATAAATAAAATAAAGTCAGGATACAAATCAATAAATAAAGGAAGGGAAGAAGGATGGAAGGAGAGAGAAAAAGGAGGGAAGGAAAGACAGAAACAGAAAGGAGAGAAGGAAGGAGGGAGACACAAAGAGAAGGAAGGGGGGAAGAAAGGAAGACAGAAAGAGAAGGAAGGAAAACAGAAAAAGGAGGGAAGGAAAGAGAAACAGAAAGAAGGAGGGAGGGAAGGAAGGAAGGAGACACAATGAGAAGGGAAGGGAGACAGAAAGAGAAAGGAAGGAAGGAAGGAAGGAAGGAAGGAAGGAAGGAAGGATCACATCCCCCAATACCTCAGATTCTTCCTGAATTCAAACAGCAACTGCCAGACAAAAAAATCTGTTGCTTTAAACCTGGAAAAGAAGGGGAAAACCCACCACAAACCCATGTTTTAACATTCTAACTTTTTCCTGAAGAAGGACAGTGATTTGGAGGGCAATTTTTATGGCTTTATAGAGGCCAGTTTTCCAGCCCTACTTTATATACACAAAATTCTCTCATGGTTCATGGAGATTCTCCATCCACCAGGTCACCGTGGTCCCAGAGGTGCCTTTTTCCCCCCCAAAAGTGCAACTGGACTTTCCGATTTTTTTTCTTTGAAGACGTTTCTCATCCGGGCTCTGACTGGATGGTGGGGAATGGAAGGATTTATACTCCTTGCAGACCCCTGGTCATTTGTATCTTTTTAGCGGGTCGTTAAAGATCACCTGGAGGTTTATCTATGTCCTGAGGTTCCCCTGAGTGGTGCGACATCATCTATCTACAATCTACAACATCCTCTATCAATCTACAACCTCATGTATCTACAACACGATCCTTTCAACAGTCCCAAGAAGGCTCCACAATCAATTTGCCCCAGTCAGGTGTCCACCCTGAGGACACAGCTAAACCTCCACGTGGCCTCAATGTCTCTAAAAAGACGCAAATGACCAGCTGTGTCTTCAGATAAATGGGTCCTTCCACACCCATTTGCACTACTCGGGTGACCCTGAGGACAGAGACAAACCTCCAAGTGGCCTCAATGTCTTTCTAAAAGGACGCAAATGACCAGCTGTGTCTTCAGATAAATCTTTGTCCTCCGATAAATGGGTCTTTCCACACCCATTTGCACAACTCGGGTGATCCTGAAGACACAGACAAACCTCCAAGTGGCCTCAACAACTCTCTAAAAGGATGCAAATGACCAGCTGCCTGCAAGGAGTATCAATCCTTCCCTTCCCCACCTTCCAGTCAGAGCTGAAGAAGCTTCTTGGGTGAGAAGCGACATGTCTTCAAAGACAAATAAGTAAATCCAGTTGCACTCTCCGGGGGGGGGGGGTGCGGGGGGGGGAGAAACACACCTTCGGGACAAAGTCTTCTCCTTCCCTCCCATACATTTCCAGGTTAGGGGCGGGGAAGGAATTGCCTTTCCAACACGCTTGCCATTCTAAATTGGGCCTTCCAAGATTCAGAGGCAACCTGCCTAGTCTGCTGCTAATCCCACCTTCCTCTCAAAACTACGAGGACTAGAAACTTGCTTTTTCAACAACAACAACAAAACACGAGGCGGACTGCAAAGCCAGAGAGGATTCCTTTCCAGGCGACCGCCCTCCTCCTTGAAATCTCCACCGGCTTCGAAGGATGCCCGCGATTGCAGGTTGAGGTCGGCAGACCGACCCGGGTGGGTGACACTACACGCGCGTCCTCCCGTCCCCACGAGACTCCCCGCACCCGTGCCCACGTGACCGCCCTCGCCGCCCCGCTCCGCGGCTTCCTCCTCACCTGCAGCCGCTCGCCTCCCTTCCGCGACTTCCCACTTCCTGCCACGCCCCCCCCCTTTTCGGGTCCTCCATTCGGCTCTCAGCGATCGGGCGGACCACGCCCCCGCCCCGCGCACATCCAGCCAATAAGGATGATAGCTGCGTTGCTGGGAGACCGAAGACCCGCCTTTTCATTTTTTTTTTTTCCTTTTTGGATCGATCCTTTTTTACTTGCTTCCTTTTTTCTGGCTCTTTTTCTCTTGCTTTTTCCCTCCCTCCGTCCGTGCACTCTTTCCTTCCCTCTTTTCCTCCTTCCTCCCCGCCTCCCATTCTCTTTCCTTCTTTCTTCCCTCCTTCCTTCTTTCCCCCACCCTTCTTCCCTTTCTTTCTTTCCCTTTTCTTCCTCTTTCTCTCCCATTCTCTCCTTCCTTCTTCCCTCTTTCCTTTTCTTCCACCTTTCCTCCCATTCTCTTTCATTCCTTTCTTCCTTCTTGTATTGTTTTTCCTTCTTTCCTTCCTTTTTCCTCCCTTTCTCATTACCTCCTTCCTTTTCTTTTCTCCCTCCCTTCCATTCTTTTCCTTCTTTCCTCCTT
Organism: Bungarus multicinctus; assembly: GCA_023653725.1. NCBI lineage: Eukaryota > Metazoa > Chordata > Lepidosauria > Squamata > Elapidae > Bungarus > Bungarus multicinctus. The sequence goes on from CM042847.1 coordinate 5,704,271, forward strand.
CCCTTTCCTTTATTTCCCCTTCTCTCTATTCCTTCCTTCCTATTTTTTCCTCTGTCTCCCTTTCCTTCCTTCTTTAGTTTCCCCTTCCTCCCTCCCTCTTTCCAGAATCTCTGCATCTTTTTTTATAATACGCTGACCAAAACTGGATGCCATATTTGAAGTGTGGTTTTAATAAGGCTTTATAAAGCTGTACTAGTACTTTGTGTGATCTTGATTCTATCCCATCTTCACCATTTGAGATAATGGTGAAATTCTTTGGATTAAGTCTCAGGCGAGATCCATGTTGCATTTTTCCTGGTTTCTTCCTTTGGAGGTTCATAATGTAGGAAGTCTTGGAGATGGCCTGTGAAAAACCCTTTGGGTCTTCTTCTCATTGGCTAAGTTCACCCCATAACCAAGAAACCTTCTTAAACTTTCACACATTATCCAACAAGTAGTTAATTTCAATCTCCAGTTACTTTTTGATTTGTAATATCCTGTGTTGGGCAAACACAGCCTCTTTGCTCAGGTTATAACTTAACTGTTGTTCCAGCTTAAAAATCCTGGTTAATTTGGAAGTGTAAAACAGGGGGAAGCATGTTAGGGTAATGCAAACCATATCTCACGCATAGACATTTCTTTCTAAGGTTCTTTTGGGGACAGAGAAATAGAACAGTGCTTATTGACTTTGGTAGCTTTAAGGTGGGAGGACTACAATTCCCAGAATTCCCTAGTCAGCTTGCTTTAAAATGGATTGACTTCAACCAGTGGTGGGATTAAGCCAGTTCGCACCACTTCAGAATTGGTTGTTAAGTTTCTGAGCAGTTTGGTGAACTAATTGTTGAGAGAAATCTTTAGGGCAAAGAACCGGTGGTTAAATTATTTGAATCCCACCACTGACTTCAACTCCCAGAATTCCCCAGTCAGCTTCCTTTATCGTGAGCAGACTTCAACTCCCAGAATTCCCCAGGCCCCATGCTGACTGGATAATCCTGAAGTCCACGCATATTAAAGTCGTGGAGGTTGAGAAGCATCACATTGTAAAGTAAAATTTTCCTCTCAGGTGGAAGAGGAGAGTTTCAATTTAGATCCAGAGAAGGCCCCCTCCCCAATTCCAACTGATGACTAAGAGAAAATAGAGTTGTTTTGATGGGGTGGTGAAGGTGTTGCCCCAGAAACCAGGTGATTGTGAGTTTTAGGCGTGAAAAGTAGTTTAGTGACTTTGGACCCGGCCTTCTCTCTTAACCCAATTCATCTTGCAGTTATTGTTGTGGTAGTGGTTGTTGTTATTGTGAGGATGCTACAAGGAAGGATCCTTATGTATGCCACCTTGAGTTGTACAAAATAAAGGCGGGAGACAGTACATAAATAAGAGACCCACACCGAATAATGGATATATATATATCTATATATCTCTGTGTTAGCAACAGCGAAGCTCTCCTGGGCTCTTCCCCACCGATCCAAACACGGATCTAGGCTGGGTTCACACAACAACGCTAAACCTGGGTTAAAGAAATCGCAACGGCTGCGTGCAGATCGCCTACAATGCCCAAGCAACGGATTTCGAGTCGAACTTCCTCTGTCGATTCATACCCTGTTTGAAGATAATCGGCTGGCTTTCGTAGCCCCTGACCCACCTCCCCCCCCCCAAAAAAAAATGACACAGTCCCATTTTGGAACCCGGCAATCCCCGGTCGTGCGAACCTCGGCTTCTCGGAGACCTGGTTCTATGTGGGAAGAAAGGAAGGACTGGGCCGTTGGGAGGGGCAAGGACGGAGAGGCGGACCGAGGAGAATCCGTCTCCCCAAATTGGAATCCACACACCCCCACTCCCCCTCCCCCCAAAATGCTTGGATGGGAAGAGATGCGGTGGCCGTCCGGCCGATGCGAAATCCAGTACAATCAAATGACGCGGTTGAGCGGTCCACGGCGGCCAGCGGAGGTTGTGGTTTATATTCTCCAACTGTTTCACTACCCACCCAATCGGGCTGTGCCGCCACCCTCCCCCCCTTCGGCTCAGTCGAGGGGTCCCTGGAAAATGAGGCGCACAAAACCCTGCTGGCCGGTCAGCCAGGTGCCGCAGAAAGGGCAGGCGGCGTGGAAGGCATGGGTGCCGTGCGGCAGCGGGATCTGTGACCAATACTGGACAGTCTTGGCGGAACAGACGTGGCCGCAGGGGCAGAAGGCGTGGGTGGGGCGTCCGGCGTCCAGATACAGCCCGGCCTCGCAGCCCAGCCAGAGAGGCACGTAAGGGCCCAGCCGCCGACACATGGGGCATTCGCGCTCCAGCCCCCCTTTCTCTTTACGGAACCCCCAGTTGTGAAAACCGTGGACGTGGCCACAGTTGATGTAGACCCAGGGCTGCTGTTTTTCCACTACACCTCGTTGGGCCAAGCTAGGGAAGGCCAGGGTGCTGAAGCCCACCGGGCACTGGGGCCGGGCAGCGTTGACCTCTTGACGCAGCAGCTCCAGCTGTTGCAAAGTTGGGGTGCGCAGGAGGCCTTCCGAAGTGCGCCAGAGGAGCGTGGCCCCGCAGAGGTCAATGAGGGAGCCGTCCTCCAGAATGTTGGACTCCATTTCCACCTAGCAGGAGGAATAGAAATAGAAATAATAGAAGGAATAGAATAAAGAATATAGAAATAGAAGTGTTGGAATTCTTTACAGTTTGGAACAATTGGTATAAATGGCTAACAAACAGAACCAAGAAGTGAGACAAAAATGTTAATTGAAACAATCCTTAAGAAAGTAAAATAAAATTTTGTAAATTATATAAAGATATAAGAATAGTAATTATAGCTAAAGATATAATTTAGTAATAGACAAATGCAGTATTATCGAATCTCTTCTTAAAAACCTCCAGTGGTGGAGCACCCACAACTTCTGGTGGCAAGCTGTTCCATGGGTTAATTGTTCTCACCATTAGGAAGTTTCTCCTTAATTCCAGGTTGCTTCTCTCCTTAGTTAATTTCCCTCCATTGCTTCTTGTCCTGCTTTCAGGTGCTTTGGAAAATAACTTGACCCCCTCTTTTTTGTGGCAGCACCCAAATATTGGAAGATATTATCATGTCACCTCTGGTCCTTCTTTCCACTAAACTTAGAGATACCCAATTCCTGCAACCATTTTTCGTATGTTCTATCTTCCAGTCCCCTAATTATCTTTCTTGCTCTTTGCACTCTTTCTTTTAAATCTCCTCTTTCTCCCAAGCCTTATAAATCCTGAGTTATAATCAGGGGTGGGATTCTACAGGTTCGCACCTATTCGCTAGAACCGGTTGTTAACATTCTAAACAGTTCGGAGAACCACTTGTTAGAAGAAATTACTGGCCTAATCCTGTAAGGAAGGCAGGAAGGAAACATTCTGGGGTTGCTTACAGAAACTGCCTCTCCGTTAACCCTTATTACATTCTTGGCAGGACTAGACTTCCTGTCTCAGGAACTTCTCTGGAGTTTTTTTCCCCTCCTTTGCTGGTACTTTGCTTGTGTGAAGGGACCATTCAAAGTTACAATGGCACTGAAAAAGGTGACTTATGACCCTTTTTCACACTTATGACTGTTGCAGCATCCCCACAGTCACGAGAGGCCAGGCGAGGAGATGCGTACCTCGATGTGAGTGATGTTGAATTGGCCACACCCAGCCAATAACATGACCACCAAGCCATGCCCACCAACAAAGCCACGCCCACAGAACCAATTGTTAAAAAAATTGAATCCCACCCCTGGTTATAATCCCCCTCTCAATGGATAAATCTTGACTTGTAATCCATTTCTATGGTCTTTTTAGTGTTGCCAATAGAAAGGAAGGGGGGAAAGGGTTTTTAAAGAGCAGTGCCACAGCTTGGAAATTGAAAGTGCATTCCATAAATAGTTTTTCAAAGATGGTAACTAAGTGACTGAAGTTTCTGCAGGGCAAAATTCTCACTGGAGAGCATAATTGATGACTCTTGGCTATGGTTGTATCCCACTGAAGAATATGAATTATGATACACCCAGGGGATGGGGGGAAAACCAGGTCAAGGGGGACAATGAATGATGTGTCTCAGAGTTGGCTGCACCCAAGCAGTGCTGGCATGTTAACTCCCAATAAATCTTTTTGAAGTTTTGGAAGTTTGGCTCGAGACTCGTGATTTAATTGGGGGGTAACTGTTGGAATCCTGACACTCTCGGTGGATAAACCTTGACTGGCAGTCCACTCTCCTCTGTTGAGTTGCCAACCTACCAGCTTTCCCCGCTGCTGTGCCGAGCGACTGTCCCGCAAAGCGTAGACGTTCCCGCACACCGAAATCTCCCGCCAGACCCCCGGGGTGGAGTCTTCACTAAAACCGCCGTCGGGGTGCATCACAAGCACGCCGTTCGTGGTCAAGCCGTCCATGAGCCCATCAGGTGTCCTCCATTTCGCAGCCCTCTCCTGCCAATGAGAGACGTGGTATCGATGTCCGGTTTTAAGGTCCAGGGTGGACACCCCCCCACACCCACCCCCCCCTCACTCAAACCTACTCAAGTCAAAGACAACCAGACTCTAAGTAATCCTTGAGTTACAGCTGTTCGTTTAGCAACGGTACGAAGTTACCACACACGTTCAAATGTTCTCAGTGCTATATGTGAGAATATTTTGGTTTTAAACGGGCATTCGGTCAGTTGCCAGTTGCAAAGGCAATAAGCACCTTGTTGGGTACATGGAAAAATACAGGTAGTCCTTAAAATACAATGGTTTACTTAGCGACCTCTCAAAGTTACAATGGGACTGAAAACAGTAACATGACTATTTTTCACACTTACGACCATTGTAGCAGCCCTGAAATCACAGGATCAAAATTCAGATAGCACTAGCACTTGGACTTATATACCGCTTCACAGTGCTTTGCAGTCCTCTCTAAGCGGTTTACAGAGTCAGTCTCTTGCCCCCAACAATCTAGGTCCTCGTTTTATTGACCTCGGAAGGACGGAAGGCTGAGTCAGCCTGGAGCTGGTCAGGATTGAAGTGCTGACAGTGGGCAGAATTAGCCTGTAATACAGCATTCTAACCATTGAGGAAGGAAGGAAGGAAGGAAGGAAGGAAGGAAGGAAGGAAGGAAGGAAGGAAGGAAGGAAGGAAGGAAGGAAGGAAGGAAGGAAGGAAGGAAGATGGCAATAACACTTAGATTTATATAGCGCTTCTCAATGCTTTCCAGCCCTCTCTAAGCGGTTTCCAGACTCAGCCTCTTGCCCCAACAATCTGGGTCCTCATTTTACCCACCTTGGGAGGATGAAGGCTGAGTCAACCTTGAGAGTGGTGAGAATTGAACTGCCAAATTGCCGGCAGCCGGCAATCAGCAGAAATAGCCTTCAGTACTACTCTCTAACCACTGCGCCACCGTGGCTCAGATGCTTGGCAACTGATTTGTATTTATGACCTTTGCAGTGTCCCGAGGCTACGTGATCCCCTTTTGTGACCGACAGATAAGAAAAGCCAATAATGGAATCCAGATTCACTTCACAACCGTGTCACTAAACGATGCAGCGACCGTGGCAAAGAAGTTTCGTAAAATGGGGCAAAACTCGCGTGCCACCGTTGTTAAGGGAATCATTGCAGATGATAAGTTAGTAACCCGGTTGTTAATTGAATCTGGCTCCCCCGTTGACTTTGCTTCTCAGAAGGTCGCAAAAGGGGATCACGTGACAGCCCCCCTGCCCTCCGGGGATGCTGCAACCAAGTGTCTGAATTTTGATCATTGATGCTTTTGTGGTTAGCCGGCAGCAGGTGCAGACAGCTGAAGAGAGCGAGGACTCAGATGAGGGGCCAGGACTATTAGAGAGTGGATTGCTGCCTTCAGAAATTATGGGGGCTGACAGCAGTGATGAGGAAGTTCCCGAGGAGCCTGTGCCAAGTGCGCATCAGCACAGGATGATTCGTAGAAGAGAACAGCTGGAGTAGCACAGGCGACTCGGGAGTAAGGATGCAACATAATGGCCCCTCCTTCAAGAAGATAAAAGCCAGCTGTGAAGCGAACGTTCTTTGCAGGAAGCAAAGACGTTTTGAAACTCAGCCTTGTGAACATTACAGTTGGCATTTGAAGACTCTTGTGTTGTAAACTATTTTCTTATCTGTTGGTTTTTGGCAGTCTTACAAAAACTTGGCAAGGCTCTTTCTTGTCGGAGCTAATTAGTTGGAAACAGCCTTTTAATCTGTGAAGAAACAGAATTCATAGATGAAACAGCAAAAGGTTGGGCTGCTGCCTTTGCCTTGTGTTGGCTCTCTTGGAAACAGGTTGGGTCAGAAGAGATGCTGCAAAGGTCATAACTGTGAAAAATGGTCATAAGTCACTATTTCCAGGGCCGTTGTAACTTTGAATGGTCTAAGTGAACTGTTGTAAGTTGAGGATTACCTGTATGCACACACACACACACATACACACACACGCACGCACGCACACAGAACTGCTTGGTGACTCACTCACTCCAAGGAAAATGTTGCGGGAAGCGTCGAAACCAGCGGCGTAAATCCGGGCGGTGTACGGAGGGTTTCTTTCACAGATGACCCGGCAGGCAAAGCGGGATATCGTACTTTGGGCTGTCTGTCCGTCCACAGATGAGTTGGTGCCCGGCGTGGTGTCGGTCACCACAAAATCGATCATGCTCTCTGTCGAGCGGCCAATCTGGGAACAGAGAGATGTGTCAGCTCATAAAGTATTTCTATGGTCTTTTTAAGAGTTGCCAACAGAAAAAGAGGGGGGAAAGGGGTTTGAAAGAGCAGTGCGGCAGCTTGGAAATCGAAAGTGCATTCCAATAATAGTTGTTCAAAGATAGTAACTAGGTGACTGAAGTTTCTGCTGGGCAAAAATTTAACTGGAGAGCATGATTGAGGATTCTTGGCTATGGAGGTGTCCCATTGGAGAATATGAATTACAATACACCCAGGGGGTGGGGGGGAAATCAGGGTCAAGGGTGACAATGAATGATGTGTCTCAGAGTCGGCTACATCCAGGCAATGCCGGACAGTTTAATTCCCAATAAATCCTTTTAAAGTTTTGGAAATTTGGCTTGAGACATGATTTAAATGGGGGTAACAGCCAGAATCCTGACAAGATGGGGAGGAGGAGGTGTGATTCAGCAACCAAAACCTTTAACAAGAAGCAAACATTTTTCCTTTTATCACGAAGCGAACATTTTTTTCCCTTCTTTTCAAAATGCTGGTTTTATTTTTCTCTAGCGGTCCATCTAAGGTGGATTTTTTTTTTAAATTGCTGTTTTCTAAGTTATTTCTGTGTCTCTGGCCAGCGTACAGGTAAGTCCTCGACTTACTATCACAACTGAGCCCTCTCTTACCTTCCCACCGAAGTGGTACCTATTTATCTACTCGCAATGGCATGCTAGGTTGGCAGGAGCTGAGGACGGGAACTCGCGCTCAGGTCTCGAACCTGAACAGCCGGCTTTCCAGCCAACAAGCCAAGCCTCTTTAACCACTAAGCCAGTGTGCTGCCCGGTCTACTGTGTGTCAGGGTTCCAAGTAATACACCCACAGCAAACACAAGTCCGAGGCAGGTTTTATTGGATATACCATATTGGCACAGGCTGGTGAAAACCAACTCTAAATGTCCCTGCGGTTTTTACCTAATTAAAAGTAAGAGTTTTTTTCAGGGGTGGGATTCAAATTTTTTAACAACCAGTTCTGTGGGCGTGGCTAGGTGGGCATGTCCATGTGACTGGGTGGGTGTGGCTCCTTATTTTTTAGCAAAACTCCCCCCCCCCTGTTTTTTTTTTGCTTCCTGGGCCTCAAGGAAGCCTCCTGGGGGATGTTTTTGGTTCCCCACACCTCCTAGCAAACCCTCCCCCGGTGCCCCTTTTTGCCTCTTGGGCCTCAGGGAAGCCTTCTGGGCAAAGCAGTAAGCCAGAGAGGGGGATGCCGGTACAGCTGATCATCAAAACAGCTGATCGTCGGAAAGGGGAAAAATGAAATACCTTCAGGAGTGACTGGGCGAGGGAGAACGCAGTCAGCGATGTCGGGCATGTGTGCGATGTTGCGCATGCATGATAAGGACTGACTGGGCGGGGAGGGGAGGGGAGGGGAGGGGTGGGTGGAGAAGGACGGGGCCAGCCAGGGGCACAATTTGCCAATTCTCCGAACTGTGCAATCATAACTGGTTCTATAGAATCCCACCCCTGTTTTTTACTCCCCTTCAGTCACATGATCCAATCAGGGTGAGACCCGGTTGCTTGGGCCACATTACTCTTCCTTTCTTCAGCCACCCGCGAGAATGTCCTTGATTCTCAAGAGAAACTGTTTTGTTTTGGCTAGCAAACCCCAGTTATCACTATTCCCCCCGCCCTAACCCTCATCTCCATTGTGGCAACCCTGTGGCAACTCAGTCAGACCGTTCTGACCAAGACTTCCTGAGACATCAACAAACACACATAAAATCCCAACCCCTTTTTATTTTAGTTCAATGGCTGTGAATTATCGTCATTCACAGCCCGGAATGAGTCTTAACCGGTTAAAAATAGCCCCAGGGACGTCTGCCAAAGTTCTTCAGGAGACATCTGATAAGAACGCACCTTATCTTACTTGAAGTGCTGCCAATGACTAAAGTCCCAATTAGTTTTTCCAAAACCAAACAGAGAACAAATTCACAATCTCGGGCTTGACACACGGAGCTTTTTAGAGTCCAAACCGATCAGAGCGAACGACTTTGCTTCCTGCAAAGGTTTTCCTACCTTTGCTCCCCCATTATGTCTTATGGGAAGGGTCAATCAGCTCCAAGCCTTACTCGCGAGTTGCCCCTTTTGTCTTAGCTGCTCTTGCCTTCTGGCAGCTCTGTGCACACTGGAACTGGCTCCCCTTATTCCTCTGCCTCGTTGCTGCCAGGCTCCGGAGTTAGCACATAACTCCCCGATGGCCCTGGCCCCATCTCTGTATTGGACGCAGGACCCTCGTCTGAAGCCCCCCCAGACTCTCGGACTGGCCCCTGTTTTTCCCCACTGTCCGATTCTGCTTCCATCTACACAGGCTGCCGGTGGACCACAACACAGGCCAGCTCCAGAGTTGACACCGTGAGTCCATCCCACCCCCCCGCCCCAAATTTGCCTTTTATAGGGGCTAAACAGCTTTCCTCTGGACTGTCCATCACATCAGCTCAGGAGGCCCAGTAGAGGTTTTCCCGCCCTCCTCTGGACCCGATAAATACCTGGAACATGTCCGTCTCACCATCTTGAGTGTATTCGACAATGACCGAATGGCTTCGGGAAAGTGTGTAGGAGATACTGTGCTGACCTCTGTCGCTCAGCGCCTGTGGGACAAGATAAGAAGTCCTCAACTTAACAACAGCTCATTTAGTGACCATTCAAACTTACAAGCGAGCCTGAGATTTTTTAAAAATACATTTTATTAATTTACTATTCATTACATTTCTTAGTGCTTAAGAAGCATTGTGTTGTCTGGGTCATTTAATTTGCTTAACAATAGAGTTTCCATTCTGACTCACTACCCTTTTTTTTTTTCCAACCACAGGCAGAATAAGTTCCAGGTTTGATAATATTCAGTATCTTCTTTCTGTTTGATTTTCAGTGTAAGTCTATGCATTTCTGCACAGTCTAGTATCTTCTTAATTATCTCTTCGTCTTGCGGTGTTTCTTCACCTTTCCAATATTGTGCGAAGATAATCCTCGCTGCGGTTAAAACATGTCATACTAAATACGTACTTTTTCTTATCAAATCTTTCTGATATCAACCCTAATAAAAAAAACAGTTCAGGTTTAAAATCGACATGTTTCCCTATTATCTTTTCTAGCCATGGGTGTATTTTTGCCCCAAATATTTTTTTTTTTTTTTCAACAAATAAAGGATAAAATGTGCCCGTTGACAACTCATAAAATACATTTCTATGGTCTTTTTAGAGTTGCCAACAGAAAGGGAGTGGAGAGCGGTGCAGCCACTTGCAAAACCCAAAACTTCATAAATGTTTTCAAAGACGGTAACTAGGTGACTGAAGTTTCTGTCATGCAAAATTCTAACTGGAGAGCATGATTAAGGATTCTTGGCTATGGATGTGTCCCATTGGAGAATATGAATTACGATACACTCAGAGGGTGGAGGGAAAACCAGGGTCAAGGATGACAATAAATGATGTCAGCTACACCCAATCAGTGCTGGCATGTTAACTCCCAATAAATCCTTTTGAAGTTTGGCTCGAGACTCATGATTTAAATGGGGAGTAACTGTTAGAGCCCTGACACCCTTCTTTTGAACCTGACATTTCTGTTGCTGCAGTAAATAAGGGCACTACTTAAGTGAGCCTTGCCCCATTTTACAGTTTTCCTTGCCACCGTGGTTAAGTGAATCGCTGCAGGCGTTAAATTAGTCACACCGTTGTTAAGTGTAACCTGGCTTTCCCCGTTGACTTGGCTTATCAAAAGGTTGCATAAGGGGATCACTTGACCCCAGAGCTCTGCAGCCGTTGTAAGTATGAGCCAGTTGCCAAACGTCTGAATTTTGATCACGTGACCACGGGAATGCTGCAACGGTTATAAGTGTGAACAATGATCGTAACTCCCCTTTTCCAGTGCTGTTGTTGTCACTTCGAACGGTCACTAAATGAACTGTTGTAAGTCGAGGACGACCTGTAATTCTGACTATATTCCCCATTAGAAGAACCACGCATGGCGCAGTGGTTAGAGTGCACTATTGCAGGCTACTTCTGCTGACTGCCGGCTGCCTGCAATTGGGCAGTTCGAATCTTACCAGGCTCAAGGTTGACTCAGCCGTCCGTCCTTCCGTGGTCAGTAAAATGAGGACCCAGATTGTTGGGGGCCAGAGGCTGACTCTGTAAACCACTTAGACAGGGCTGTGAAGCACTGCGAAGCGTTATATAAGTCTAAGTGCTATTACTAGTCCTTTCTTCCCTCCCAGTGATTAGAGTGCAGTATTGCAGGCAAATTCTGCTCACCGCCAGCAGTTTGATCCTGACCGGCTCAAGGTTGACTCAGCCTTCTGTCCTTCTTAAGGTCGATAAAACCCAGATAGTTGGGGGAAAAAGGCTGATTCTGTAAACCACTTAGAGTGGGCTGTAAAGCATCGTAAAGCGGTGTATAAGTCTAAATGCTATTGCTGTCTTTGTCTGCCTGCCTGCCTGTCTGTCTCTCTGTCTATCTATCTATCTATCAGCTGTGATGGCTCAGTGATTGGAATGCACTATTGCAGGCTAATTCTGCCCACTGCCAGCAGTTTGATCCTGACTGGCTCAAGGTTGATTCCACCTTCCGTCCTTCCAAGATGGATAAAATGAGGACCCAGATTGTTGGGGGCAAGTGGCTGACTCTGTAAACCGCTTTGAGAGGGCTGTAAAGCACTGTGAAGTGCTATATAATTCTAAGTCTATTGCCATCTTCCTTCCTTCCTTCCTTCCTTCCTTCCTTCCTTCCTTCCTTCCTTCCTTCCTTCCTTCCTTCCTTCCTTCCTTCCTTCCTTCCTTCCTCCCTTCCTTCCTTCCTTCCATATTTAAAAATAAAAAATAACAAAAAGAATCAAATAAATTAATAAAGTACAATAGAACAAAATCTAGAGGGAAAATAAAGGAAGCATTTTACTGCTATTCACAGCAATTGGTGGTGGTGGTTCTGGATGGGTCAGGGAAGGCACTTTGCCCATGCTCAGAATCCCTCTTTACACACAGCCTGAAGTTTAAATAGCTCCCCCTGTGAGACCTGGCAATGTCATTGCTGGGTGGGGGGGGTGGAAGTGGGGGTGGGGGGGCATTTCTGCAACCAGGGAGGGTTGCTTGACTTACTTTGGACATCAGTGGCGTGGAGATATGGTGGATGACATCGGGTTTCACCCCGTTGGCTTTGGGTCGCTTGTAGAGGGCCAGCCGGCTGCGATGTCGCCCTTTGTCTCCATTAGCCAAAGAGCCATTATACCTGCGTTGGGAGAGCGAGAGAGTTACGAACCTGGACAAGATCAAACACAACATCTCTAATCAAAGTCAACCGAGCCCAATGATCTTACCGGATTCCCAGTCTGTTAAAAAGAAAAACGGACTGAAGTTTAAAAGCATAAAGATGTTTTTTTTTCAAAAACAAACGAACAAACAAACACCCACCTACTCTAAACTTGGGAAAATTGAAAAAAAGGAAGGAAAAAAAAACAGTAAAGAGAGAAAGGGAATGGAAAAACTGTAAAGAAGAAAGGGATCTACAGAAAGGACAACTCCCCTTCCATTAGGACAACTTCAAACGATTTGAGCAACTTATCGCTTTTTCTACAGTTTCAACCCAAAATCTCTTCATCTCATAGTTCGTCTCTTATCTTTTTTAGCAAGCAAGAAAGCCTCAGGCTTTTGTCTTAAACAGCAAAAGTCCATTAAGAGTTACCAGAAAAATCTCTCTGTCTTTTTTTCTATCATCTATCTATCTATCTATCTATCTATCTATCTATCTATCTATCTATCTATCTATCTATCTATCTATCTATCTATCTATTTATCTATCTATTTACCTACCTACCTACCTATTAATTCACCTATCATCCATCCTCTGTCTGTCTATCTATCTATCTATCTATCTATCTATCTATCTATCTATCTATCTATCTATCTATACATTCACCTATCATCCATCCTCTGTCTGTCTGTTTATCCATCCATCCATCCATCCATTTATATCTCTCTATCTATCTATCTATCTATCTATCTATCTATCTATCTATCTATCCACCTATCATCCATCCTTTCTGCTTGTTTATCCATCCATCCATCCATCCATCTATACATTCACCTATCATCCATCCTCTGTCTATCTATCTGTCTGTTTATATATCTATCCATCCATCTCTCTCTCTCTCTCTCTCCCCCCAATCTATCTTGCTGCCCATCTATCTATCTACCTATCCATCCATCATCCATCCATTGCTATCTACCTAACTACATATCTATCCATCCATCCATCCATCTATCTATCAATCAGAAGAGGAGGTGTCTGTTTCTCTGTCTATCTATTCATCCATCCCTCCATCCATGACAGGAAAGCTAACACAACCAAGTTTCTGGTCAGTTACAATATCTGGATTTGGAGTCAGGTCAGTCAAAGCTTCTCTTTATCTCCTGAGCTATGCAAAATCTAAATTACTACCTGCGGATCTGTTTATAGGTCTCTGTCTCCTACCTGGAAGACTGCATAGATCTAAATTGTGTGGTTGGTCTGCCGCCTTACAGTTTGTGCATTGCACGGAGCCGAACACATCTTTTGCAAAAAAACATGGCAAGGCTAGGAAGCAACCCAACCAGATGGTCTTGCAAAGTTCTGCTCACCCTCTGCCCCAAACATGCTTTTTCTCTGGTAATATCACACTACTAACTAGAGCATACAAAACATTTGCTAGACCAATACTCGAATACAGCTCATCAGTCTGGAACCCACATTACGTATCTGATATTAACACAGTTGAGAAAGTTCAGAAATATTTCACAAGAAGAGTTCTCCATTCCTCTACTCGTTGTAGAATACCTTATGCCATCAACTTGAAATTCTAGACTAGAAAACCTTGAATTATGCCATCTTTGGTCTGATCTAAGTATAGTATATAGAATCATACATTGCAATGACTTACCTGTCAATGAATACTTCAGCTTCAACCATAACAACACAAGAGCAAACAATAGATACAAACTCAAGTTTAATCGCACCAAACTTGATTGCAGGAAATATGACTTCAGCAACAGAGTGGTCAATGTCTGGAATACTCTATCTGACTCTGTGGTTTCTTCCCCAAACCCCCAAAAATTATTTTTACTATTTTTAACTTTCAGCCACTGATTTAATCTGTTTTAAATTTTAATTTTTTTGTATTGTTTTAATCTGGCTGTACACCGCCCCAAGTCCCAAATGGGAGAGGGGGCGGTATATAAATTAAATAAAACCTAAACCTAAACCAAAAACTTTAACCTTAGACTGTCTACCATTGACCTCACCCCTTTCCTAAGTGGTCTGTAGGGGGCGTGCATAAGTGCACCAACGTGCCTACCGTCCCTGTCCTATGGTTTCTTTTATTTTTCTTATATGTACCAATTTCATGTATTCATAACTATGTATATACTTATACCTATTATCTTGTAAGTGATTGACAAATCAAAATAAATAAATAAAATAAATTTGAAACCAATAGAAAAATGACAGACTTGGAAGGGACTTTGAAGGTCTTCTAGTCCAGGGGTCACCAGACTTTTGGGCCTCAGGGACCACCAAACTCATCATTTTAAATCCCGCAGTCCAGAGACCCTGGGAAAATCTCCCAAAAAGTCTGCAGGAAAATTCCCCACCCCGTTTTCCTACCGATCGAATGTTCTTTATTTGGGATCGCAGGATACTGTCTCCAACTCTGTTTTCAAGGGGGGGGGGGGAGAGAGAGAGACTTTTGGCTTCATGCAAGGAAAACAGCAGAAGTCTTTCTTTCTCTCCCCCAAACACTGCCAGAAATGAGTCTTTGCCGGCGCAGCCTCTTGGAGCAGAAGGCCTCGCAGGGTCCCAAAGACTCATTTCTGGCAGAGTTTGGGGGAGAGAAAGAAAGATTTTTGCTGCTTTCCTTGCGTGCAGCCAAAAGCAGAAGAAGAAAGAAGCGGAAAGAAGCAGCCCGGTGGCCAGGCCAGGCGAGTGGGGCAAGTTCCCCCACTCCATCCTTTCCAGCCTCCCCTCCCTACCTCATGTTGTTCACAGTGCAAGCAACACAAGCCTTGTGTTCCCATGGACCATGCGGGTGGCGCAGCCTTGTGTTTCCGCGCAGCCTGGATTAATTGTTTTGGGGGGTACATTTCTCTGCCGACCACCAAAATTTGCTCACGGACCACCAGTGGTCGCTGGCCCACTGGTTGGCGACCACTGTTCAAGTCCAACCTCCTGCTTAGGCAGGAAGCCCTACACCACCTCAGACAAATGGTTATCCAATTTCTTCTTAAAAACCTCAACACCCACAACTTCTGGAGGCAAGTTGTTCTATTGTTTAATTGTTCTCACTGTCAGGAAATTTCTCCTTAATTCTAGCTTGGTTCTCTCCAGGATTAGTTTCCATCCGTTGCTTCTTGTCCTGTCTTCAGGTGCTTTGGAGAATAATTTGACCCCCTCTTCTTTGAGGCAGCCCCTCAAATATTGGAAGATTGGTATCATGGCACCCCTAGCCCTTTTTTTCCTCTAGACTAGCCAAACCCAAATCCTGCAACTGTTTGCTTTACCCTCAACTCAGGGGTGGGATTCAAATTTTTAACAACTGGCTCTGTGGGCGTGGCTTAGGTGGTGGGCTTGGCTTGGTGGTCATGTGACTGGGTGGGCATGCCTTGGTGGTCATGTTATTGGCTGGGCGTGGCCAACTCAACATCACTCACATCGAGGCACGCATCTCCTCGCCTGGCCTCTCGTGACTGTGGGGATGCTGCAACCGTCGTAAGTGTGAAAAAGGGTCATAAGTCACTTTTTTCAGTGCCACTGTAACTTGAATGGTCACTCCACACAAGCAAAGTTCCAGCAAAGGAGAGGAAAAAAACTCCAGAGAAGTTCCTGAGACAGGAAGTCTAGTCCTGCCAAGAATGTAATAAGGATTAACGGAGAGGCAGTTTCTGTAAGCAACCCCAGAATGTTTCCTTCCTGCCTTCCTTACAGCATTAGGCCAGGAATTTCTTCTAACAACCGGTTCTCCGAACTGCTTAGAATGTTAACAACCGGTTCTAGTGAATAGATGCGAACTGGTAGAATCCCACCCCTGCCTCAACTAGAAAAAAAACCTCAAAAAAATGGTTTAACTTACCCCAGGACAATCAATTCTCCGTACTTCACTGGTTTTTTGGTGAACACAAGACTATCCCCCGCCGAAGGGTAAAAACGCCCATTCTGGGCACAGGTGCGACGCAGGTGCAGCGAATGAGAACTCACAGCTTCAGCGCTTCCTTCAAGCACCATCCTAGGAATACAGAGTTGTGTGAACCTGGAGGAGAATGCAGGTTTTTTTAATTAGAGATACAGGGGGGCGGGGGGGAAACAAACTTTCTTCGGCTTAAATTTTTGTGGCCATTGGGAATTTTGCAAATACGTAGTTTGGCACGGAGAAACAACCCCAAAAGAAAAATGGAGAAGAAAGGAACGAAGAAAAGTGACATTTAAGGATCTCAGGAGTGCATGGTTTGCAAACCGTCTCGGCAGGCAAGCGAAGTAGATTTGGCAATCAGGCCGAAGTGATTCAGCATTGTTTTCTTTTTAAGACTTATTTTTTAAAAAAATTGATTCCTAATTGAGTCTGTAGTTCTGGTTATTCTAAGGACTAAAAGCCAGTCTGGATCAGCTCCAGGGGACAATCCGGATGGATTTCCTGACTTTCAACAGCTTTTTAAGATGCCTGGACTTCAATTCCCAGGATTCCCCAGCCATCTATGCTATGAATTCTGGGAGTTGAAGTCCACCCATCTTAAATGTGTGGCCAAGATTGAGAAATAAATGACTTGGACAATTTGCCACTTTCTTTTTTGGAGAATAAATTTTCGGGCTTCCCAATCTGCTTTTTCTGGTGGAACTTCCATCCGAACGTTAACCAGGTTTGGCCAGGTTTAACGATGCAAGATTATAGCTAAAGTCAGATGTTAAGTCTTTTTAGAATCCTATGCACTTCTACCTTAGCACACCACAAGATGTAGTTTTTTTTTCCTTCCACAACACTCCCGGAAGGCAGGCTCGGTGGAAGATATTGCCCCAGAATCCCCGTGGGGGAGGATTTGAACTCGGGTCTTATATATCGTCCCCCTCACCTGGCATCTTTCCAGCGTCTGAATGCAAAACCTGGCTTTGTTTTGAACGCCCAAAACCTCTTCCAAACCATCCTTGGCTGACAAGCATCCATTTAGCCAAATTGCAACAGCGCTAAACAAACAAAACGAACAAAAAAAGAACACACACACACACACACACAAAACCCAGCGACTTACCACCGATCCTCGCATTTACAACCGTCGCGGCATGCCCACACAGTCACGTGATCAACATTCGGGAAACCTTGGCAACCTTGGGTGTATTTTACAACGGTTGCTGTGGTCCTTGGGTTTTGCCGATCCTTCTCTCCGGCAAGCCGAATTGTCGCGGGAGCCTAAAACCCTAACCCTAAAAGAACTGCTTGATTCACTTAATAGACAGAGCGACTCACTTAACAAACCGTGGCCCCAAAAAAAACCAAAATATAAAACCGGGCTCAACTCACTTAAAAAAAAAAAAAACCCGCCTCATTTAGCAACGGAAACTCTGGCCCCCAACGGTGGTCGTAAGTCAAAGACCACTCGTATTGGTTGTGCCCAGATTGAAATGGACTCTCTAGGATGCAGTGAGCCGCCCCAGCCTAGCTTAGTGCTCTAGACATGCTCAGAAACTCACGGAGACCGAACGTCACCTAGCAATTCTTCCCTTCTATGCATGGCTTTGTTGTTTCTGCGATATTGGATTTTTTTTCCCTTCTTCTCTTCTTCTTCTCCCCCCCCCCCTTCTAAGGTTGTAAACACATCTAGCATCTCCGGGTTTCAAAAGGGTTCTTCCCAAGTTGCCATGGCGACAGCCCTAAACTACCTCCGCTGCTGTTACTACGGCAGCATTTCAGATATTTAATGCCTCTCTGTTGCCAAGGCAACATGCTCTTTTCCATCCTGCTCCCCACCAGAAAAGGAAGCAGTCGAGGCTTTTGGGGGGGGCGGGGGGGAGGGGGGAAATAAAAAATATTTCTTTAAAAAAAAATCAACCACCTCCTGTTCCGGATCTTGGGTTTAGTTTAACCAAAACCTGCATCCTTTTTTTTAAGGTTGTTGTTGGGTTCGCAACGCGGCCTAAACAGATCAGGTTAAGCAACCTAGGGAAAAATCTCACGGCTGCATTCATACAAACAAAAACTGGAAGAGTTTGAACCTGGGTGTTTTGGGGGTTTTGTTTGGGTTTTTTTTCCCCCCTGGCTTTAAGTCTTATGTGAACGAATCTGCTTGGTTTGTGGGTGTTTTACGGCGGGATGCTGTTTTGGACGAGGGATGAATTCAGGCACAAAACTGCAGGTCGTGTGTGAACCCAGCTATGGCAGGCACGCAAAAAATAATATTAATAATCCACCTTTCTCTAACCCCAAGTCTAAGAAAACAGAATGGGGATTTTGCAAAAGGCCACACTTTTTGCATTTCCTCCCCTTACCCTGGAAACACAACAGGCTTTGCACCAGCTCGGTAATCTTAAATCACTCGAAGAATACAGAGACAATAACAGCATCTGTCTCGCCTTTTTTTTTTTTTTTAATAAAAATAAAACAGACACAAAGCAACAGAATCAAACCTCCTTTGCTTTGCTTGCTAGGATCCTGAACTGAGTTTGTTCTTATTACCTTAGGTTTACAGATCTCTGGATTGGTATCTGGGCCTTTTCTTAATACTTTGCAAAATTGCTCCTGCCGACAGTTGCAATGACACCAAACCCGGGTTGCAAACATGCAAAGATCCTTTCCCACGCCCCCCAAAAATAAATTATATATATATTTTTTAAATCATCATTTATTGGAGAGAAACCCCCATTCTGGCTTAGGGTCAATTATTTTAAAGGCTAACCTCATTCCTTTTAAAAAGTAAAGCTACCTCTTCTGAGAAGCAGAATAATTTTTTAAAATAATTCCTAGATTGAAGGGTCCCCAATCTTTGTTGGTGGGAGGAGGAGGATATTCGTGGGCACTGTCACAAAATGGCTCCTGGGGGGAAGGAAACATGTGGGTCTCCTAAATATTATGATACGAGGGGCAAAGCTCGTATTTTAATTTTGGAAGAAAGCTTGAGGGGCTCAAAGCCACAGTGCTAGAGGGTGGTGTTTTTTTTTTAAAAAAAAAAAAACCAAACCAAAATTAAATAATTATTCAAAAATGCAAAATCTCAGAAGGGAATATAGCCCTCGGAAGGCTTTCCAGAAAGGGGTATGCACCCCACTGGAGCCCATCAACTCTGAAGTGTTGCTAGAAGAGATGGAGGAACAAAGAATGCTTGGAAGAAAGAGGCAGAAATTAATTAAAATTGTGCAGACTTAATTCCAATTTCAACGTCTTAATGTGGAGTTCTGAATTTTGGAAGTTTGGGATTTAAAAACAACAACAACTAGATTTTGGCAACCCCTCTGCTGCATTTTTTTATTTATTTATTTAAGATTTGGAGCCAGAGGTACAGGAAGAAGCTATAAAGGATTAAACTCCAAATTCCTTCCTTCCTTCCTTCCTTCCTTCCTTCCTTCCTTCCTTCTTTCTTTCTTTTTCTTTCTTTTTTCTTTTACACTCTCTCTCTCTCTCTCTTTCCTTCCTTCCTTTTTTCCTGTCTGTCTGTCCATTCATCCATCCTTATTATTTATTAAGTTCGAAATGGGGGCTTAAGCAAACCTCTCTTTCTAGATGTATGGACTTCAAACCCCAGAATGCTCAGCAACGGCTGTTCTAGCTTGGAATTCTGGGAAATGATATCGACTCATCTGGGGAATTCTGGGAGATGAACATCTTGGTGAGACAGCTAGGTCAAGGAAGTTGGTTCAAACAATAAACAGAGCATCATAATGAGAATATATATATTGTACAGGTACACACACACACACAATAACTCCAATACTGAGGTTCTAACATCGGATTTGTAATCATATATTGTGCTTAAACCATGGTTAGTCAGGCAGGGCTATTGAAAAAAGCACAATTGACTTAGTCCTCATTATACACAGTGCGCTAACTCTGGGTTCATAATCCACAATAATTGGGATTCCAGCCATTGCGCAGAGCAAAATCATTAAATTACTATACATTATGCCAATCACAATAACTCCAGCCAATTAAATACCCTGATCCAGATGAATAGTGACTGATTCATATCAATATTTTCCAAACCCAAAAAGCGAAAGTTGGTTAGATTACCGTGGACCTATTGGAGTTTACTTAATGGTGGTTTTATGGAATTAATCTAGCATCCCGGTTTAGGATGATATACTACAGCATTAATTTAACCGCAGAAGCTAAATTCGCACAGTTTTGAAACCTGTGGTTCTCAACCTTTCTGAATCTACAACACTGGATATAATATGAATTTTGGGGCGCCCCAGAAAATTACGAATCATATGTATGTATTTTTTTCAATCTGTAAGACGCAGTTTGATGGGAAGTGATAGATTTTATGAAGCATACCAGCCTGATACTGAATACAAGTAATCTGAACTTATAACAGTTCATTGAGCAACCATCAACGTACGATTATTTTTCCTACTTATGACTATTGCAGCATCCCCATGGTTATGTGCTCCAAATTCAGACACTCGGCAATTGACTCATACTTATGACGGTTGTTCTGTCTCGGAGTCACATGATCCCCTTTCGCAACAAGGAAAGTCAGCAGGGAAACCAATTTCATTTAACAACCACGTTACTAACTTAACAATTCACTAAACAACTGTGGCCAAAAGGTGGTAAAATGGGGCAAATTCACTTGACGACTGTCTTACTTAGCAACAGAAATGTTGGGCTCAATCGTAAGTCAAGGACTACCTTAGACGGCTTATACAAGATATGTCTTAATTTTTTTAAAAATGAGAATAAAAAGCAACAAAAATTTTGTGGCACATTACATACAAGCCCACAGTACACCTGTGTGCTGCGACAAGCTATCTCAGATTACATGGCCCAGGATGTGGTTTAGGGTATTGTGTGAACACAGCCAACAAGGGTTCAGAAAACAATCTGAAATCAGCTTGCACACAAGAAGGTTTCCCCGTTTGCATTACAACTTCCAATTTTGCATGTTCTTCAAGCCCAAACTCTTTCCAAACTGTCGCAAAAGACGAAGCAAAAACATAAATATTTTCCTTGATTTCAAACTGCCGCCTTTTTGCCCTGAGTACAGCAACTGCTAACAACAACCCCCAGGCCACAATCTGCACGTGACAAGCTATACAATACAGACTGCAAAAATACACCTTTTATATATGTGTGTATACCCACACAAGCACACACACACACACACTATCTGCACGTGAGAAGCTATACAATACGGACTGCAAAAATACACCTTTTATATATGTGTGTATACACACAAACAAACACACATGAGAAGCTACGCAATACAAACTGTTTATATACGAACAGTCCATGCTTTTCATGTGCTGTTTGTACAGATTGTGTGTACACACATACATATATACACATTATACACATACATACACATATATCAATTTAGAGGCAGGTAACTTTTTCCTCCTTTCTTAAAATCAAGGACAAGCATTTGTTTTGGGCAATTGAAGGTTTGTGAGAACTCTGGATTTTGGGGACCAGGAAAACCCCAAACTGATCATATATTAGGAACACACACACACACCCCTGATGAAGCTTTCCAGAAAAGTTTGGCCTGAAGGACTTTTAAAAACATTTTCTACATTAGCAAAGGGATTTTATAATTTAAATAGAGAAATGTTAGTTTGCATGGATGTGCAGATTAAAATTCCTGGATGAAATCTATCTATATGATCCCTAAGAATCAACAAAGACGCAATGACACCTAATCAACCAACCAAACAAACGATAAAGTAACCACCAAAATAAAAGTGCTCTGGAGCATGTGCAAAATATATTTCCAAGGAGCCTGTAAGCTTCAAGGAGGAATCTGTCTCCTTTCTACAAGGAAAGAAAGGAGTGTCGGCTTTCCTACTGTGGGGGGAAAAAAATCAAATCCAATGAGCATTTGGATGGGAGACCAACAGGTAAAGCCATACAAGGAAGTCAAAGAAACACAAAAACAGTCCTGGGGAAATAAAATATAAAATAAAAATAAAAGCAAAAATCAGCCTGTTTCATATCATGCCCCAAAATTAAAAGATAATTAAAAACCCAGGAAAGGGTTCTTAAACACGAGAAGGGTGCCAGCCAGAGGTAGATATTGGCTGAGGGTTCAAGGTTGAAGAAATGACTCAGTTCTCCAGGGCTGCTGAAAGGACAACCTGTTCCCTTGCTGGGGAATTCTGGGAGTTGAAGTCCGCCAGGCTTAAAGTGGCCAAGGTTGGAGACCCCCTTGTACTAGCCTGCATGATTATCCCCGTCTGAAATCCGTTCAGTTGACCTCACCACCTCCATTGACCCAGGTCAGGCTAACCATAAACAGGTGTGTTCACACAACCAGCCAAAGGGTTGACTTTGCCAACCCCAACCCTGCTTGGTTGAATGGAGGGAGGCTAGTGGTCGTTTTTTTGCACGTCAGAAAATGGAGGGCTCTCTTAGCCCGAGTTACCCAGGTTGTGCGAACGCAGCCGGGATCCAGGTTTGGGGGAACGGGAGGGGGCTATGGGAATAAGGGGGGAAGGGGGCTGAAGGGAGGAAAACCCGAGTCCAACCCATTGTAATCAATCCGGGTTTTCTATCCCTTGCAACCCCAGAGGTAAACAATGACAAAATCCACGGGTTTTGAAGATGGGGGAGGGAGGGAGGAAAAAGAGGCGGGGAGACTGAAATTGGAGGGGGGGGTGTCTCAAAATATTGGGGTGCAGGGGGGGGTCTAGGAGAGATTGGGGTGCCCACATTAGGGGACAGAGGCATGAAAAGGCAGCCGGAGGCGAAGAAAACAACAGAAGAAATTCAGAGTCATTGCTCACAGCATTCCTTTTCTTTGGGGGGGGGGGTGTTTAAATGGATATTAGGATTAGTAATCCTTGGCCAGTTTTTTTGAGGGGGGGTCAGTTGGGATCCCGGGGAGCAGGCAGGGGTCCGGAAGCCCCCCTCGGACGTCTAAAGAGAAGCAACAGGGAAGGCGCCCCCCTCTTTTCTCCAGATTGGAGGGTAGGGGGGGCAGAAATGGGAGTGGGGGGCTTAGGAAAATGCCTGTCTCTTCCGCCCCCCCGTCAGATAGGCAGGTGAAATAGGGGAGGGGGGCTGAACCTCTGCAGAAAGGGGGAGATTTGGGGGTGCAGGGGGGGTTCCCACCAGAATTGCAGAAGGTCCGGGATTAGAAAAGGGGGGGGGGGAATCCAGCTGTGCGAGGCTGCCCCTGGCCGCCCCCTCCCCTCCCTCCCAATAGGATTGGGGGGGTCTACCTCCCCCGCCTCTCAGTCGCCCCCCCCCACACTTTCTCCCCCCTCCCCTGCGGCGGGTGTTCTCACTCAGCATCCGCCGCTCGCGTCGGATGGAGACCCCACCATCGAGCCCGATCGCCGCGGCTGGTTCTCCGACGCCGGGCGGGATCACAGATTCATCGCCTCCCCCCCCTTCCCTCTCTCCCCCCCTCCCCGCCCTGCCACGACGCTCCGCTCCCGGCGATGCGAGTCTGCAATCCACGCAGCCGCCGAGCCCCCCCCCCCTCTCCCCGTCCACCCCCGCGCCGAGAAGCCAGGGAAGAAAGGGAGGAGGGGACCTGCCCGCCCTCCCGCTCCCCATCCAGAAAGGGGAAGGGGGCTGGTGGGCTACCTTGCGGAGGGGGAATCTATCTATCCATCAAAGGAGGGGGTATCTATCTGTCTCGCTTATATCATCTCCATCCCTCCATCCATCAAACAAGGGGGGGTGTCTATTTATCCATCCATCCATCCATCCATCCATCCATCCATCCATCCATCCATCCATCTATCCACTCACTCATCCATCAAACTATTTATCTATTTATCCATCCATCCACCCACCCACCCACCCACCCATCCATCCATCTACCTATCTATCTATCCATCTATCCACCCACCCATCTATCAAATGAGGGGGGTATCTATCTATCTATCTATCTATCTATCTATCTATCTATCTATCTATCTATCTATCTATCTATCTATCTATCTATCTATCTATCTATCTATCTATCTATCTATCTATCTATCTATCTATCTATCTATCTATCTACAGTATCTATCTATCTAATCTCCCCTTGGATGGATGGATGGAATATGCAGTCTTCTTTCCTTTGGGAATAAATAAATTGATATGGATGTGAATATGCATAGAAACATACCCCTATTTTCAATATTCTTGGAATGCCTAGCAAGACAGTCCAAAATATGTGTTTTTCTGGAGGGAGGTGGATTTCATTTCATTTTAGAAAGCTCCCCTCACTAGACTTTTCCCCCTGGCCAGCTTTGCAAATAGCTTATGTGAAGTAATCCAAGAGGAACAAAAGGATAGATTTGTTGGGTTGGCATCACCCAAAGGGATCGACCCTTTGTGTGTTTGTGTGTGGGTCCTTGTGTTTGTAGTGTTTGTATTTGTGTGTGTGTTGTGTGTGTGAATGAGACCTTCCCTGAGGCATAAGGAGGGGAGTTAGATGAATTGCAGAACCTGAGTTCCTATTGGTTGGTCAGTTCACAGAAGTCTCAAGATCTTGCTGGCGGGGCAAGGGGGGTTGTGGGAAGTCAATTCAAATTCTTCTTTTTTACTGTGGAATCTTTTGCAAAAGAAATTGGGGGTGCAGCCGGAATAGGAAATGGGGTGGCCAGGCCTAAATTGCCAGCTCTGGAATCGAGAGTGCAAGGTTATCTTTGGATTAATGAAGAACATGGCGTTTGGAAGGAAAATTTATTTGATTTATTTATTTTTATCCTATTTTTGTAAATAACTAAATAACGTAGCTAATACTCCTTTCTTCTCCTACTTTCCCCACAACAACAACCCAGCCAGCTTTCGTGCCTAAGGAGGGACTAGAACTCCCCGTCTCCTGGTGATCGGCCCAAAGTCATCCAGCTGTCTTTCGTGCCTAAGGAGGGACTAGAACTCCCCGTCTCCTGGTGATCGGCCCAAAGTCACCCAGCTGTCTTTCGTGCCTAAGGAGGGACTAGAACTCCCCATCTCCTGGTGATCGGCCTAAAGTCATCCAGCTGTCTTTCGTGCCTAAGGAGGGACTAGAACTCCCCGTCTCCTGGTGATCGGCCCAAAGTCATCCAGCTGTCTTTCGTGCCTAAGGAGGGACTAGAACTCCCCGTCTCCTGGTGATCGGCCCAAAGTTACCCAGCTGGCTTTCATGCCTGGTAGGACTACAATTCACATCTCCTGGTTTAAGGCTAGTACCTTCACCACTACACCAAACTCTTCCCCAGTTTTAAAAGTTAGTACGGTCCTTCCAGGGTTATGATATCTTCAAAGATTTTAAACTGAACCAGGCAATGCCATGGAATTGCAGCAGTATTTATCTCGAAATAGTGGGATAAAATATAAATAAGAGACCTTTGAGATGGTACGCGCAATAAATCGACCTCATTCTGAGCAGAGGTGATCCAGTTCGCCCATTCCACCTAATTAATTAATTAATCATTAATGAATCCATTTTGTGGGGACTTTACACTGGTTTGCACCGGCTGGTTCTCTGACATGACAGGAAGAACTACCGTAAAATGGAATTGATCATCTCTGCTTTAAGCAAATTGCAAAACTCTGTGTGAATTAGGCCAGTCTGTTAAAATATTATATATCACTCTTTTTATTATATATGTATTTATATATACATTTATTGTTTATATATAGGTATATTGAACACAATGTGGCCATCCTGGAGTTTCTTCCGCCATATAAACCATAGTGAAAAACAAATAACTTATTTACTACGTATACATTGCTAGTCTTGTACAATTATTTTTGACCAACATACTCATTCTAATACATATATAATATCTCATTCCTGGTCTATTTAGCCTAGTTATTTCAAGTTCCAACTCGCACCTCTTAGTTCCAACCATTGATAATATCTATTCCAAGTGCCCTAATATTATATCTCCCCTTTGTTTTTTAATTCTAACGTTAGTCTGTCCAGTTCTGCGCAGACTAATATTTTCTTTAATATCTCCTTTTCTGAAGGGGTGTTTTCACTTTTCTAATGCTGGGCATATGCCATTCTCACTGCCAACAGGATGTGTAATATTAAGTACATTAGCCCTTTACTATAACCATCTGTTATGATTCCTAATAGAAATAATTCTGGCTTAAATTCAGTCCTGAGATCGGAGTCTTTTGTCATCGTAGGTTTAGCCACAGCTAAGTTGGCTAAAACGTTCTCCTAATTTAAAACTAGTTTGCGTATTTACATGGACTGTCAAAAAAAATACCCGGGTTCTCTTTAAGGTTCTGGTTTTGACCTTTAAAGCGATCCATGACATTGGACCAGGCTATCTGCAGGACCGTGTTCTGCCGGTAGTCTCCCACCGACCTGTGCGCTCCCACAGGGAGGGCCTCCTTCGGGTACCGACGGCATGTGCCGCCTGGTGACCCCAAGGAATAGGGCCTTCTCTGTGGGGGCTCCCACCCTCTGGAATGGTCTGCCTCCGGAGTTACGTAACAACACCGACCTGAGAGCATTCAGACGTGCACTGAAAACCTGGCTCTTCGAGCAGGCCGGCCTGGACTGAAGTGGGAGTTTTAGAGCAATTTTAGAATTTTGGGTTTTAAATTTCGGGATTTTAATATTGGGATTTTTATTAATTTATTAATTAATCTATTGGGGTTCGGTACAATTTTAAAGGCAGGATGTTTAATCTTCTTTTAACTTTTATAATTGTGGAATGCTTTATAGTTGGCTGTACACCGCCCTGAGTCCTTTGGGAGAAGGGCGGTATATAAATATGTTAATAAATAAATAAATAAATAAATAAATAAATAAAAGCAAGCTGGCTGGGGAATTCTGGGAGTTGAAGTCCATCCATCTGAAAGCAAGCTGGGGAATTCTGGGAATTGAAGTCCATCCATCTGAAAGCAAGCTGGGGAATTCTGGGAGTTGAAGTCCATCCATCTGAAAGCAAGCTGGGGAATTCTGGGAGTTGAAGCCCACCCGTCTCAAAGCAAATTGGGGAATTCTGGGAATTGAAGTCCACCTATCTCAAAGCAAGCTGGCTGGGGGATTCTGGGAGTTGGAAGTCCACCCATCTCAAAGCAAGCTGGGGAATTCTGGGAATTGAAGTCCATCCATCTGAAAGCAAGCTGGGGAATTCTGGGAGTTGAAGTCCATCCATCTGAAAGCAAGCTGGGGAATTCTGGGAGTTGAAGCCCACCCATCTGAAAGCAAATTGGGGAATTCTGGGAATTGAAGTCCACCTATCTCAAAGCAAGCTGGCTGGGGGATTCTGGGAGTTGGAAGTCCACCCATCTCAAAGCAAATTGGGGAATTCTGGGAATTGAAGTCCACCCATCTCAGCAAGCTGGCTGGGGAATTCTGGGAATTGAAGCCCACCTATCTCAAAGCAAGCTGGCTGGGGGATTCTGGGAGTTGAAGTCCTCCCATCCTAAAGCTGCAGTATCTGTTCTATAAAACTGAGACTTCTCTCTCCTCTCAGGATCTATAGCCCCCCCTCCCCCACAAACCTACTGTTTTATTTCATTGGACTTGCCGGATTATAAAAACCAACAAACAAACCCTACTGTGGCCGGTCCTGGAAGGATCTGCGTTCAAGTCCACGTTGCACCGTTCCCACAACCCGATGCCAACCTCGCAGGGCTGTTGTGCGGAGGCAGGACGGTAAGGAACCACGGCTCATTCTTCTGGCTGCGGGTTCAATGGCACGGAAACCTATTCAGCCCCCAGGGGCCAAGGCAGCGCCCGTGGGGAGAGCGCCCTTTCCAAAGGAAGTGATGCCTAATGGTCACAGCCCGAGGTCCTACACCCACCCTCCCTCCTCGGCCCTTCCCCGCCGTTCCTCCAGCCCAGGATGTTGCATCACGGCCGGGGGGCTGCTTTGCCCGCAGCCCAGCCCAGCCCAGCACTGCCTGGAAGCGAAGCGCCGCGCCGCTTTCCCCGATCGCCCGAGGCGGAAGCGAAGGAGACAGCCGCCGCCCAGGCTGCGCACCATGGACAGCCGGGGACGGCGGGTGGTGGTCTGCGACAACGGCACCGGGGTGAGCCACAGAGAGTCCAAGCAGGGCGGGGTTGGACTAGACGACCTCCAAGATCCCTTCCAACTCTGTGATTGCTATGTTCTACTTAAATCCCAGATTAAGAGAGGAGGAGCGGGGCTGGCTTCCCACGACTACTTAGTTGAATCCGGGTTTTCTTGTGCTGCGCGACCCCGGAGTTTTAGCCTGCCGAGGTTCTTGGGAACGCAGCCTTCGGTGCCTCCTGTCAGATCTAAAGGGCCGTGGATGATGGGCCCTCTTTGCCTTGTGATGTTATAACCAGAACTCTGCAAACTAGTCTGGGCTTAAAGAGAGGGGGAAGGATTTGGTGCATAAATCTGGTGCTTGGCTCTTCTTCCAACTATGACTTGTTTGGGGGGGGGGGGGTGTTTGAACAAACCATGGTTTGTCTTGTAGGGAACAGGCACTGATCCGTAACGGATAAAGGAGAAGGTTTGCAGCTGGGGGTTCAAACATGGGGGGGGGGGTGTCTTTGAGCCGGGATGTTTTCTTGCAGACGTTTCATTGACAAACTATGTAACATCTTCAGTTCAAGGAAGGGGTTTGGTTTATATTGTAATGATGGGCAAGACGCGAGACTAGAATATCAACAAAGATCAAACCCCACTGTCTAGTAACACTGATGATGTTGCCTAGTTGGCTGGTGAGATGTCTGCAAGAAAACGAGCTCAGAAAGTACCCGGGACTAGTCTGTGAATCTGTAAATTTTAATGTGTCGATTTGTGTTCTATTTTATGAGAAGTCAGCGGGAAAGAATCAAGGTGTCTCCGATGACAGCTTGTCACGCTGAGTTCAGGAAACCATGATTAACCGTGATTTAATGCCATCAGGTCCAAGGTTGGTCCTGCAATGCTTGGGGAACTTCAGAGTGGAAATGGGAATTTGAACCCAGGCCCGACATGCCTGTCCCATACAGCCCTTGGATTCTCCCAGAACAAGCAGTATTACAAGGGCAATGTTCCTCAAGTGTGTGTGTGTGTGTGTGTGTGTGTGTGTGTGTGCACGCCTTCCTCACAAAAGTGTGGTTAAAAACCTGCAAACCAAATAATGATGCGTAAAGATTTCTTAGGAAACCGTCTGGGTTGAACGTGCCTAGTTGTGAGACACATCTGGAACGTTCGACAAGAGTGCCTCTGCGGACGTGCAGAGTTCATGTGACAAATACAGGTAGTCCTTGACTTACGAGCACAATCGAGCCCAACGGTTCTGTTGGTAAGCGAAACAGAGGTTAGGTGTGTTTTGTGCCCCATTTTACGAACTTCCTTGCCACCGTTGTTAAGTGAACTATTGACGTTTAAGTTGGTTACAGTGTTGTTAAGTGAATCTGGCTTTCCCCCTTGACTTGGCTTGTCCGGCGATTGCAAAAGGGGATCATGGGATGCTGTCACTTGCCAAGGATTTTGATCACCTGACCTGCAACGGTCGTAAGTGTGAAAAATGGTCCCAAGTCAATTTTCAGTGCTGTTGTAACTTCAGTCACTAAACCAACTGTTGTAAATCAAGGACTGCTTGTAATTACTCTTTATGTGCATGACTGCATTCCCACTCAGGCTAGTAATACTACTGCTAAATTTGCAGATGATACAACAGTGGTGGGACTCATCTCCGGGGCGGATGAGTCTGCCTACCTAGATGAGGTGGGCCTGTTGCTTTCGTAGTGTGGAGACAATAACTTGGTCCTCAACACCAATACGACTAAGGAGCTTATAGTGGACTATAGAAGGAACAGATCAGACCTCCAGCCCTTGCTTATCCATGGAGACCAAGTGGAGCAAGTGGCCGGTTTTAAGTTTCTGGGTGTTACCCTAAAAGAGGACCTGACCTGGGGTGCCCACATTGCAGCCCTGGTCAAAAGGGCCCAGCAGAGATTATACTACCTGAGGCTTCTCAGGAAACAAAAGAATTGGATGAAAAACTACTGGTGACCTTCTACCGCTGCACCATAAAGACTATCTTAACTCACTACACCTCTGTATGGTTTGCCAATTGCACAGGGGAAGATAGGAAAGCCCTCCAGAGGGTTAATGTCATTGCCCAGAGGATCACGGGTTGCCCTCTAACCTCTTTGGAAGAACTTTATAGCTCCTGCTGCCTTAAGAAAGTTCAAAACATCCTTAAAGATCCATCTCATCCTGGGAACCCTTTTTTTTTTGAACTATTACCCTCTGGCTGGTAATGGTACAGAATAATAAAAACAAGGAGAAATAGGCTGAAAAACAGCTTCTATCCCAGGGCAGTAACTCCATTGAATTCTGCAGTACTGGTGCAGTGTTGGGATTTTTGGATCAATGTGTGGAGGGTGAAGGATGTATGTTTGTGTTTATTTTCATGGTCATGATGTGCACTGAAGATGGTGTTTGATTCCGTTATACGAGGTGCAATGACAATAAGAGTAAACTAAATTAAACTAATTAACACAAAGGCAGAATATGCAGAGAACCTATCCATTTAGAAATGCATGCTGTGGGTATCACACACCAGTGTTTTGATGGTCGTATGTTCCCATGTGGCAAAAAACAGGTGTGTTTTGCACAAACGGGTGTTGCAATGCTCCAGTTGGCCTGATGCACACCAGTGTGAACACAACGCACCCCCAAAGGGCCACACACAACATTTCGGACCCTCGGGTTGTGAGTCCATCCTTAACCGTGAAAGCGTTTTTCCCCCTTCCTGGGTTCACACGAGGCAAGTCAACTGAACAGAATTTGCTTGGGCAACGTGTGAACCTCCCACTCGGGTGCGAGGGGGTTACTGGAGCAAAACTGAGATTTGAACAAGGAAATCTGTGTTTTCGGTACTGGGTGGGTGACTCACCGCCCCCTCGTGTCCTTTCAAAATTGCAACACACATTGTGTGCCTGAACCCTTTTCCTTAATTTTTTTTTTCATCAAATCACGATCAGGCTGATGAATAATTCTTTCTCTTTCGATTTTATTTATTTTATTTAAAAAAAAAAAAACAGGAAGGATTCTTATCCTTTCCCATTTTATTTTATTAAAAACTAGCTCGATACCCGGGCTTCGCTACGAAACATGTGGTCGTGCTTAGTTTTTGGGGAGGAAAATAAGGAAATAAAAATTCTGCCTTTGCCTCCCAGCATCCATTGGTATTCATCTGGTTAGCGTCCTGTCAGTGGGTGAGAGAGTTGAGGGCTGTTTGGAAACTGGAACAATATTAGCTGTATGAGCAAGAAGGAGACAGCAAGGAGCCTGGGCATGGCTTAACTCAACTGTTCTGTACTAAAGCTGCTTGGTGTTGTGAAATTAAAACTGAAACTGAAATTCCTCTGCTTGTGTTTTGCATTTGAAAGAGATTTATTTTCAGGTGGGGAGGGGGAGTAGAACTCCTTCGCATCAAGGCGTGTTAATAATAATAATAATAATAATACTATAGGAAATACTAATGCTCTGATGGTCATTTCGAAAAATCCTTTCTTAGTGAGCACCTAGAAGCCAAGAGGAACCTACGTGCCAGATTTCAAGTTGGTAGGCTTTACGGTTCTGGAGATTTTGTGATGATGCATGAATGGTGTGTTTGTTTATATATATATCCTGCTATATGATATATGATAAATAGATAAATAAATAGATATAATAGATATAGATATTGATAAATAAACAAACAGGGGGAAAAGAGCCTTAGAAGGTATCTGCAGATTTCCTTCTAAGTGAGAAAGGCCAGAAACTCAGATGTTTTGTGCAGGATGCATTAAACCCAAATTAAGGGTTGGGTTGACACATAGCAGTTCAACTGTAATTTTTTCCCCTTCTTGCTTGATGCTGAAAATGGCTCTTTTTTCAAAATCAGTTTTCTTCCAGACGCAAACCCAGAAATGAATTTATTTGCCGTGAAAACCCAGATTCTTCCTATTCCCCCACCCCCTATGGATGGATAGATAGTCGCTGTCCAAGATTTCAGGAAAAAAAAATGTTCCCCACTCCCTCGGTTGAACTTAAAGAAGCAAAGTGGGTTCCTTCCTTTGAAGCCAAGCTGCTAGTCCTCATGGCTGGTTTTTAGTGCAATGGCCAATTCCCTCCCCCAGTGTAAGTGACAGTCACAGATCTAATATCTCTTGTATGTGCTTGATTTTTTGTGTTTAGATGGACATGCTAAGCACTGTAAGTAAAGTTGATTTAAAAGAAGGAAAGAAAAGGTTTTAAAACTGTTATTCTATAATTCTGAGACTTTCAGTCCCTCTTGGTTTCCAGCCTTGGCTACGACTTTGCCATCATCATCATCATCATCATCATTAAATTTCAGCCCAACATTACATTCTTTGAGATGCCTGACTTACCAAATCCCACGCCTGATTTGTGAAACAGTATAGTCATTAAGTGAATCACAACGGCATTCAGTGAATCCAACTCCACCCCCCCGGCACCTGAATTTTGATCATGTGACAGTTAGGAATGCTTCAACAGTTGTGTAAGTGCGAGGACCGTCATGAATCACTTTTTTCAGGGTCATTATAAGTTCAAGCAGTCACTAAATGAAACAGTATTGACTTTTCATGAAACGAGAACTGGATTTCAACCTCTTCCCTCTTTTACTGTTGCTGTTGAGTACATTATTTTCACTCCTTCTAGAATAGAATAACAAGAGTTGGAAGGGACCTGGGAGGTCTTCTAGTCCAACCCCCTGCTTAGGCAGGAAACCCTACACTACTTCAGATAAATGGCTGTCTAGTCTCTACTTAAAAACCTCCAGTGTTTGAGCATTCACAACTTCTGGAGACAAGTTGTTCCACTGATTCATTGTTCTCACTGTCAGGAAATTTCTCCTTAAGTTCTAAGTTGCTTCTCTCCTTGATTAGTTTCCACCCATTGCTTCTTGTTCTCTGGGCACAATGAGGACTAGCAACTTATTTGTCCCCCCTGGAAGAACAACACGCACACGCTCAGAGGAATGGCTGCAGGGCCTGAGATTATAGGAATGGCTTGTTTGTAGCAGTTTTTTTTTTTTAAAAAATTCTTCCTCTCTCAGTTTAATCCAGGCTTAAATTCAGGGTCCTGGCTTACCACCAGCTCCTCTCACGCCCGTCTGCCCACTCCTGTCATTTATTTTGGACCCTCCCCTTATAAAAAAAAAACAAAAAAACAAGCCCTTTCCATTGCAAGCCACAAGTGTTTCCCTTCCTCATCTTATTTCTTCCTTCTCTTACTTCCTCCGTTCCCCTCGGTGGGGAAAATGAGCACACAAAGCTGCATATTTTGAACGATTAAGGTACAAACAAGAAATCAGATTATTTCCCTCCTTCCCCTCACTTTTGGGGATGGATGGTTAAACAGTTGGAGGAAGGAAATTGTGCAACTTTCTCTGACGGGTCACCGCAGCGAGATGATGGCACGCCCAAAGATGGAACGATTCGGCATTGTTGGTGAAGATGATGGAATTTGTTGAGATGGTCAAACTGATCTGTATGATTCGGGGGGGGAAAAACCCAGTACCCTCTCTTTGCCAACCAACTTTTAACAGGGGTTAATTGCTCTTGCAAACTTCCATAAAAAATAATTACTTATTTTTTGTAGTCCAAATTTAACATTTTATTTTTTTTACACACTGTTTTCTATTTCGGTGTATTATTGTGCCCAGGGAGAAGGATAGTTTAGTAAAGCAAAACATAGATAGATAGATAGATAGATAGATAGATAGATAGATAGATAGATAGATAGATAGATAGATAGAAAGATGAGAGAGAGAGAGAGTGAGAGTGAGTGAGAGAGAGAGAGAGAGAGAGAGAAATATCTGTGTTTATCACTGACTGTAACGCCCTGATGGACTTTTAGTGTGAAACAAACAAAAAAAAGAATTTACGATCTGTTGTTTTGATGATTAACTGTAGCTAGAGAGGAAGAAGTAAATTTAGAATTTTTCTTATAACTGCTGTAAAGATCTGAGGTCAATTCTTTATGTGATTTTTTTCTTCCTTTTTTCTTCACTTTTTCTTTTTGCACCTTAACTTTCTCACTTATTTCTTCTTCTTTTTCTTATTCTATTCTGACTCGTATTCATTTTTACTCTTGTAAACTTTCAATAAAATTATACTTTAAATAAAGTATAATAAAGTCACTTGGAAACCTGACAGGAGGACAAATTGCGTTTGGAAGAAGAAGTCCAGCTGTCCTTCCTTCCTTCCTTCCTTCCTTCCTTCCTTCCTGCCTGCCTGCCTGCCTGCCTGCCTTCCCTCCCTCCCTCCCTCCCTTTTCTATCTTTTTCTTCCTTCCTTCTCTATCCCTTCCTTCCTTCCTTCCTTCCTTCCTTCCTTCCTTCCTTCCTTCCTTCCTTCCTTCCTTCCTTCCTTCCTTCCTTCCTTCCTTCCTTCCTTCCTTCCTTCCTTCCTTCCGCTTGGCAACACATATGATTCACGTAACAACTGCTTTGCTTAGGAAATTCTGGTCCAAACTCTAGTTCTAACTTAAGGAATACTTGCCCTTGTTTTAATGTATTGTGTGAATATTGTAATAGGATGTATTTCTTTAGAAAAAAATCATGATGTGAATGCAGCCTTAGCATTTAATGATCCCTGTATATGTTATATAAACCCAGTCATCAATTTCTTTTTCTTCTTTCTTTTCTTCTTATTTTATTTGGAGGAAGAAGAACCCATCCCTTTAAACCGATTCAAGAATGATCGATTGTCAATAATGTGAACCTCCTCTACCAGTTCATTCTTCTTGCCATTTCCCCATCTTGCAGGGCCAAAATAAATTCCATTTATATTCTCTCTTCTTTCCATTTTTACAGTTTGTGAAATGTGGTTACGCCGGATCCAATTTCCCAGAGCACATTTTCCCAGCTCTGGTGGGACGCCCTATTATTCGGTCCAGTGTCAAGGTTGGCAATATTGAGATCAAGGTGAGTGATAATTAGGAGGGAGATACTATTGCCAAATTGTGCATGGAGACTTTGTGTTGAAAGAAGGCCATTTAACAACAATTGTATTGTTTATTTTATTCTGTGTTGTTTTGCAACGAAAGCAACTTGCCCATACCACTTATGCTTTTTTATCATGGACCATAATAATCTGATTATCTACCAATACTCTTCATCCCTCATCTATTTATCTACCTAACAGCCCTTTAAGGTAGGCCAGATCCCAAAATAGAAATACTGGGACTCTATTGGTGGAGGTCAGTGTTTCTCAACTTTGGCAACTTTTAAGATATGTGGACTTCAACTCCCATTAATTCATCTAATGAAATACATAATAATAAACTCCCTGAATTCTCCATCCAGTATTCGTGTATTCCAAGATACTTGGACTTCAACTCCAGAATTCCTCAGCCAGTATGTGGGCTGAGGAATTTTGGGAGTCGAAGTCCACCCATCTTAAAGGATATTGGCTGGGAATTCTGGGAGTTGAAGTCCATCCATCTTAAAGCATGCTTGCTGGGGGAGTTGAAGTCCAGACATGTTAAATCACACAGGCTGGGGAATTCTGGGAGTTGAAGTCCACCCATCTTAAAGCATGCTGGCTAGGGAATTCTGGGAGTTGAAGTCCACCCATCTTAAAGCATGCTGGCTGGGGAATTCTGGGAGTTGAAGTCCACCCATCTTAAAGCAGGCTGGCTGGGGAATTCTGGGAGTTGAAGTCCACCCATCTTAAAGCAGGCTGGCTGGGGAATTCTGGGAGTTGAAGTCCACCCATCTTAAAGCTGGCTGGCTGAGGAATTCTGGAAGTTGAAGTCCAGCCATCTTAAAGCATGCAGTCTGGGGAATTCTGGGAGCTGAAATCCATCCATCTTAAAGCATGCAGTCTGGGGAATTCTGGGAGTTGAAGTCCACCCATTTTAAAGCATGCTGGCTGGGCAATTCTGGGAGCTGAAGTCCACCCATCTTAAATCATACTGGCTGGGGAATTCTGAGAGCTGAAGTCCACCCATCTTAAAGCATGCTTGCTTGGGAAGTTGAAATCCAGACATGTTAAAAGTTGCTAAGTTTGAAAAACATTGGCATAGGCCATAACAACAGAAAGTTCAAAGCCTGACCGTGTTTTCTCCTCCCTCCCTTTAAAATTTAATGAAGACTGAATCAGTTCTTTCTAGTTAGTTTACTGTCCTGGGCTAAAATTATGTTTTTTCTTATTGCTGTTGCTATTCTCCAAGATTGTTGGTCTTCTATGCTACCTACCTGTGCATCTTCTTCTGTCCCACAAGTGATGCAGTTTCTGCAGACTCTCTCTCTCTCTCTGTGTATGAATGTATGCCCACTTCATCCAGGTGCCATTTGGATAATAGACCTCCGTGGCTTTCCTCCCTGGTAGGACCTCATGGTGGGTGACGATGCCAGCAAGTTGCGTTCCATGTTGGAGGTGAACTACCCCATGGAGAACGGCATTGTGCGCAGCTGGGAGGACATGAAATACTTGTGGGACTACACCTTTGGGCCAGAGAAACTCAACATTGACCCCCGTAACTGTAAGGTCTTGCTTACCGAGCCCCCCCTGAACCCCACCAAGAACCGAGAGAAGATCATTGAGGTAAGCAGGTCCGTCAGAGAGTCTTACTGGAGGACTTGATCAAGGTTATTGGAACAAATTACAGTCTTTATCCCGACCACTGTTTTTGTGATGCTGGTGTTTATCATCCATGATACCCATTGTATGATCTCAAATGTTTGTTAAGCAACAAAAGGTCTCTCTCTCCCTCTCCATCCATGCATCCATCTGACTTTCTGTCTGTTTATCTATCCATCCATCCATCCAATCATCATCCATCCATGAATCATCTATTCACCCATCCATTATTTATCAATTCCGTTCATCTATCAATCATCTGTCTTTCTCTCTCTCTCTCTTCTCTATCACCTATCTCATCTCTTTCTCTATCGATCATCTACTTCTATCATCTGTCTACCCATACATCATCTGTCTGTCTATCTACCTTATCTATCTACATCTATTGTATCTATTTATCTATCCATCCATCATCTGTTTGTATCTATCTATCTATCTATCTATCTATCTATCTATCTATCTATCTATCTATCTATCTATCTATCTATATCTCTATATCTTTATCTATCCATCTATTTTCTCTATCACCTATCTCTTCTCTTTCTCTATTGATTATTTACTTCTACCTCTATCATCTATCCACCCATTGTCTGTCTGTCTGTCCGTCCGTCCATCCATCCACCCAGCCACCCACCCACCCATCCATCTATTTATCTCTATATCTATTTATTTTCTCTATCACCTATCTCTTCTCTTTCTCTATTGATTATTTACTTCTACCTCTATCATCTATCCACCCATTGTCTGTCTGTCTGTCCGTCCGTCCATCCATCCACCCAGCCACCCACCCACCCATCCATCTATTTATCTCTATATCTATTTATTTTCTCTATCACCTATCTCTTCTCTTTCTCTATTGATTATTTACTTCTACCTCTATCATCTATCCACCCATTGTCTGTCTGTCTGTCCGTCCGTCCATCCATCCACCCAGCCACCCACCCACCCATCCATCTATTTATCTCTATATCTATTTATTTTCTCTATCACCTATCTCTTCTCTTTTTCTATTGATCATTTACTTCTACCTCTATCATCTATCCACCCATTGTCTGTCTGTCTGTCTGTCTGTCTGTCTGTCTGTCTGTCTGTCTATCTATCTATCTATCTATTTATCTATCTATCTATCTGCTATATCTACTATATCTATCTGTCTATCCATCATCTCTATGTCTATCTTTGTCTGTCTGCCTGTCTGTCTGGGTCTGTCTGTCTGTCTGTCTGTCTGTCTATCTATCTATCTATCTATCTATCTATCTATCTATCTATCTATCTATCTATCTATTTTCTCTATCACCTATCTTATCTCTTTATCGATCATTTACCTCTATCCATCTGTCCATCCATCATCTGTCTGTCTGTTTGTCGTCTGTCGTCTGTCTGTCTATCTATCTATCTATCTACCTACCTACCTACCTACCTACCTACCTACCTATCATTTTCTCTATCGCCTATCTCTATCCATTACACACACACACACACACACACACAGAGTCCTTGAGTTACAACTGCCCATTACAGTGGTAAGTCATGACAGTCATAAAGTGGATTGATAGACTATGGAGTGGATTAATAAAATTCATAAAACAATTAACAATCAATGTTTTGATAGGAAAAAGATAACGTGGTGAGGTTATTATTGGCAGCCCCTGTAAGATTTATTCCAAGTGGTAAGGGACTTGTAAAAGGTGTCTTATTTATGGAGCGCTCTCTTCTTGTCTTTCCACGTACAATCCAGGTTATGTTTGAAACCTACCAGTTTGATGGTGTCTATATTGCGATCCAAGCTGTATTAACACTTTACGCTCAAGGTAAGACAGCTTTTTGTGGAGAAACCGAGAGTTAAGCCTTTAGCCACAAAACTCTGGGTTGCACCCACAATTTTGCCAATCTGGTTACTGAACTAGATTACTCCTTTTCTGGGTTTCACACCTGGAACCAGCAACAAACCAGGCGGGTGGGGTTCACACAACAGGCTAAGCCACAGAGCAACTAAATTACATTAAACTTGACATGGTGTTGGTAAGTCGAGGAGTAGCTGTAAGTATCCCATTTTTTAATGGGAAGGCAGGAAGCTGTTTTGATAGCAGAGAAACTCTGCCTTTCGGATCTCCGACTTCTATGATTTCAGCATGCAACATCCTTGCACTGATGGATGTTATTTGACTGGGTTGTGAAATGTCTGCAAGAAAGCCACCCAGCTCAGAGGACACCAAGAATCCCAGAGTCCTTCTCCTTCTCCTCCTCCATCTCCTCCTTTTCCACCTCCTCCTCCATTTCCATCTCCTCCCTCCTCCTCCTTCTCCATTTCCTCCTCCTTCCTCTTCCTACTTCTCCTCCTCCTTTTCCATCTCCATCTCTTCCTCCTCCTCTCCTCCTTCTCCCTCTCTTCCTCCTTTTCCATCTCCAACTCCTCCTCTTCCTTCTCCATCTCTTTTTCCACCTCTTCCTCCTCTCCTCCGTCTCCATCTCCTCCTTTTCCTTCTCCATCTCTTTTTCCATCTCCTCCTCCTCTCCCTCCTCCTCTCCTCTTTTTCCATCTCCTCCTCCTCTTCCTCCTCCTCCTCTCCTCCTTTTCCATCTCCTCCTCCTTCACAAAGTCCCCTCCCTTCTAGCACTGATTAAGTTCCCCAGTTGGGTCATGAAGCATCCACAAGAAACCCACCAAGATTAGAGAGCACTAAGGACCCCTCATTTCAACCCTGAGCTAGAACTATTCTCCTTTATTAATTCAACCCTCGCCCCTTTGCAGGTCTGCTGACCGGGGTTGTGGTGGACTCTGGAGATGGGGTCACCCACATCTGCCCCGTTTACGAGGGCTTTTCATTGCCTCATCTCACCCGCCGGCTGGATATCGCAGGGCGTGACATCACACGCTACCTGATCAAGGTAAGCGCCAGACGCCTTTCTGATCTCCCCCCAAGATCATTTTTTTAAAAAAAATAATTTTTTATTAAAGTTTTACAATTAAAAGAAAACACAATTCATGTTTACATTTTTTACATTTTTTGCAATATATTGTGGCATCGGTTTTTTCCATCTTCCATTATTCGTATCTATATAAATATATACATTATTCATATTTATATTATATATTAACTATTATTCTTTTTATCTATCCAACTATATAAATTTTCCCAGACCGTATAGAATTCTCTTTTT
The DNA here is from genome assembly GCA_023653725.1 of Bungarus multicinctus. Taxonomy (NCBI): domain Eukaryota; kingdom Metazoa; phylum Chordata; class Lepidosauria; order Squamata; family Elapidae; genus Bungarus; species Bungarus multicinctus. Next base: position 5,743,756 of record CM042847.1, read on the forward strand.
TCTTTCTCTTGCAACTCCATAGTAAGCTTACTCATTTCTGCACAATCCATAATTTTTTAAATTAACATATTATCCGTGGGATTACCCTCCGATTTCCAATGTTGAGCATAAGTTATTCTCGCTGCTGTCAGAATATGTATTACGAGATATTCAATTTCTTTTTTATATTCACCTCTAATGATCCCTAATAAAAACATTTCCAGTTTGAGTTCTGTTTTTTTCATGTGTTATCTCTTGCAGCCAAATTTTAATTTTATTCCAGAATTTTCTGGCTTTGGAGCACAGCCACTACATGTGAAAGAAGGTACCTGCTGTTTGTTTACACGTCCAACATATTGGACTCCAATTTGGCCCCCCGAGATCATTTTAGTGACCGTTCGAAGTTACAAAGGCCCTGAAAAATGTGACTTACAACCAGTCCTCAGACTTACAACCTATGTAGCAACCCTATGGCCATGGGCTCAAGTTTCAGGGACCTTGGCTCCAAGCATGCACATATGAAAATTTTAGCATCCCAGTTTCCTCTGATTGTCATTGGCGGCTTCTAAGAAGCAAAGTCGACGGGGAAACCAGATTCACTTTAAAAATGTGTGACTCGCTTTAACAACTGCGCTGATTTGCTTAATAACCGTTGGCAAAAATGGTTGCAAAATCAGACGTGACTTTCTTGACGGCTGCCTTGCTTAGCAACGAAAATTCTGCATCCAATTATGGTTTGTAAGTTGAGGACTGCCTGGATAGTTAGAGATTTGTAATTTGTTTTGCACGGGTAGAAAGATAGTCCTCAACTTACAATAGTTCATTTAGTGACTGTTTGAAGTTACAACGGCACTGGATAAAAGTGACTTATGACCGTTTTTCACACTTACGACCGTTGCAACATCCCCATGGTCACAGGATCAAAATTCAGACGACAACTGGTTCATACTTACGACTGTTGCAATGCCCCAGATTATGAGCAAAGTCAATGGGGAAGTCGGATTCACTTAACAGCAGCGATACTAATTTAACAACTGCTGTGATTCACTTAACAACTGTGCCAAGGAAAGTCGTAAAATGGGACGAATTTAGCCAGTGTCTCACTTAGCAACATAAATTTTGGAGCTCCATTGCGGTCATAAGTCGAGGACTTCCCGCACAATACTGATTGGGAAGCCACAGCCCAAGTTTGTATTTTGGACGGTCGTGAAACGGTCACCCAGAAAAATCCCAAAGTAGAATTTTGTAATGTTATTTTCTCTCTTCCCACCAGCTCCTGTTACTTCGTGGCTACGCCTTCAACCACTCAGCTGATTTTGAGACGGTCAGGATGATGAAGGAGAAATTGTGTTATGTGGGTTACAACATTGACCAGGAACAACAGTTGGCCCGCGAGACAACTGTGCTTGTGGAATCCTATACGGTAAATTGCCTTTCGGCTGATAGATAATGTCAGGCCTTTGAGGTAGGCCAGGTCGGGATAAAGCTGAGGTAAGGACTTCAATTCCCAGAATTCCTCAGCCAGCAATCTTTTGGGAAATTCTGCGTGTTGAAGTCCACCCATCTTAAAGCATGCTGGCTGGGGAATTCTGGGAGTTGAAATTTACCCCTCTTAAAGCATGCTGGCTGGGGAATTCTGGGAGTTGAAGTTCACCCTCTTAAAGCATGCTGGCTGGGGGATTCTGTGAGTTGAAATCTACCCCTCTTAAAGCATGCTGGCTGGGGGATTCTGGGAGCTGAAATCTACCCCTCTTAAAGCATGCTGGCTGGGGGATTCTGGGAGTTGAAGTTCACCCTCTTAAAGCCGTTGAGATTGGAAACACTGGGCTATAGAAGCACAATCTTGAAAACCTGACAATATTTTTTCTTCCCTCCATACTACAGGGAGTTAAGGCAACGTCGGTTTAATTTTTTTTCTAATGTTTCCTGATTTCAAGCCAAAAAACATGGCTAAAACTTCCTAATTGCTGCAAAGTCCTCTCTCCCACTCTCTACAGATGCAGCATTTAAAACAGAACAATTTGGGTTTTTTTTTAAAAGAAAGAGTGATCAGGGTGCATTGGGCATTATCCCCCATCATTTCAATCCTGCTACCATTGATAGCAATAGCACTTATATCCCGCTTCACAGTGCCTTATAGGCCTCCCTAAGCTGTTTACAGAGTCAGCCTCTTGCCCTCAACAATTGGGGTCCTCATTTTATTGACCTCAGAAGGACGGAAGGCTGAGTCAACCTTGAGCTGGTCAGAATCAAACTGCTGATAGTGGGCAGAATTAGCCTGTAATGCTACATTCTAACCACTGGGAGGGAGGGAAGGAAGGAAGGAAGGAAGGAAGGAAGGAAGGAAGGAAGGAAGGAAGGAAGGAGAGAGAAACAAAGTGAGATGGAAGAAGGAAAAGAGAGGGAGGGAAAAGAAAAATGAGAAGGAAGGGGAGCAAAATGAAGGAATCGACAGATGGGAAGGAAAGAGAGAGAGAGGTGATAAATAGAAATAGATAGAGGAAGGAAGGAAGGAAGGAAGGAAGGAAGGAAGGAAGGAAGGAAGGAAGGAAGGGCAATAATTCTTAGACTTATATACCGTTTTATAGTGCTTTACAGCCCTCTCTAAGTGATTTACAGAGTCAGCCTCTTGCCCCCAACAATCTGGTTCCTCGTTTTACCCACCTCGGAAGGACGGAAGGCTGAACAACCTGGAGCCGATCAGAATCAAACTGCTGACAGTGGGCAGAATTAGCTTGTAATACTGCATTTTAATTACAAGAAAGGAAGGGAGGGAGGGAGGGAGGGAGGGAGGGAGGAAGGAAGGAAGGAGGGAAGGAAGGAAGGAAGGAAGGAAGGAAGGAAGGAAGGAAGGAAGGAAGGAAGGAAGGAAGGAAGGAAGGAAGGAAGGAAGGAAGGAAGGAAGGAAGGAAAACACCAATAGCATTTAGACTTATATCCTGCTTCACAGTGCTTTCCAGCCCTCTCTAAGTGGTTTACAGAGTCGTCACATTGCCCCCAACAATCTGGGTCGTCATTTTACCCACCTCTGAAGGATGGAAGACTTGATAAGGTCTTTTGGATGCAGAAGCTCTTAGGGCAACATAGCCCCATCCCTAAAATAAAAAGCAAAGGATCACGTTGGATGTGGTTGCATTTGGGGTGTATTTAGAGGTGGCCATCCTTCTCATCTTCTCCACCTCTTCTTCCAGCTGCCAGACGGACGTGTGATCAAACTTGGGGGCGAACGCTTTGAAGCCCCCGAAGCTCTGTTTCAGCCTCACCTCATCAACGTGGAAGGAATGGGGATGGCTGAGCTACTGTTCAGCACCATTCAAGCATCTGCTATGGACACCCGGTAAGGGGCATCTTCTTGAGATAGCCTAGACCAGGGGTAGGGAACCTTGGCTCTTTTATCACTTATGGACTTCAACTCCCAGAATTCCTGAGTGAGCCATAAAAGGTTCCCCATCCCTGGCCTACTGGTTTTTCAGTTGTGGGGGAAATCAATTTTTGACTGGAATGGGATTGTTTGATATACAAATGTAGGACATATAAAGAATATATAAAGAATATGTCCTACATTGTATATTAAACAGTCCCATTTCAGTCAAAAATTGATTTCCCCCACAACTGAAAAACCAATAGGCCAGGGATGGGGAACCTTTTATGGCTCACTCAGGAATTCTGGGAGTTGAAGTCCATAAGTGATAAAAGAGCCAAGGTTCCCTACCCCTGGCCTAGACTATGTTTCTCAAACTTGGCGACTCTTAAGATGGGTGGACTTCAAGTCTCAGAAATCCCCATCCAGCATGGCTGGCTGTGGAATTCTGGGAACTGAAATTCAGATCTCTTAAAGTACGCTGGATGGTATTCTGGGAGTTCGTTGTTATTTTATGAAACTAATTTAATAAAATTAAATGGGAGTTGGCATCTTAAACCATGCTGGCTAGGGAATTTTGGGAGTTGGAAGTTCATACCTCTAAAAGCATGTTGGCTGGGGAATTCTGGGAGTTTATTTTTATTTTATTAAACCAGTTTCACAAAAGTAAAAGGGAGTTGGTCTCTTAAAGCATATTGAATGGGGAATTCTGGGAGTTGGAAGTTCATAGCTCTTAAAGAATGGCGGCTGGGGAATTCTGGGACTTGAAGTCCAGATCTCTTAAAATGTACTGGATGGAGAATTCTGGGAGTTTATTTTTATTTATTAACCTAATTTAATAAAATTAAATTGGAGTTAGCATTTTAAAGCATGCTAGCTAGGGAATTTTGGGAGTGGAAGTCCACCCATCTTAAAGCAAAGCTGGATGGGGAATTCTGGGAGTTCATTGTCATTTATTTCGTAAAGTTAAATGGGGGTTGCAGTTCAATGCTAAACCATGAACGAAGCTCATCTGGTTTACGTCGATTATGTTAAGCCAGCTTTCTCTGGTCCTTGTACGGCTGCAGCATCTGATCACTCTCTTCCGCCACCCACCCTCATCTTTTCGCAGGGCAGAGTTTTATAAGCATATTGTACTTTCGGGGGGCTCCACCATGTACCCCGGCCTGCCATCCCGCCTGGAGCGTGAGATCAAGCAGTTGTATTTGGAGCGGGTGTTAAACGGGGATGTAGGGAAGCTGTCGGTAAGTGGGCCAGTGTGGGATTCAAATTTTTTTACTACCGATTCTGTGGGCGTGGCTTGGTGGGCGTGGCTTGGTGGGCATGGCAGGGGAAGGGTACTGCAAAATCACCCTTCCCTCCCCACCCCACTAACCTGCTTTCCAGCTCTGTTCTCCTGTGCAGGGCAACCAAAGAAGACCCAGCCAATCAGCTGGGACTTAGGAGGCGGAGAATAGATATGGGGGCGGGGCCAGAGGTGGGATTGGCTGGTTCTCCGAACTACTCAAAATTTCCGCTACCGGTTCTCTAGAACCGGTCAGAACCGGTTGAATAGCACCTCTGAAGTGCGCAATGGAGAGAGAGAGGGGTGGGGGCAAAGTCCAGTCGCCAAGAGACTGACCTCCTTCTAGCATTCTGGACGATGCCAGGCAGACATGAATTCCAAATCCCCTCCCCTTATTCCCATTTCGATGAAAGAAAACTGTCTTTTTGACATCTAGCTATGTACAGGTAAGTCCTCAACTTACAACAACTCATTGAGTGACTGTTTGAAGCGACAGCGGCACTGAAAAAAAAGTAACTTATGACCATTTTTTGCACTTACAACCATTGCGGATCCCTGCGGTCATGTGATCTATCATGCCCCTGGTGGAGACTGACTCTGAAGGAGAGGAGGAACAGCCAACAGGGAGTGGAAGTGGGACTCCGGAGGTTGTGAAGGAGGCTGGGGAAGGGCAGAGGCTGGCTGAGCAGTCAGAGGAGGACCCAGGCCCATCCCCTCTCCATCCCAGGGCACGCAGGCAGGAGAGGATAAGGGAGAGACATGAATGGCATGGTCTATGGGGCAGGAAAGGTCCCTGATCCCCTTCATGGGCTGCAGCTGTGACAACTGGATAAGAGGATGGACATGCGTATGGGCCAGTGCTGGAAATAAAGCGTGGAAATATCTCTAGTTTATGGTTCCTCTCTGAGTTTGGCATCCTTCCCAGTGTGTGTTCTGTTATCTGTGAACTTTCTCCAGCCCTTATCTTGTCTGGTTTGTGTTGTTTTTTACTCTTTATAATTTTAATGGCATTTCCTCCTTCTTGTAACTGTTTGTGTGGGAGTTTTTTTGTCTCCAGTCAAGTATATTTGGAGCTTGGAAGCAAAGGGAAGGAATAAAAGGGGCTTCACCTGTTTTTGGTGACTGTGTTTATTTTGTATCCCATCCTGGGTCATCACATGATCCAAATTCAGACCCTTGGCCACTGACTCGTACTTACGACGGTTGGAGCATCTCGCGGGGGTGTCACGTGATCCCCTTTTGCGATGAGTAAAATCAATGGGGAAGCCATTGCTTAACCACCACATTACTAACTTAACCACTCCCGCGATTCGCTTAACCACTGTGTCAGGAAAGGTCATAAAACGAGGCAAACTCACTAACAACTAGTGACTGAAATTTTGGGCTCAATTGTGGTCATAACCTGAGGACTATCTTTAATTGACTCTGCTGTTGACTGTTGTAGCTGGGAGCAGAGCGAAGGTAGTAGACAGGCCTTGATGATTCAAAGAACTGGTTGGCAGGGGTGAAAAATGCTCTTTAAAAAAAAAAAAGTTTATTATGAGATTAAATGTAAAGAGAAATCAAAATCAGGGAAGAGAAAGAAGGGAAGAGAGAGGTGAAAAGAAAAATAAATTAGTGACTTTCAATTTTTTTTCCCCAGGGCCATAGAAAGCTTTCATTTTCTACTTTATATTTCTAGCTATTTCAAGCCATTTCTATAACAACGGAGTTGGTCTGGTCATCGTAACCTCAAACCAGAGTTTCATTTTTTGTCCCCCCTCAACCTCAAGGACAAATTCCAAAAACAATTTCCGAATAGAAAACAGATTAACAGATAATCAGAGTTGGAAAGGACCTTGTAAGTCATCTAGTCCAACTCCCTGCCCAAGCAGGAAACCTTACACAATCTCTGACAAATCACAGCGCAATCTCTTCTTGAAAGCCTCCAGGGATGAAACTCCCACAACTTCTGAAGGCGAATTCTGTTCCTTTGGTGGATTGTTCTCACCGTCAGAAAGTTTCTCCTTCTTTCCAGGTTAAATCTCTCCTGGTTCAGTTTCCATCCATTATTCCTTGTCTGGCCTTCAGGCGCTTTGGAGAACAGATTAACCCCTTCTTCCTCTCTGGGGCAGCCCCTCAAATACTGGAAGACCGTTATCATGCCTCCCCTGGTCCTTCTCTTCCCTAGACTAGCCAGGCCCAATTCCTGCAACCATTCTTCATATGTTGTAGTCTCCAGTCCCCTAATCATGCTGGTTGCTCTCCTCTGCACTTTTTCTAGAGTCTCAATATCCTTTTTTATAATGAGGTGACCAAAACTGGATGCAATATTCTAGGTGTGATCCTTCTTTTCACTAATTAGTCATGCCCAGTTCCTGCAACTGTCCATTGTATATTTAGTCCCTTCCAGACCTAGGCGATACCCAGTTCCTGCAACCGTTCTCCGTATGTTTTAGTCTCCAGTCCCCTCATCATCCTGGTTGTTCATCTCTGCACTTTTTCCAGAGTCTCAACATCATTTTTATAGTGTGGTGACCAAAACTGGATGCAGGACTCTAGCTGTGGTCTTACTAAGGCTTTACAAAAGAAAAATAGATTAGTTGTCTTCTAATGAAAGTCAATTTTGCTGCCTCTATTCTTCCAATGTATGATTAAAATTCTTGTGTCTGTTGGATCGTTTGTAACTTTTACTTGGGTAAAACTGGGCATTCTGGGGCAACAATTTCTGAATCGATGCACCAACCCCAGATAAGCTACGTTAAAGAATGCGTCGCAAATCCGGGAACCGTGATCTCTTGGGGATGATTTAATGCTGGTTCTCTCTTTCAGAAATTCAAGATTCGCATTGAGGACCCCCCACGCCGAAAACACATGGTGTTCTTGGGGGGCGCTGTGCTCGCCAACATCATGAAGGACAAAGAAGGCTTCTGGCTACAACGGTCCGACTATCTGGAAAAGGGGACCCGAGTTCTGGAGGCGCTCGGAGGGCCACTGCGATAAAAGGGGACACACTCCTCCAGAAGTGGCCTTCTAGCCCTCTTCTCCTCTCTCCTTCCCTTTCCTTTCTTTCTTTCCTTCCTTTCCTTTTCTTTCTTTTTCCTTCCTTCCTTCTTTCCTTTACTTTCCTTTTTTTTCCTTCCTTCCTTTTTCTTCTTTCCTTCCTTTCCTTTTCTTTCTTTTTCCTTCCTTCCTTCTTTTTTCCTTCCTTCCTTCCTTCCTTCCTTCCTTCCTTCCTTCCTTCCTTCCTTCCTTCTTCTTTCCTTCCTTTTTTTCTTTCCTTCCTCTTCTGCTTTCTTTCCTTTTCTTCCTTCCTTCCTTTTTCTTTCTTTCCTTCCTTCTTCTTCCTTTTTCTTTCTTTCCTTCCTTTCTTTCCTCCCTTTCCTTTTTCTTTTTTTCCCCTTCCTTCCTTCCTTCCTTCCTTCCTTCCTTCCTTCCTTCCTTCCTTCCTTCACCAGAAAGCCAAATATTTTTTGGAAGGGTGCTTTGGAAGAGCAGCTGATTGTTTGGGGCGCTTTTGCTTTTCAAGTCGCTAATCCTCTACAAAGCTGGAGGGGAGGGAGAAGCGTCCCAAGGGAATGTCAAATCAGCATCTCTTGAAATTTCAAAAAGTCTGCCTTTCTCCAATGCAGCTCAGGCTGGCTCCTGATCATTCAAATTCTAATTTTGATAATTCATTCATTTCTGTCCTGACTTTCAGGGGAAATAAGTTTTTAAGCCTTGTTGTTGGAAAGGAACACACTGCCAACTTTCATCTCACATCTCAGGGATACCAGTGGTTAGAGTGCAGTACTGCAGGCTACTTCTGCTGACTGTTGGCTGCCTGCAATTTGGCAGTTCGAATCTCACCAGGCTCAAAGTTGACTCAGCCTTCCATCCTTCTGAGGTCGATAAAACGAGGACCCAGATTGTTGGGGGCAAAAGGCTGACTCTTTAAACTGCTTAGAGAAGGCTGCAAAAGCACTGTGAAGCAGTCTATAAGTCTAAATGCTATTGCTTGCTATCTGTCTGTCTGTCTTCTGTCTGTCTATCCTCTATATCTAAGAGCTGTGGTGGCTCAGTAATTGAAATGCAGTATTGCAGGCTAATTCTGCCCACAGCCAGCAGTTCAATCCTGACCAGTTCGAGGTTGATTCAGCCTTCCGTCCTTCCATGGTCGGTAAAATGAGGACCCAGATTGTTGGGGGCAAGAGACTGACTCTGTAAACTGCTTAGACAGGGCTGTGAAGCACTGTGAAGTGGTATATAAGTCTGTTATTGTCCTTCCTTCCTTCCTTCCTTCCTTCCTTCCTTCCTTCCTTCCTTCCTTCCTTCCTTCCTTTTCCTTCCTTCCTTTCCTTCCTTCTTCTTCCTTCCTTCCTAGTAATTAGAATGCAGTATTACAGGCTAATTCTACCCACAGCCAGCAGTTCAATCCTGACCAGTTCGAGGTTGATTCAGCCTTCCGTCCTTCCATGGTCGGTAAAATGAGGACCCAGAGTGTTGGGGGCAAGAGACTGACTCTGTAAACCGCTTAGACAGGGCTGTGAAGCACTGTAAAGTGGTATATAAGTCTGTTATTGTCCTTCCTTCCTTCCTTCCTTTCTTCCTTCCTTCCTTCCTTCCTTCCTTCCTTCCTTCTTCTTCCTTCCTTCCTAGTAATTAGAATGCAGTATTACAGGCTAATTCTACCCACAGCCAGTAGTTCAATCCTGACCAGTTCGAGGTTGACTCAGCCTTCCGTCCCTCCGTGGTCGGTAAAATGAGGACCAGATTATTGGGGGTAAGAGGCTGACTCTGTACACCGCTTAGAGAGGGCTGTGAAGCACTGTGAAGCGGGATATAAGTCTAAATGCTATTGCTATTCTTGCAAAATACAGAATAAAATGCAGAATAACACAGTTGGAAGGGACCTTGGAGGTCTTCTAGTCCAGCCCCCTGGCTCGAGCAGGAGACCCTATACTAATATTCTACTTTTTTCCCTGGCCATCCCATTTTAACTTCTTCCACTTCTAAAAACAACCATTTTTGCTCAGGATCAAAACTCTGCTTGCTTTTCAAGATGTCTGACTTTTTATTGAATCAGGGTCTCTTTCTGAGGCTTTTGAGGGTGGGGGGGGCTATACCAGCTACAAAAAAATTTCATTTGAGGCCCCCCGCAAGAGAGATCTGTGCCCTCCACAAAAGATTACTACACTTGATATGTAATCCATCTCTTCCTCAGCTTTGCTTTAAATAAAGAAATAAAAATTAACATTCCTTTATATTTCTGAAACCTAACAATGTAATTTTTAAAAAGATGTTAAACGGATCGCTGGCAGTCATTAAGTGAGTCTGGCTCCTCCCATAGTCTTCGCTTGTCAGAAGCCGGATGGGAAGTTCATAAATGGAGATCATGTGACATTAAATACCCGCCGGTTGCCAAGTGACCAAATTTTGATCAGGTGACTTGTGTGGGTGCTGTGATGGTCGTAAGTGTGAGGACTGACCACAAGTCATTTTTTTTTCTCTCATCTGAACCGCAAATAAATTTGGTAATTTTTTTCCCCCCAGCCCTGTTGTAACTTTGGACACTAAACAAGTACCTGTACAGGTAATCCTCGAGTTACAACAATTCGTTTAGTGACTGTTGTAAGTTACTGGAAAAAGTGCCTTATGACCCTTTTTCACATTTATGACCGTTGCGGCATCTCATTGGTCACGTGATTTATATTTGGATGCCTTGACAACTGACTCACATTTATGACGATTGCAACGTCCCGGGGGTGTGTGTGTGTCTCACAATCTCCTTCTGTGACTTTCTGAAGCAAAGCCAATTTGGGGCGGGGCAAACACCTGATTCGCTTAACGACCATGTGGTGAATTTAACAACGGCCGTGATTTGGTGAACAATCGAGTCGAGAAAAACGGGGGCAAAACTCAAATGCCTCGCTTAGTGTCATGCCCTTGGTAGAGTCCGGACTCTGGGGGAGAGGAGGAAGAGCTGACAGGGAGTGGAGGTCTGGAGACTGGGGAAGGGCAGAAGCCGGCTGGGCAGTCAGTGGAAGAACCAGGCCCATCCCCTCTTCATCCTAGGGGAACGGAGAAGGGAGCAACTTGGCTTCCGAGAGAGGAAGCGGCCATGATCCCCCTCATTGGTTGCAGCTGGGGGGAATAGTATATAAGAGAGAGGTTAAAACACAGTGTTGCCAGAAGCAAAGCATGTTTTACTTTGGGCTGAAGTTATCTTGGCTGGCGTCCTTCCAACGGACTGCGCCTTGTTATCTCCTTGAAGTTGGCAATTACTTATCCTGGTCCGTTGTGGAAATTCCTTCTCTGTAGTTTGTTTTAATTTTTTATTTCACCTCTATCTACTCACTAAGTTCGGATTGTATTGCTTTCTTTTTGAAGACGATTTTTGAGTTAAGTTTTATCTCCAGCGGAGAATTATTGAACAGTGGGGCCAAGTTGGGAGTCATTAAAGGACATTTATTTACGTTCAGGATTTTGTGACAGTTTGCGTTACACACCGGGTCATCACACTTTAGCAAGCTAAATTTGGGGGTCAATTGCCGCCGTAAAGTCGAGGACCAGCTGTTATTGCTTTTGAACTTCCCTGATTTAATTGACCCATCTGGAGGCTGGGGGGGGGAAAAAAATAAAAATAAAGCTCAATTTGGAAAGGCGGAATCAAAATGAAAAGTTGTGTTTGTCGTTGGCTGTGGTTGCAATCGGGCCGGTTTCTTTTCGGCGTCGGTTGCAAACCCAGCCGGCTGGGTGAGTTGTTGGCTGTGTGTGTTGGCGAACGTGGAAAAAAGGCACTGAATCACAAAACAGGTGGAACAGGCTACGCAAATGGAGTCATTATATTCCCTTCGCTCGCTGGGAAAACGCCTTCAAGTTTCACGCCCGCTGGATTAAAAAAAAAAAAAATCAGAGTTGGCCTCTTTTGCAACAGCTGGAGTACTGATGGTCCTCAGCTTACGACAGCTCGTTTAGTGACGAATCCCACTTTTACGACGGCCCTGGAGAAAGTTGACTTGGGGCCGTTTTTTCACGGTTACGACCGCCGCAGCATACCCACCGTCCTGGGATCAAAATTCAGACACTTGGCAACTGGTTCATACTTATGACGGTCGCAGTGCCCTGGGGTCACGCGGTCCCCTTTTACGACCACTGGACAAAACAGTTGGGGGAGCCAGATTCGCTTAACGACCGTGGGACTAACTCAGCCCCTGCACTGATTCGCTTAATGACCGTGGACTAACTCAGCCCCTGCACTGATTTGCTTAACGACAATGGGACTAACTCAGCCCCTGCACTGATTTGCTTAACGACAGGGAGACTAACTCAGCCCCTGCACTGATTCGTTTAATGATGGTGGGACTAACTCAGCCCCTGCACGGATTCACTTAACGACAGTGGGACTAACTCAACCCCTGCACTGATTTATTTAACGATGGTGGGACTAATTCAGCTCCTGCACTGATTCGCTTAACGACAGTGGGACTAATTCAGCCCCTGCACTGATTTATTTAACGATGGTGGGACTAATTCAGCTCCTGCACTGATTCGCTTAACGATGGGGGGACTAACTCAGCCCCTGCACTGATTCGCTTAACGACGGTGGGACTAACTGAACCCCTGCACTGATTCGCTTAACGACGGTGGCACTAACAGCCCCTGCACTGATTCGCTTAATGATGGGGGGGAACTAACTCAGCCCCTGCACTGATTCACTTAACGACGGTGGCCGAACTCCCTTAGCAACATGAAATGTTGGGCTCCATGGCAGCCGTTAAGCCGAGGACCAGCTACAAATTCCATTCTGCTGTTCCCAGGCGCGGGGAAAAATATATATATATATAAATAAAACCCCCACAATCGCCTTTTTCTCTTTTTTAATAAATTTAAGAACAGCCCCTTTCAAACCCCCTGCGATTCTCCCCCACCCCCCCTCCCCTCCCCTCCCCTCCCCTCCCGAATGGCAGCAATGAAAACGGAACTGGGGTGTGTTGTGCGTGTTAAGTGTCATAATCTTCCTCTTCTCCTGCCTGGACTGGCGCGTGGGACGCGGGCGGAAGTCCAACCGGGACTGTTCCTGTTGGAGCCAGAACAGGCAAGGGGGCAGCGGAGACGGGGGGGGCTGTAAAATGGAGGTAGGGTGCAGGGGCTCTGTAGGGAGGAGAGAGAGAGAGAAAAATCAGCCACGCTTTCGGGCACCACAAGCTGAAGATCGAGATAGTGGTGCATTAAAAATTAGAAGAGCCATTTGGTCTAGCGGGGAAGGCGCTGGGTTAGAAAGTAGGAGACTGTGAGTTCTAGTTCTGCCTTTGGAAGGAAAGCCGACTGGGTGACTTTGGGCCAATCACCAGGAGACAGTGAGTTCTAGTTCTGCCTTTGGCATGAAAGCGACTGGGTGACTTTGGGCCAATCACCAGGAGACAGTGAGTTCTAGTTCTGCCTTTGGCATGAAAGCGACTGGGTGACTTTGGGCCAATCACCAGGAGACAGTGAGTTCTATTCCTGCCTTTGGCATGAAAGCGACTGGGTGACTTTGGGCCAATCACCAGGAGACAGTGAGTTCTAGTTCTGCCTTTGGCATGAAAGCGACTGGGTGACTTTGGGCCAATCACCAGGAGACAGTGAGTTCTAGTTCTGCCTTTGGCAGGAAAGCCGACTGGGTGACTTTGGGCCAATCACCAGGAGACAGTGAGTTCTAGTTCTGCCTTTGGCAGGAAAGCCGACTGGGTGACTTTGGGCCAATCACCAGGAGACAGTGAGTTCTAGTTCTGCCTTTGGCAGGAAAGCTGACTGGGTGACTTTGGGCCAATCACCAGGAGACAGTGAGTTCTAGTTCTGCCTTTGGCAGGAAAGCCGACTGGGTGACTTTGGGCCAATCACCAGGAGACAGTGAGTTCTAGTTCTGCCTTTGGCAGGAAAGCTGACTGGGTGACTTTGGGCCAATCACCAGGAGATGGTGAGTTCTAGTCCCACCTTAGGCATGAAAGTTGGTTGGGGGACTTTGGGCCAATCACCAGGAGACAGTGAGTTCTAGTTCTGCCTTTGGCATGAAAGCGACTGGGTGACTTTGGGCCAATCACCAGGAGACAGTGAGTTCTAGTTCTGCCTTTGGCAGGAAAGCCGACTGGGTGACTTTGGGCCAATCACCAGGAGACAGTGAGTTCTAGTTCTGCCTTTGGCAGGAAAGCCGACTGGGTGACTTTGGGCCAATCACCAGGAGACAGTGAGTTCTAGTTCTGCCTTTGGCAGGAAAGCTGACTGGGTGACTTTGGACCAATCACCAGGAGACAGTGAGTTCTAGTTCTGCCTTTGGCAGGAAAGCCGACTGGGTGACTTTGGGCCAATCACCAGGAGACAGTGAGTTCTAGTTCTGCCTTTGGCAGGAAAGCCGACTGGGTGACTTTGGGCCAATCACCAGGAGACAGTGAGTTCTATTCCTGCCTTGGCATGAAGGCTGGGTGACTTTGGGCCAAGCACAGAGACAGTGAGTTTAGGTTGCCTTTGGCAGGAAAGCCGACTGGGGACTTGGCATACAGAGACAGTTCTAGTTCTGCCTTTGGCATGGTGACTGGGGCCTTTGGACCAACCCAGAGACGTAGTTCTGTTTCCTTTGGCCGCTGGTACTTTGGGCAATCACCAGGAGACAGTGAGTTCTAGTTCTTCCTGCTTTGGCAATGAATAGCGAACTGGGTGACTTTGGGCCAATCACCAGGAGACAGTGAGTTCTAGTTCTGCCTTGCATGAAGCGATGGGGACTTTGGGCCAATCACCAGAACGTGAGTTCAGTCGCCTTTGGCAGGAAAGCCGACTGGGTGACTTTGGGCAATCACCAGGAGACAGTGAGTTCTAGTTCTGCCTTTGGCAGGAAAGCCGACTGGGTGACTTTGGCCAATCACCAGGAGACAGTGAGTTCTAGTTCTGCCTTTGGCAGGAAAGCGACTGGGTGACTTTGGGCCAATCACCAGGAGACAGTGAGTTCTAGTTCTGCCTTTGGCAGGAAAGTCCGACTGGTGGTGACTTTGGGCAATCACCAGGAGGGACAGTGAGTTCTAGTTCTGCCTTTGGCAGGAAAGCGACTGGGTGACTTGGGCCAATCACCAGGAGACAGTGAGTTCTAGTTCTGCCTTTGGCAGGAAAGCCGACTGGGTGACTTTGGGCCAATCACCAGGAGACAGTGAGTTCTATTCCTGCCTTTGGCATGAAAGTGACTGGGTGACTTTGGACCAATCACCAGGAGACAGTGAGTTCTAGTTCTGCCTTTGGCAGGAAAGCCGACTGGGTGACTTTGGGCCAATCACCAGGAGACAGTGAGTTCTAGTTCTGCCTTTGGCAGGAAAGCCGACTGGGTGACTTTGGGCCAATCACCAGGAGACAGTGAGTTCTATTCCTGCCTTTGGCATGAAAGTGACTGGGTGGCTTTGGGCCAATCACCAGGAGACAGTGAGTTCTATTCCTGCCTTTGGCATGAAAGTGACTGGGTGGCTTTGGGCCAATCACCAGGAGACAGTGAGTTCTATTCCTGCCTTTGGCATGAAAGTGACTGGGTGACTTTGGGCCAATCACCAGGAGACAGTGAGTTCTAGTTCTGCCTTTGGCATGAAAGCGACTGGGTGACTTTGGGCCAATCACCAGGAGACAGTGAGTTCTAGTTCTGCCTTTGGCAGGAAAGCTGACTGGGTGACTTTGGGCCAATCACCAGGAGACAGTGAGTTCTAGTTCTGCCTTGGCAGGAAAGCCGACTGGGTGACTTTGGGCCAATCACCAGGAGACAGTGAGTTCTAGTTCTGCCTTTGGCAGGAAAGCCGACTGGGTGACTTTGGGCCTATCACCAGGAGACAGTGAGTTCTATTCCTGCCTTTGGCATGAAAGCGACTGGGTGACTTTGGGCCAATCACCAGGAGACAGTGAGTTCTAGTTCTGCCTTTGGCAGGAAAGCTGACTGGGTGACTTTGGGTCAATCACCAGGAGACGGTGAGTTCTAGTTCTGCCTTTGGCAGGAAAGCCGACTGGGTGACTTTGGGCCAATCACCAGGAGACAGTGAGTTCTAGTTCTGCCTTTGGCAGGAAAGCCGACTGGGTGACTTTGGGCCTATCACCAGGAGACAGTGAGTTCTATTCCTGCCTTTGGCATGAAAGCGACTGGGTGACTTTGGGCCAATCACCAGGAGACAGTGAGTTCTAGTTCTGCCTTTGGCAGGAAAGCTGACTGGGTGACTTTGGGTCAATCACCAGGAGACGGTGAGTTCTAGTTCTGCCTTTGGCAGGAAAGCCAGCTAGAGGATAATGGGCCAATCACCAGGAGACAGTGAGTTCTAGTCCCGCCTTAGGCATGCAAACCAACAGGGTGACTTTGGGCCAATCCACGTCCCTGAAAAAAGGGACTTGTGACTGTTTTTCCACACTCCTGACCAATGCAGCCTCCCCACCACGGTCACGTGATCAAAAATCCGGACGCTTGGCAACCGGTTTGTATTTATGACGGTCGCAGTGTCCCCTTGTTGCAACAGGGAAGCCGGATTCCCATCACAGCCGTGTGACTAACTTCACAACTGGAGCGATTCACTTAACGACCGTGGCAAGAAAGGTCATGCCGTGGGCCAGAAGTCACTTAACCAGCGTTAAGAAAGAAAGGGGGGGGGAATAAGAAAAGGTGAATTACGGAGAGAGATGCGTAGCAGCTGGTTGTGTAGAGGGAATCGTCTGCATAGCTTCTTCTTCTCCGTTGCTTTCACTGTCTTCCGAATCATCCTGTAAAAAAACAAACAGAGTAACCATAGTTGGAAGGGACCTCAGAGGTCTTCTAGTCCAACCCCGTCTATACAGGTAGCCCTCGATTTACAAGAGTTTGTTTAGCAGGTCTGTATCTAATTATACACAGCCGCAAGATTTATCGATTGCCCAAACATGGAAATTAAAAGAAATACCTAATGATGAAATAATAATAAAAAAAATTCTACATTGCGCCAAGGTAGACAGCTTAACGTTAGAACTGAAGGAACGAGATACTTCAGAATTCTATCAAAGACAGAAAAAGAATTTACAATTGGAGGGATATGAAAGGAAGTCAAAAAAAATGTAAAATAGAAATTAAAGTAAGAGTTTATACTACGATAAAATTTCTAAGATAGAAATGAATATAAAGATTTACAATGTAAAGATGCATATAGATGTGTGTGTGTGTATGTGTGTGTTTGCAGGCATTTATATGTATGGTATCCAGTTTTGTTCGGGTATTTTCCCATGTCATTATAGTTGTGCTTTTAAAGTTGTAGCGACGTTTCGGCAGAATCTCATCTGCCATCATCAGGCTTGTGCATTGGGTTCATCTGTGTGTCAGGCCTTGGCAGCCGTTTCTGTTTTAAATTTGGTGCTAGCCTCGTGCCTTGTTAGAGTGGTTTTTTTTCTTCATCCTGATCCTAACCCTAACCAATCAGGATGAAGAAAAAACCATTCTAACAAAACACACACACGACTAAGATTATTTATTGTATTATTTTATTGATCGTATTTCTATACCGCTCCCTCTCCGAAAAGGGACTCGGGGCGGTGTACAGCCTAATAAATACTTAAAATACAAGAATACAAAATTAAATAGAGTTTAAAACCGAATTAAACATGAATATAGCTGCATCCCAAAAGTTTAAAAATGAAGTTAAAATTTTAAAAACCCTATTAACTTAAAACCCCTTAAACCCTCACTGGGCCAGGCCAGCCTGTTTAAAAAATAGGGTCTTAACTGCGCGCCGGAAGGAGAGGATATCTGTCATGGCTCGTATCTCCGGGGGGAGATCATTCCACAGGGAGGGCGCTCCCACAGAGAAAGCACGCACCCTCGGGGCCGCCAGCCGCCAGCGATCAGGTGGCGGTACCCCAAGTAGGGCGACCCTGTGGGAGCGTACTGGGCGGCGGGAGGTTGTTGATGGCAGCAGGTGGTCCCGTAAGTACCCGGGTCCCGAGCCATGGAGCACTTTAAATACCGTCAGTACCACCTTGAATCGAATCCGGAAGGCCACAGGAAGCCAGTGCAGCCTGCAGAGAAGATGAGCTCAATACACAAGTCTGATGATGGCAGATGAGATTCTGCCGAAACGTCGCTACAACTTTAAAAACACAACTATAAAGACATGGGAAAATAAAGAAAACAAAGCTGAATACCATAACATACATACATACATACATACATACATACATACATACATACACACACACAAATGCTATATTGTTTGATGACATTCTGATATTATAACAATGGAAAGACTGCTGATATATGTCAAAAGATCACCACGTTCAAATGTTTTTAAAATCTAATTTTCAATAAAATTTATATATATATATATATATATATATATATATATATATATATATATATATATATAAAGAGTTCATTTAGTGACCGTTCAAAGTTGCAACGGCACTAAAAAAAAAAAAAAAGAAGGGACTTAGGACCGTTTTTCAGACTTAGGACCGTTGCAGCATCCTCAGGGTCACCTGAGCAAAATTCAGACGCTTGGCAACGGACTCACCTTTACGACGGTGGCAGTGTCCCTGGGATCACGTGATCCCCTCCTTTTGCGATCTTCTAACAAGCAAAGTCAACGGGGAAATCAGATTTGCTTAATAGCCGTGTTACTAATTTAAACAACGGCAGGGATTCCCTTAAACAAACGAGGCAGGAAAGGCCGTAAAATGAGAGCTAAACTCCAATTTCTCACTTAGCAAGATAAATTTTGGGCTCAACAGTGTGCGGCGGCAGCCAAAAAAGCCAATGCAATCCTAAGCTGCATCAAGGGAGGTACTAATACCACTCTATAAAGCCTTAGTAAGGCCACACCTAAAGTACTGCATCCAGTTTTGGTTACCACACTATAAAAAAGATGTTGAGACTCTAGAAAGAGTGCAGAGAAGAGCAACCAGGATGATGAGGGGTCTCTGGAGGCTCAAACATACGATGAACGGATGCAGGAACTGGGCCTGGCTAGTCTAGGGAAGAGAAGGACCAGGGGAGACAGGATAGCAGTCTTGCAGTATTTGAGGGGCTGCCCCAGAGAGGAGGAGGGGGGGTCAAGTTATTCTCCAAGGCACCTGAAGCCCAGACAAGGAATAATGGATGGATGGAAAGTGAACCAGGAGAGATTCAACCTGGAAATAAGGAGGAATTTCCTGACAGGGCGAACAATCAACCCATGGAACAGAAGTTGCCTTCAGAAGTTGTGGGAGCTTCATCCCTGGAGGCTTTCTAGAAGAGATTGGACTGCCATCTGTCAGAAATGGGGTAGGGTTTCCTGATTGGGTGGGGGGGTTGGACTACATGACCTACAAGGTCCCTTCCAACTCTGTTAATCTGTGAATAAATGGGGTGGTGGTGTTGGACACTAGATTACCTGCTACCAGGTTGCTTCCAATCCTGTTAATCTGTCTGTCTGTCTGACTCCGTGTACCATTTCAGAGAAGGAAGGCAGACTTGAACCGAGGCCTGGTAGGGAATTAGGTCCCCCAAGCAGATTTTGCAAGGGGTGGATTTAAATTCCCAGGATTCCTAGGTTTTATGGCTCAGAATGCTGCGAATTCTGGGAAATATTTGGCGTCACACCAGATCCCCAGCTGAAGGACTTGCTTAGAAGGTTTAGAATAATAGAATTGGAAGGGACCTTGGAGGTCCTCTAGTCCAACCCCCATTTCACAGAAATGACTGTCCTTTCTCTTCTTAAAAACCTTTTTTTCTGGGAGGGAGGGGAGGGGAGGGGAGGAAGGAAGGAAGAACAGAACCGCAAGGGACCTTGGAGGTCTTCTAGTCCAACCCCCTGCTTGGACAGGAAACCCTAGACCATTTCAGACACAGGGTTATCTAATCTCTTCTTTACAACTTCCAGTGTTGGAGCATTCACAACTTCTGGAGACAAGTTGTCCCACTGATTAATTGTTCTAACTGTCAGGAAAGTTTCTCCTTAGTTCTAAGTTGCTTCTTTCCTTGATTGTCTTTTCTCCAATAACCATCACCAAACCAGGAGAAGAGAATTAACAGGAAAACAAATGGATGTTGGTTAGTTGCTACTTCCTGTATTCCTCCCTTAGACCCAAGCAAAAGGACCCAGAGCATTATGGGAAAATAATGCTCCTTGCATCACCGGTTTTGACCGCGGAAAAGGTCTTCGGTTGCATCGCACAAACTCCACTCAGTCACGCCTGAGAAAAATGCCACGCTTTGCCGACAACTTACGTCCTGTTCCGAGTCTGTGCCGGATTGTTTCAGATCTTTTCCTTTTCCTGCCGTACCGCCGTTCCTTCGCCCGCTGCCAGATTTTCGGCCCCTGCCATCAAAGAGCGGGAGAAATAAGGGTTTAGACAAAGAAAGATGGCGGACCAGTCGTTTGGATTTTATTATAGGTAGGACTTCACTTATGTGCACAATTGGGACCCAAATTTCCACTGCTAAGCAAGTTCATGGAATTGTGCCTGATTTTACGACCACTTTTGCCATGGTTGTTAAGTGAATGACTGCCGTTCTTAAGTGAATCACGCAGTTGCTAAAAGTGACGCCAGCTTTCTCCCATTGCTTATCAGGAGCGAGCTCGGGAGTTTTAAGCTCCCAGGATGCTTGCAACTGCCGTAAATACATGCTAAATTTTGGTCATGTGATCACGGGGGACGCTGCAACAGTCGTTAAGTGTGAGGACTGGTGACAAACCACCTTTTTTCGGTGCCGCTGTAACTTTGAACAGTCGCTAAACGAAATCTCCGTAAAGCAAGGACGACCTATATATCCTGCCTAACAGGATGGCTTTCCTTTTAACAAGTAGCAGGCCAGTTCAGCAAAATCTTTGGGATGACCCAAAGGGGCGTGGCACAAAGGCAACACAGTCAGATAATCAGGAGGAGTCCCTTTATTCGCTCCAACTTTGCTCCCAATGTCCTGGTTACCTTCTGGGCTGGAGAAAAACTCTCCCAGGAACAGCCTTTGGCTGCAGAGAATCAAGTCCAAAACAAGGTACACACAAACTGTAACTTAAAAGTCCAAACAAGGCAAAGTGAAGTGATTAGCAGGGAAGGAGCAAGAATTTCAGACTTGAAAGCACGGCAAAACTCACACAGTTGGGAAGATGCCAGGAACACAGATAAGCCTCGATGATACAAGATAAAGTCTCGTTTGCTCTCAACAGCTTGCTGCGCATGGCTTCCTTTTTTTATAGTACACTGTGTTCCCAGCTGTGGCTAATGAAGGGAATCAGGGCCCTTTTCTCCCCCGTAAGCCACCCAACCCACATTGCTCCCTTCTCCGTTCTTCCCTGCATGCTCTATGATGAGGACGGGGTGGGCCTCAGTCTTCATCTGAACTCCCTCTCCCTTGTTCTACCTCTTCCCTGCTTTGCCCTCCCCCAGTTTCCTCCACAGCCAACGAAGCCATACTCCCACTCCCTGTGTCAGCTGTTCGGCTTCTTCCTCTGAGTCAGATTCTGACGGGCATGACACTGACTTTTGCTTGTTGCAAAAGGGGAATCTCTTGACCTCGAGATACTGCGACCGTCACAAACATGAATCAACCGCCAACGGTCTGAATTTTTATCACGGGGAGGCACTGTGAAAACAGTCGGGTTTTTTTCACTCGTAATCTCGAGTGGTCACTAAACTAACAGTTGTAAGTCAAGGACTATGTATATTTCCCCATCTCGCTGGAAGCTTGCTCCGGGATCCGCAGATCTTTTGGGTTTGATTTGCGTGACCTACCGACGGGAAACTTTCTCTCCTCCTTCCATGTGGTTGTCCTCGGCATCGCCTTGCATGTCGGGTACCGAAGCCACAAGGTCCTTCAGGAAATCGAACTGCTGCTCCTGTTCTATGCATTGTTTCCTGCAAAATATCACGCCGTTTGGGTTACCTGGATTGGCCCACCCAATCTGGCGAGGTGAGAAAGGAGGATTTCGCTTTTAAATCTGGTGAGATTGGCTCCGGATTTTGGAGGAGGGCAAGGGCTTTGGGATGCCCTCGGGAAGCCGTATCGGTGAATAGTTAAGTTCCAAATCATTTATTTCTTATTACAGATAATAGAATAGAAAATAGAATAGAATAAACAGAATACTAGAAAATAGAATAGAATGGGAAAGAATAGAGTAGGATAATAGAATAATAGAATGCTAGAAAATAGAATAGAATAGAAAATAGAATAGGAATGAAGAACAGAGTAGAATAAATAGAATAGAATAGGAAATAGAACAGAATACTAGAAAATAGAATAAGATATAGAATAGACTAGAAAATAGAATAGGAAATAGAATAGAATAGAAAATAAAACACTAGAAAACAGAATAGAATAGAAAATAGAATAGAATAGAATAGAAAATAGAATAGAATAGAATAATAGAATACTAGAAAACAGAATAGAAAATAGAATAATAGAATACTAGAAAACAATAGAATAGAAAATAGAATACTAGAAAACAATAGAATAGAAAATAGAATAGAATAATAGATACTAGAAAACAGAATAGAATAGAAAACAGAATAGAATAGAAAATAGAACAGAATAGGAATAGAAGGAATGAAGAACGGAACAGAATAGAATAGAATTCTTTACTGGCCAAGTGTGAGTGGACAAACAAGGAATTTGTCTTCGGTGCTTAAGTGTACATAAAAGTAATAAATCATAGCCACCATAAAAACATCATAAATACATAATAGACAGTTCTCAACTTACGACTACATTCGAGCCCCAAATTTCTGTGGCTTATACTTATACACTTATACTTAATTCTGGAGATGGACTCTGAGAAAAATGGCATGCATTGCCTTGTTCCGCAACCTACCAAAAGTGCTTAAACCCCCAGACAAGATTCTAGTCCTCATGGTTATAAAGAAGGGAGACGCCTGATACTTCAGTCCTTGGAGAGGGGGCCTCCCCGCCCCGGCCACCAATACTCACAGGTGGGACGTTGTCATTGTTTTGGCGTTCCTGGACTGGGTGACGTGGCAAGCCGTCTTCAACAGCGATTCCAGGAACAGCTCCAACGCTCGCGCTGTGGGTCAGAGTTCAGGGGGAGAGCAAGAACGATCCCCTCGCCGCCCCCCCCAAATCCAATCAAAGCAGATGATTTTTAATAACGTCTTTGCCAACGAGGTAACGTCACCGCTACTAGGAGGGAGTAGGATTTGCTGTCTAGGAGCACGGATGATGTAACCTAGTTGGGTCACGAAACGTCTCTAGGAAAACACTCAAGCTCGGAGAGCTCCTCCCCCCCCATTGCAAACTCCATCTCCTTCTGAGGATGTTACCTAGTTAGGTTGTGAGACATCTGAAAAAGCAAAAAACTCAGAGAGACCCCACAGTCTTCCTCCTCCTCCTCTCGGAAACCCCATTCTCTTTTAGAATTGATGATGTTACCTAGTTGGGTCCTGAAAGGTCTGCAAGGAAATGACCCAAGTCAGAGAGCACCAAAGACCCCACTATCTCTCTCTCTCTCTTTCTTTCTTTCTCTTTCCCTTCCTTCCTTCTTTCCTCCTCCTCCCTCTCCTCTCCACAATCCCCATTCCCTTCTAGCACTGATGATTTTACCTAGCTGGGTCCTGAAAGATCTGCAAGGAAATGACCCAGGTCAGAGAGCATCAAAGACCCCACAATCTTCTTTCTTTTCTTTTCTTTTTTTCTTTCTTTCTTTCTTTCTTTTTTTCTTTCTTTCTTTCTTTCCTTCCTTCCTTCCTTCCTTTCTTTCTCTTTCTTTCCTTCCTTTCTTCCTTCCTTCCTTCCTTTCTTTCTTTCTTTCTTTCCTTCCTTTCTTCCTTCCTTCCTTCCTTCTCTTTCTTTCTTTCTTTCTTTCTTCTTTCTTTTTCTTTTTCCCTTTCTCCCTCCCTCCCTCCCTCCCTCCCTCCCTTCCTTCCTTCCTTCCTTCTCTTCCCTCTCCACTCCACAATCCCCATTCCCTTCTAGCACTGATGATTTTACCTAGCTGGGTCCTGAAAGATCTGCAAGGAAATGACCCAGGTCAGAGAGCATCAAAGACCCCACAATCTTCTTTCTTTTCTTTTCTTTTCTTTTCTTTTTTTCTTTCTTTCTTTCTTTCTTTCTTTCTTTCTTTCTTTCTTTCTTTCTTTCTTTCCTTCCTTCCTTCCTTTCTTTCTTTCTTTCTCTTTCTTTCCTTCCTTTCTTCCTTCCTTCCTTCCTTTCTTTCTTTCTTTCTTTCCTTCCTTTCTTCCTTCCTTCCTTCCTTCTCTTTCTTTCTTTCTTTCTTTCTTCTTTCTTTTTCTTTTTCCCTTTTTCCCTTTCTCCCTCCCTTCCTTCCTTCCTTCCTTCCTTCCTTCTCTTCCCTCTCCACTCCACAATCCCCATTCCCTTCTAGCACTGATGATTTTACCTAGCTGGGTCCTGAAAGATCTGCAAGGAAATGACCCAGGTCAGAGAGCATCAAAGACCCCACAATCTTCTTTCTTTTCTTTTCTTTTCTTTTTTTCTTTCTTTCTTTCTTTCTTTTTTTCTTTCTTTCTTTCTTTCCTTCCTTCCTTCCTTCCTTTCTTTCTCTTTCTTTCCTTCCTTTCTTCCTTCCTTCCTTCCTTTCTTTCTTTCTTTCTTTCCTTCCTTTCTTCCTTCCTTCCTTCCTTCTCTTTCTTTCTTTCTTTCTTTCTTCTTTCTTTTTCTTTTTCCCTTTCTCCCTCCCTCCCTCCCTCCCTCCCTTCCTTCCTTCCTTCCTTCTCTTCCCTCTCCACTCCACAATCCCCATTCCCTTCTAGCACTGATGATTTTACCTAGCTGGGTCCTGAAAGATCTGCAAGGAAATGACCCAGGTCAGAGAGCATCAAAGACCCCACAATCTTCTTTCTTTTCTTTTCTTTTCTTTTCTTTTCTTTCTTTCTTTCTTTCTTTCTTTCTTTCTTTCTTTCTTTCTTTCTTTCTTTCTTTCTTTCTTTCTTTCTTTCTTTCTTTCTTTCTTTCTTTCCTTCCTTCCTTCCTTCCTTTCTTTCTTTCTTTCTTTCTCTTTCTTTCCTTCCTTTCTTCCTTCCTTCCTTCCTTTCTTTCTTTCTTTCTTTCTTTCCTTCCTTTCTTCCTTCCTTCCTTCCTTCTCTTTCTTTCTTTCTTTCTTTCTTCTTTCTTTTTCTTTTTCCCTTTTTCCCTTTCTCCCTCCCTTCCTTCCTTCCTTCCTTCCTTCCTTCTCTTCCCTCTCCACTCCACAATCCCCATTCCCTTCTAGCACTGATGATTTTACCTAGCTGGGTCCTGAAAGATCTGCAAGGAAATGACCCAGGTCAGAGAGCATCAAAGACCCCACAATCTTCTTTCTTTTCTTTTCTTTTCTTTTCTTTTTTTCTTTCTTTCTTTCTTTCTTTCTTTCTTTCTTTCTTTCTTTCTTTCTTTCTTTCTTTCTTTCTTTCTTTCTTTCTTTCTTTCCTTCCTTCCTTCCTTTCTTTCTTTCTTTCTCTTTCTTTCCTTCCTTTCTTCCTTCCTTCCTTCCTTTCTTTCTTTCTTTCTTTCCTTCCTTTCTTCCTTCCTTCCTTCCTTCTCTTTCTTTCTTTCTTTCTTCTTTCTTTTTCTTTTTCCCTTTTTCCCTTTCTCCCTCCCTTCCTTCCTTCCTTCCTTCCTTCCTTCTCTTCCCTCTCCACTCCACAATCCCCATTCCCTTCTAGCACTGATGATGTTACCTAGTTGGGTCCTGAAAGGTTTACAAGGAAATGACCCAGGTCAGAGAGCACCAAAGACCCCACAATCTATCTATCTTATCTTATCTTATCTTATCTTATCTTATCTTATCTTATCTTATCTATCTATCTATCTATCTATCTATCTATCTATCTATCTATCTATCTATCTATCTATCTTTTCCTTTTCTTTCTTTTTCTCTCTTTTTTATCTTTCTTTCTCTCTCCCTTCCTTCCTCCTCCTCCCTCTCCTCTCCACAATCCCCAGTCCCTTCTGGCACTGATGATGTTACCTAGCTGGGTCATGAAACGTCTGCAAGAAAACCACCAAGTTCAGAGACCACCAAGGACTCCACAGTCCTAGAACGTCTGCAGTTCCAGAAGAGAGAAGACCTCCTACCACCCCACCCCACCTTCCCCAGGCAAGGCATAGAGGATACAAATGATAACTGGAACTGCAGCAGCCACCTTGCCAATTTCTTCATCCGTCTGCATGATCTTCTTGATCCGAGCCTTTCAAAGGTTAGGGGGAGGGGGGAGGGACGAGGAAGAGGAGGGAGAGAAATGTTTTATTGACTGGTCCTACAATATAAACAAGCTTCCAAATACAGGGAGTCCTTGAGTTATGACCACAATTGAGCCCAAAAGTCAATGGGGAAGTCAAGAGTCACTTCACAACTGTGTCACTAACGTCATAACTGCAGCGACTCGCTTAACGACGGCAGGAAAGGTCGGAAAATGGGGCAAAAAGTCACTTAACGAAACATAAAAATACTAGGCTCAATTCTGGTCGTAAGTCGAGGATTATCCGTATGCATGAAGATGAAAAGACTGATTTACCCACAATTGGAGGGGGGGGGGAAACAGATGATATAAAGACATTGGAGGCGGCAGAGATGGCAAAATTGACTTGAATTAAAAGGGAAGAAATCAGGTGAGACAGAGGATTATGAAGTCTGGAGCAAAAGGTATCAATGGCTGGAGTCAAGGAAAAAGAAAGAAAGGATTGGCGCTTTATAGGGATGAAAATTAAAGTTTTGTAAACCAAAGAGAATGGAATATAATGGACAAATACGAGATGATACGAATGCAGGAGTATAAAAGATGGTGGTAAATAGGTATGTAATCGTATATAAATGTAAATAGAAATAATATGCAGCTAGCAATATACTAATAACATAAGGGAAAAAGGAAATTAACTGTTATGTGTATCTCTATTGTATCTATTGTATTGTATTGTGTTTGGCTTGTATGGCCAAAATGATGGCCAAGAAAGTCGCACTGTGTTCAATTGTTTTTAATGTTTATTCAATAAAGTTTATTATTTGAAAAAAAAATCTAGGTTTGTTTGTTTTATTACTTGGAAACGGTTTATTGGATTCGTCCTTTAGGCTGAGAGAGACAGAGGGAGAGAGAGGGAGAGAGAGATACACACACAGTATGTATATATGTATATATGAAACTCTGATTTGAGGTTATGATGACCGGACTGATTCCGTTGTTATAGAAATGGTTTTAAATAGCTAGAAATTTAAAAATCAAAAGGTTAATTAAGGCTTCCTATTGAAAAAAATCATTGAAAAACCCCTATTGAAAGTCCTCGACTTACAACACGTTCATTTCGTGACCAAGGTTACAACGGCACAGAAAAAAAGTGATGTGCAACCGTTTTTCAGAGTTATGACCGTTGCAGCATCCCGGGGTCGTGTGATCTCCTTTTGTGACCTTCTGATAATGGGGGAAGCCCTGATTCACTTAACGACCGGGTTACTAACTGATCAACTGCAGGGATTTGCTTAACAACTGTGGCAAGAGAGATCGTAAAATAGGACAAAAATTCACCGGACCACCATCTCACTTAGACCACCGAAATTTCGGGCTCCATTGTGGTCGTTGAGGACTGCCTGTAATTACCAACTAGATGAAAAATAAGTCCAGTTGCCTTTTCAAAAAATAAAAACCACTTTTGATACAACTATTAACCTGGATGACTGAGAATCTTATTAACAGATTAACAGAGTTGGAAGGGACCTTGTAGGTCATCTAGTCCAACCCCAAGTAGGAGACCCTATGCTATTTCTGACCAATGGCAGTCCAGTCTCTTTTTGAAAGCCTCCAGGGATGAAGCTTCCACAATTTCTGAATAACAGAATAATAACAGATTAACCAAGTTGGAAGGGACCTTGTAGGCCATCTAGTCCAATCCCAAGTAGGAGACCCTATGCCATTTCTGACCGATGGCAGTCCAATCTCTTCTTGAAAGCCTCCAGGGATGAAGCTCCCACAAATTCCGAAGGCAACTTCGGTTCTTCATACACATCAAAATAGAAAAAAATAATTCATTTTCACATCTCCATAAAAAAGAGGTGTAAAAGCTAATATTGGAATTGTTTTCGCTGTACAAAAACGGGGGAAAAGTTAAAATGAAACAAGGCTGTTCACAGATACCACAAATATATTTATTTTAAGGCGAGTGTAAACATAGACAGATGAACAAATATAAAGAGAAAAAAAAAACAGGTTGTATGAAGAAGAGCCAAGTTTCTCTCTCTAAAATGCCTATGGATTAATCTAGGTTTGTTGACTTAACCACAACTTGGTGGATGGCACAATGCCCTCTGATATGAACTATGATTGACAAACCGAACGTTTAGCTTGGCGTAACAGCTAAACCACCAATCCACCATATTATGGACTAATTCAGTCTGAATCCCAAGCGATTCGAGTTCCTGTAAATAAACCAGAGCTAAAACAAATCATAGTTTAATATACAACCATCATGGCATTCTAAGGATGGGAAACAAAAGTTTTCCAATTGGAGAAATGGAACATGAAATGAGGTCCTCCTTTAAGCTATCAGAAATAAAAACACTCTGGATCACAATACAAATAGTCCTTGGTTTACGACCGAACCCAAAATTTATGTTGCTGAACGAGACAGTGATTGAGTTTTGTTCCCCATTTTACAACCTTTCTTGCTAGTTGTTAAGTGAATCTGGCTTCCCCATTGACCTTGCTTGTCACACTGCAACCATCATAAATGTAAGTCAATAGGCAAGTGTCTGAATTTTGATGATGTGACAATGGGGATGCTGTAATGGCCTTCAGTGTGGAAAGTGGTAATCTTACTTTTTTTCAGTACTGTCTGAACAGTCACTAAATGAATTGTTGTAAGTCCAGGACTAACCATCAGCAAGAAATTGTTGTAGATCAAGGACTAACAGAATCAGCAAGAAAACAAGAAATGGTTATGTGTGTGGTAGAAGGATTAAAAAATATATTTTTTAAAAAATAATTAAAGGGTAACACCAACATATTTTAGTGCGTCCCAATATATAGCAAAATAAAAATATTATTGTAATGGTAATGGCCTAAGTAAGGTGGACATTATCAAAATAATTTGAGACTTTAAATAGCGCTGGGCGATAAACCTTATAATCTCTCCTCGCCATCGCAGGCTGCAACGCCCATAATCCTAAACCAGCCTGACCGATGCTATTGCTGTCTAGGAAATGACAGGGGTTACCCATCAGCACATCTGGAAGTGCCCAAAGAAACCTGCTATGTACTATCATGAAGCCATAAACCATAGTTTACCTACAATATAGACAATAAACCGTAAAGTTATGGCTTTGCCAGGGCTGGGAGGGCTATTTATGGAGGGGCAGCCAATGCTCAGCTTGGTCTGAAGGAAGCGGGCAAGGGGTGTCTTCCCCTCACCCATTGCAAAAGAGTCCCCAACATCTGTTTCTGCAAGGAGGGGGCCTTAAAACCCAGAGATAAAGGCAGGAAACAGCAGTTGCAGCAAGGGTGGTTACAAGAGAGAGGGCACTGGCTTTCGAGACACCCCCTCCCCCCCCACGCCCGCCCCAGGAAGCACAATGGGGAAGGGGCTCATCATCATTCTGGAGAAGCGAAATGGGGGGGGGGATCCGATGCAAAAGGGGGCAGCATGGAAAGAGGGGCAGGGGGCTGCCAAAGAGAGCAGAGGGGTGCAAGGGGAGGGGAAGGTGGATGCAAATGGGGAGGAGGAGGGAATTGCAAAAGAGGCGGAAAGGGGGGCTGTCACAGAAGAGGGGGCTGCAATAGGAGGAGAGAGGCTTTTAAAGGGGGGGAAACGGGGGGGGGGCTTAAAAGGAGGAGGGGGCTGCAAAGGGGGAAGAGAGCGTTGGAAAGGGGGGAAGGGGCTGCAAAGCGGGAGGGGGGATCGCAAAAGGAAAAGGGGGGTCGCAAAGGGGAGGAAGGGGGGTTTTAAAAGGAGGAGGGGGTTGCAAAAGGGGGAAGAGAGAGTTGCAAAGGGGGGAAGGGGTCCGCAAATCCGGGGAGGGGGCTCCAATAGCAGGAGGGGGTCCCCCCGGTTGCAATCAGCCCCCTCCCTCCCCCGATTCTACCCTGCCCTCCCCCCCCTCCTCTCCAGGGCTGGGGAGGGGGCGCCCCATCCTTCGGGTCCGGGGCTGGGCTGGGCTGCGGGGAGGAGGGGGAGGAGGCGGCGGCGGACGGGCTCTCACCGGCGGGAAGCGCGCGTTGTACTTCTTCTTCTTGCTCGGCATGGCTCCCGTCGCGCCGGCGGCTGCAGCGGCCGCTCCGCCCGGGCCTGTCGCGCGAGCCCCGCACCGGACGAGCCTCCAGCAGCGGCCTGGGAAGGAGCCGCCCCGGCCGGGCCGGACGCCGCCGCGCGGTCCTAGCGCCGACCGGCTCCCCGCGCAGGAAAGCGGCCGGGAGGGGAAGGGCGTGAGCGCCCGGCCCTCCCTCTGCAGAGCCGGATAAGATTTTGGGGGGGTGGGGAAGAAATGCCTCCTCTAAGCATGTGCAGAGGGCCTAGGGAGCAAGAGGCTGGAAACCTGGCCCTGCATTAGCCCAATGAATAGAAGAATTGGAAGGGACTTTGGAGGTCTTCTAGTCCTACCTCAAGCAGGAGACCCTGCTCCTTCTTCTTATATTCTCCTCCTTCTCAGACTAACAGAGTTGGAAGGGACCTTGGAGGTCTTCTAGTCCACCCCCCTGCTCTCCTTCTCCTCCATTCTCCTCCTTGTCCTTCTCAGAGTGGGGAGAGGGAGAGGCCTCCTCTAAGCATGTGCAGAGGGCCTAGGGAGCAAGAGGCTGGAAACCTAGCCCAATGAACAGAAGAATTGGAAGGGACTTTGTCGGTCATCCAGTCCAACCCCCTGCTTAAGCAGGAGACTTTATACCATTTCAGATAAATGGTTGTCCATTCTCTTCTTGAAAACCTCCACTGATGGAGCATCCACAACTATTGGTGGCAAGCCATTCCACTGGTTAATTGTTCTCACTGTCAGGAAATGTCTCCTTGTTTCTAGGTTTCTTCTCTCCTTGATTAAGTTTCCACCCATTGATTCTCGTCTTGCCTTCAGATATTTTGGACAAGAGGTTTTTGGAGTTGGTTTTATACAAGAGGAGTAACTTGGGTTTTGGAGTAAATCTTGGTTGGGATTTTGCAATCTTTTGAGCTTTGATCCAACCTTGTAACTTTAAGATAGGAGGACTTCAACTCCCAGAATTCCCCAGGTAGCATGTTTCAAGAGAGGTGGGCTTCCAGAATTCTCCAGCCCGCATGGAAAATGTGAAATATTGTTTACTTATTGATGTTTGTATAGGTAGTCCTTGACTTACAACAATTCATTTAGTAACTGCTCAAAATTACAATGGTACTGGAGTGGCTTATGAGTGCTTTTCACAGTGACTTATAACCTTTCCAGCATCATCATGGTCATTGAATCAAAATTCAGACACTTGGCTACTGACTCATATTTATGACGGTTGCAGAGTCCCAGATCCCCTTTTGTGATCTGGCAAGCTAAGTCAATGAGGAAGCCAGATTCACTTAACTTATCAACTGCAGTGATTCACTTAACAGTTGAAAGCAAGAAAGGTCCTAAAATGGGGCAAAAGTTACATAACAAATGTCTCACTTAACAGCAGAAATTTTGGCCTCAATTGTGATCATAAGTCAAGGACTACCTGTATAAATTAACATCCCAAACCATGCATAATTTTCATCCTTTAATGCATTTGGTTCACATCTTCTCTTTCTTTTATGGTTGGGGTGCTCATTATTAACTCTTAAATCAGTTAAAGGCCAGGGAATGCATTTGCAAAATATATTATGATTAGATGATTTTTATTTTTTAAAATTTATTTTTATTTTTTTGAATTGTCAAATGCTTACAATATAGTAGAAATAAGAATAAACATAAGTATAAATACATGAAATAGTTCGAATATAATAGGATAAGGACAGTAGGCATGATTGTGCAGTTATGCACGCTCCTTACAGACCTCTTAGGAATGGAGTGAGGTCAATTTTAACTAGGTTAGATATTTTTGGGGGTGCTTTGCACATTAAAATTGAACTTAGTGACTTTAGAAAATTGGGTGATTTGACAACTAAGTCAACTATTGTGTGAAGTTAGGGTAGTGAGAATGTGCTCTATTGTAATAGAATTGTCTAATTTATATGTATTTATATATTTATATTTTTACTCATATTATTTATTCCAGGAATCCCTGAGAAGAGAAATAAGGAATTATTACATAGATTTTAATCTATCATTTTCCAACCATAGCAACTTTTAAGAGGTATGGAATTTTGAGGGAATTCTGGGAGTTGAAGTTCACATTTCTTAAGGAAAACATTGAGTTGCATCATCATGAACCCAACCCTTCTGTCACTTCCGTTGTAAAACGGAAGTGACTCCTCCCTGTGGGAAACACAGGGATGGGTGCGTGGGCTGATCCACAGGGCGTGTCAAATCCTAGAGCGGGCGACGCTCCAAGCGCACGTAGAGAATCGTGACCAAAATGGCTGCCACTGGCTTGACGGGCCCCTTCTTTTATGCTCAGCCGAAGTGGATAATTCTTCAATATGCAAATTAATAACGACAGACATCAACAAAGTAATGCTTAGACGAAATAGAAGTAATAAATCCAACAGCGTAATAAAAATAGAAGCCATGTAACTCAGGCCTCATTTCCGTTCCTTAGGCCTTCCGGTCATACAACTATTTCGGTCCCCCATCCACTTCCGGGGTGCGCCCATGCGTTCTTCTATTTGTTCCGGGCCGTTGCGACGGTAACGGGAGGCCGAGTTGTGGAAGACGAAGTGGGTTTGGGGTGCTGCTGAGGTTGGGGTGCAGGGCCGGCGTTGCTCGGTTCCCTTCCAGCCGTGGGCCGGCCTGAAAATGGAAGGGAGTGTGACTATAGAAATGGGTCCGACCGTCGTAATCCCGTAACTTTGCCGTAAAGCCGTGGAGTCTCCTGACCTCTTTGCCTCACCACAGCCCTACAAGGTAGGACGGTGCTATCCCCGCCCTGGCTGTGCTTTTTTATAGTTATAGGAAATTGCTCGTGCCGAGGAGCTGCAAGAAAGCGAAGGGGGCTTGTCTGAGGGAACAGAAATGAGAAAATAAATAATTAAATGTGTGTGTTTTAAAGGACGTGATATATTCTCAAGCTTCCTGGGGGACTTGAGGCGTTATTACTACCATAACTATTCTTAATATATTAAAGTATTTAATGCATTAACTTAATGAATTAAATGTATTAACTCTTCCAACAATAGTACTAATGCCTAAATAATAATAATAATAATTTAATGCATTTAACACTTTAGGCATTAGTACTATTATTGGAAGACTTCATGTATTTAATTTATTGACATTAAGAATGTAAAATTGCCTAAAGACTCCCAACAATAGTACTACTACTAATAATAAAGTATAATAACAATAATAATAATGTATTTAATACTTTACTATTATTGGGACATTTTAGGCATTAGTATTGTTGGGAGTCTTCATGTATTTAATTCATTGACAGTAAGTTAATGTAAAATTGCTTAAAGTCTTTCAACAATAGTATTAATGCCTAAAGTCTAATAAAATAATAATGAAGTATTTAATACTTTACTATTATTAGGAGATTTTAGGCATTAGTACTATTGTTGGCAGACTTTAGGCAATTTTACTGGTAGTCCTTGATTTACAACAGTTCATTTAGTGACCATTTGAGGTGACTTATGACTGTTTTTTAAATTTATGACCACTGCAACATCCCCATGGTCATGTGATTTAGATTTGGATGCTGGACAACTTGTTCCTATTTACGATGGTTAGAGTCCCGGGGTCATATGATCCCCTTTTGTGACAAAGACCATGAGGAAGCCAGATTCACTTAACAACCATGTTACTAACTTAACAACTGCAGTGATCCACTTAACAACTGTGGCAAGAAAGGTCATAAAATGGGTTATTATTATTATTATTATTTATTTGATTTATATACCGCCCCCTCTCCCCGAAGGGACTCGGGGCGGTGAACAGCCAATAAAAACACATATACAAGGTACAAAGTATGAGACAACATAAAATATTAAAATTTAAAAACTGAAATACAATATGGCTCTAATAAAATATAAACAAGTATTAAAAAGATTAAAACCCGATTAAAATTTAAAAACCCCTAGGCCAGTCCGGCCTGCCGAAATAAATGCGTTTTGAGCAACCGACGGAAGGCCATGAGATCGGGGGCGGCCCTTACCTCCGGGGGTAATTCATTCCAGAGAGGGGGTGCTCCCAATGAGAAGGCCCGCGCCCTCGGGGTCGCCAGCCGTCCAGCCGGCGGCACCCCGAGGAGGCCCACTCTATGGGAGCGTACCGGTCGGTGGGAAGCCGATGGTGGCAGGAGGCGGTCTCGCAAGTAACCTGGTCCCGAGCCATGGAGCACTTTAAAGATAGTGACCAAGACCTTGAAGCGCACCCGGAGGGCCACCGGGAGCCAATGCAGCGCACGTAGAAGTGGCATAACATGGGAGCCCCTAGGTGCCCCCATTACCACCCTCGCGGCTGCATTCTGCACCAACTGGAGCCTCCGGATGCTCTTCAAGGGGTTGAAACTCACTTAAATGTCTCACTTCGCAACAGAAATTTTGGGCTCAGTTGTGGTTAATTGAAGATTACCTGTATTAGTATTAATGCCATTATTAAGACATTATTGCTATTATTCAGAAAGTAGGCACTATTACTGCTATAGTTATTAGGAGACTTAGTCATTATTAGTGTTATTGGGAGACTTTTGGCATTATTAGCAGACTTTAGACATTATTACCTTTAATATTGAGAAACTTTAGGTGTTACTATTAGGAATATGGGCATTTTTACTGTTATTATTGGGAGAAAGGCATTATTAGACTTTACACATTATTACTATTACTGAAAAAGCATTTCAGCATTATTATTATTATGGTATTAGGAAACTCATTATTATTGTTAGAAGACTTTAGGTGTTATTGTTGGAAAACCCTGGGCATTTTTATTATGAGATAAAATATTACTACTACTATAGTATATTGGGAGACTAAACATTATTAGTACTATTGTTGGGATTTATTTTAGGCATTCTTACCATAATTAAGAATCATTATGCATTACTGCTATTATTATTGAAAAACTTTAGGCATTTTACTATTAAAATTAAGATACTTTAGGTATCATCTATATATCCTAAAACTCTTGTGCACTTGAATGGCATCTATTTTTCTACTATATTACCCCTTCAAAAGGTTTTACAACAGCTTTCTGCCAATAGGTATCTCCTTGATATTTTGGAACTCCAGTTTTCTAGTTCCAAGGCTGTTTTTTCTTTCTTTCTAGAAATTGTTCCTCCTGCATTTTCTTTTAAGTTTTACAGGTCTGGGTTGCTCACTGATTTTGAACACCTTAAATCCTGGTCTTACCCGCTAATTCTATACTGGGCCCAATTATAGATTGATCTTGGCCATGAATGCAACTTTATGACGATTGTCTCCAGCTGATGCCTTTGAAATTATCTGTTCC
Source organism: Bungarus multicinctus (assembly GCA_023653725.1). Taxonomy (NCBI): domain Eukaryota; kingdom Metazoa; phylum Chordata; class Lepidosauria; order Squamata; family Elapidae; genus Bungarus; species Bungarus multicinctus. The sequence goes on from CM042847.1 coordinate 5,778,809, forward strand.
TTGGGAGAGTTTCCCAGGGAAGAGCAAATGGGGAAAAATGACCTCAGGATGCATCCTGGTTTAAAATAGGAGTTAAGCTGAAAATACAGGTAGTCCTCCACTCACAACCACAATTGAGCCCAACATTTCTATGTTGCTAAGTGAGGCATTCAAGTGAGTTTTGCCCCATTTTATGATCTTCCTTGCCACAGACGTTAAGTGAATTATTGGAGTCGTTAATCACCCGATTGTTAAGCGAATCTAGCTTCCCCGTGGACTTGGCTTGTCGGAAGGTCGCAAAAGGAGATTTCCGTTGCGACCGTCATAAATATGAGTCAGTTGTCAAGCGCCTGAATTTTAATCGCACAACCATGGAGATATTGCAACGGTTGTAAGTGTGAAAAACGGTCATAAGTCCCTTTTTTTTTGGTGCCATTGTAACTTCAGTCACTAAATTAACTGTTGTAAGTTGAGGACCACTTTGTACAAAGGGCCAACTTAGACTTGGCTCCCACCTGTGGCCTGAAGTGGGTTGATCTCTTCCTGGTTTGACTCCCCCCCCGCCAGGTGCCTTGCCTCAAACCATGGCTAGCCAGCATGACGAGATGGGAAAGGACGGGAGCTTTGCCAGCGAGGACCTGGCGGCCGAAGCCATGGCCGCAGACATGGACTCCTGGGTGGTCTTCGACGCCCGCAAGACCCCCAAGGCTGAATTTGAGGAATGGCTCCAGACTTACCAGCCGTCCCGCGTCTCTCGCTACGGCAACCCGGAGTGCAACACCGAACCGGTAGGCTGGATTGCCATCTACGGCCCCAGCTTCTGCCCAGAGTCTGGCGACGTCGTAGGGCTTCAGGAAGACTGGGAATGCTTGCAACTGAGCGAGCGCCACGTGACTTTCGAGTCCATCAAGGAGCTGGCTCTTAACCGGCGTGTCCTGACCGGCAAGTGGCTGATGCACCTGGACAGCGGCTTCAAAGTGGACCACGCTTGGTACGGCATCGCCCGGGCCGTCCTCGAAGGGCGTGTCGGGGTAGCCAAGGTGAGTCCCTGCTGCCCCGACTCAGAGCGCAAGCACGTGATCTGCGTGTACACCGAGGACTTCACCAACGAAGAGGAGGTGCTGGTGGCCGATTCCGTGATCCGGGCCACGGGGGTCAAGTGCCTCCTCTCCTACAAGCCCGATGCTTACACCTACCTGGGCATCTACCGCGACAACCGCTGGCACCTCTGCCCCACCATTTACGAAAGCCGGTTCGATTTGGAATGTGTCCCTCGTCGCTCGCGGGTCCTCAACAAGGTGACCAACAGCGAAGTGACTTAAACTCCCGCTTCCAGAAGGCGTGACGCACCCAGGGGAAACCGCACGAAGGCTGGTGGGGGGGGTGGAACGGGACTACAAATCCCACCCACGCAGCGTTGACTCTTCTTTTCTCAGAGGAGGTAGATTTGCCCAACGCAGACAGGCTGCGTCGATGGGATTTCTGCCTCCGTCACGGGGCTCTTTGTCCTGGCCAAGCAGCTTTTTTTGTGACACTACACAAGTGGACCTCCGCATCTACCATTTAAACCGCTAAAAACTGTGCGCGCTGCACCACTTTGTGCGAACTGATTGGCTTGGCTTTATTGCAAAAGGAGCCGATCCCTTTTTTCTCTCTCTCTCCACAGAATGGCTCGACTAACAGTAGAAAGGAGTTGATTTGCTACTGTGTTTAGTTTCTGCCCATCAAGGGGAGGGTTGTGGGTGAGGGGAGATACCAGAATCTGAAGGCAGCCTCAAAGAAAAGGGTGGAAAAATTAGTTTTGATGGAGGCGTGAAATGGAAACGCTAGGGCAAAGAGGTAAGCTGGTTTTTTTCTTTCCGGTCTTTTGCTCAGAAAGTCATTGAATTTTATTTTTGTGGTTCTTGGCTGCATTCGCCTGTAGCTAGACTGAAAATAAAAAGGCATTCTCTTCCCTCCCCCCATCCCCTTTCCCTGAGGGTTTGCTTTTGGAGTTTGTAGATGAAGCCAACTTTGAAAAACCACCTTTGAGGGGAACCCAGGTTGCAAAAGGTTTGGGGAAGTCCTCAGCTCTTGGTGTCAGAAAGTGCTCTTTGGCTGTTTCAGGAGCAGAGAACAAAGAGGCACTACAGTTTTGCAATCAGGAGACATAAGCTTTCTTGAATAATAAGCTTCTAATGGGCTGAAGAGGGTAAAAATTGAACACTGCACTGGAAATTTGGTCTCTTTGACTATCACACCTCTGCTATATTAAGCAGGTAGCTCCAGAGCAGGGTTTCGCAACCGTGGCAACTTTTAAGATGGGTGGACTTCAGCTCCCAGAATCCCCCAGCCAGCATGCTTTAAGGGGTGGACTTCCATTCCCAGAATCCCAGCCAGCATGCTTTAAGAGGAGTGGACTTCCCAGAATTCCCTAACTCTCATGCTTTAAGATGGGTGGACTTCAGCTCCCAGAATCCCCCAGCCAGCATGCTTTAAGAGGAGTGGACTTCCTAGAATTCCCTAACTCATGCTTTAAGATGGGTGGACTTCAGCTCCCAGAATCTCCCAGCCAGCATGCTTTAAGGAGTGAATTTCCATTCCCAGAATTCCTTAACTCGCAGGCTTTAAGAGGGGTGGATTTCATCTCCAATAATTCCTCAGCCAGCCTGTTTTAAGATGCCTAGACTTCCACTCCCAGAATCCCCCAGCCAGCATGGTTTGAGGGGTGGACTTCCCAGAATTCCCCAGCCAGCATGCTTCAAGAGGAGTGGACTTCCCAAACTCATGCTTTAAGATGGGTTGACTTCAATTCCCAGAATCCCCCAGCCAGCATGCTTTAAGATGGGTGGACTTCAGCTCCCAGAATCCCCCAGCCAGCATGCTTTAAGGGGTGGACTTCCCAGAATACCCCAGCCAGCATGCTTTAAAAGGAGTGGACTTCCCAAACTCATGTTTTAAGATGGGTTGACTTCAATTCCCAAAATCCCCCAACCAGCATGCTTTAAGATGGGTGGACTTCAGCTCCCAGAATCCCCTAGCCAGCATGCTTTAAGGGGTGAATTTCCATTCCCAGAATCCCCAGTTAGTATGCTTTAAGAGGGATGGACTTCCCAGAATTTAACTCGCATGCTTTAAAAGGGGTGGACTTCATCTCCAATAATTCCTCAGCCAGCCTGTTTTAAGATGGCCGGACTTCCACTCCCAGAATCCCCCAGCCAGCATGCTTTGAGGGATGGACTTCCCAGAATTCCCTAACTCTCATGCTTTAAGATGGCCGGACTTCCACTCCCAGAATCCCCCAGCCAGCATGCTTTGAGGGATGGACTTCCCAGAATTCCCTAACTCTCATGCTTTAAGATGGGTGGACTTCCACTCCCAGAATCCCCCAGCCACCATGCTTTGAGGGATGGACTTCCCAGAATTCCCTAACTCTCATGCTTTAAGATGGCCGGGCTTCCACTCCCAGAATCCCCCAGCCAGCATGCTTTGAGGGATGGACTTCCCAGAATTCCCTAACTCTCATGTTTTAAGAGTGCCGGACTTCCACTCCCAGAATCCCCCAGCCAGCCAACATGCTTTTGGGAGTTGAGGTCCGTGCATACTGGTGGAGGAATTCTTTCTTGCCATAATTGTTAATTGCTGCTGCAGTTGTAAGCTAGTAACACAGTTAAGTGACTCTGGATACCCCGTTTTCTTCGCTTGTCAGAAGGTGGCAAAAGGGGATTGTATGATCCTTGGACACCGCAACCATCATCAACACAGGCCAGTTGCCGTTGTCTAAATTTTGATCACACGACCACGCGGATGATGTAATGGCCATAAGTGCGATAAACACAGCCATAAGCCCCGTTTTTCCCAGGGTTAATTCTTGTAATTCCGAAGCGTCCCTAAACGAACGGCTGTAAGTCGAGGACTACCTGTAAAACTTACTCACTAGAGCCAAAACACACACCTTACTACTACATAGCAAATGCTGAGGTTTTAGTTTATTAGAACCTGCTACAGTGAGGAGAAGACAAAATTAAGTACAGTCAATTTACACTGCCAAAGAAAAGCAAAGAAATGCATTGAAAAAGTTTAAACAAGCAGGTTAACTAGGTTTTAAACATCCACTCCCTTTTTTCTTTTCTTTTTTTAATAAAAAAAAATGTTGCATAGTACAAAAAGAAGTAAGGCAGCAACACAGCTCCCTTCTCTGCACCCTCCAGGACTGATGTGTGGGATCCCATCAGAATCCCACAAACTAAGGGATCGTCGTTACTCTCCCTCTGGCCTAAACTGACTTAACTTTTCAACTCTTTTGCTCAAGCCAGAAAGCAGAAGGCAGGCAAGAAAAAGCTAATCTTATCCCTTTGGGATGTCAGTTGCATTCAAACACAAAACGCCCTACGCTTCAGATTATTTTCTCGTGGCTTTGGGCGTTGTGTTAACCCAGCCAGCGTGGTTAGTAGATGCTTTGACATATTAGGTGAACCTTGCTTGCTTCTGACAAAGCCAGATTCCTCCCCTTAAATCAAATTCAGTGCATTAAGTCCCTTTAATTTTTCTTAACTGTGCCTGAACATCATCCAGCTAAAAGAAACAAAGACTGTTCACTTCTCTGTCCTTCGCTGTCTGGTCTAGTTTTGTGACTGACTTACAGAACACACACACACACAAGAACACAAGACCTGGCTCGACCAACAACACACAGTTGCAAAGCCTAACAAGAGCCATTTTCCGACGGAAGGATCTTGTGCCTTTGTTTAAAAACATCATATCCCGCTTGGTGGGGGGAAGATTCCAGCATTTTAACCTGGCAAGTCAGAAAAGCGGCAGCATCTGAAGGCACAAAACGAGTCTTTATACAAAATATAGAAAGTTTCTGTGCCCCTACCAAAAACAGAACAGTCATTTCATCTGTCCTATACGGGTAATCCTCGAGTTATGACTACAATTGAGCCCAACGCTTCTGTTAAGTGAAATATTTAAGTGAGGTTTGTCCCATTTTACGGCCTTTCTGGCCACAGTTGTTAAGTGAACCCCTGCGGTTGTTAAGGTAGTAAAACGGTTGTTAAGCGAATCTGGCTTCCCCATTTACTCGTCAGAAAGGTCACAAAAGGGAATCACGTGACTCCCAAGACACAGGCAACCATCCTTAAATACGGAGTCGGTGGCCAAGCAGTCTGAATTTGGATCGCGTGACCCACACGGGGATGCCCCAACGATCGTAAGTGTGAAAAACGATCCAAACGGCCTTTTTTCAGGGCTGTTACTTTTGAATGGTCAGTAAACGAACCGTTGTAAGCCGAGGACTAGCTTGGGGCTGATGGGCCGCCTTGTTTAAAAAGGCAAGGGAGTTCTGCAGGATTTTATTTTATTTTTTTAAAAAGTGGGCCAGCTGCGTGGGCAAAAAAGGCAAGCCGGCAACAACCAAGTGGCATCCTGTTTTGTTTCTTAAACCTACACTATTTGAAAATTAAGTCTTGAAACTTTCAGAAGTTTTTGTTTTTTTAAAGAAAAAAAAAAAGACAGAGAGAGAGAGAGAATTGCACGTTGACAGGAAAGTCCGAAGAGCCAACTCTGCCAAAGCAGAAAAATATGCCAAGGGACGTCAAACTCCCTTCTTGATGTTCGTACTGTCAGCTCCCTGAAGAGGAGGGCATGTTGGTGGGGGTATTTTTTTTTGGGGGGGGGGGGGGGGGGGCACAGAACTTCCCATCCAATTTGCAGAGGGCCAAGCCCACCCACCCCACTCCCTTTTGAAGGCTGCCCACCCCCGTTCCCTCGAAATATAGCTGGAAACTATATTTTTATAGTTATATAGCCTGAGGAGCGAGCAGTGAGCCTCGTACCGCCCGGAATCCTTTACGAGTTGAGGAGCGAGTTCAAATCCAGGTCCACCATGGACGAAAAGCTGTCCTCGGCCGGGAGGGTTCCCAAAAGGCCGTTGAGGAAGCTGCTGTTGGCGGAATTGGTGGGGGGCCCCCCGCCACCGCCGGGCTCCCCTCCCGCCCTCCGCTGGCTGACCAAGCGAGTGATGGATTCCGGGTAGGTCATCAGAGTCCCCTGGGCATCCGGCATCGGGGCCGGGCCGGGCCCTTCGTTGAGCAGCTGCCGGAACTCGGTGGTGTTGATGCTATCCAGGCTGCTGTAGGGGGCGTCGTCCAGGAGGCCCCCCAGGGGGTCCCCGCCTTCGAAGTGGAGGTGCAGGAAGGCATCGGCGATGCTGGTTTCGGTGTCCATGGAGGAGGGCGGGGCCTGCGAGGAGACGCCCAGGCACGACAGGTCCTCCATGTTGACGGTGCTGAAGCTGGCGGAGGCGGCCATGGGGGGCGGCGGGGCGGGGAGGCTGGGCCCGACGAAGAACCCGGCCGGGGGCTGGGCCATGACTTGCGGCTTCTGAATGGGGCGCATAGGGGGCTGGCCGGAGGACGCTCCTAGGAACCCTGGCACGGCTGGAGGGAGAAGCAAAGCATGGCTTGATTAAAGGAACGGTGGCGAGAGAGAAGGAAGAGAGAGAGAAGGAGGAGAAGGAGCAGGAGGAGAAGAGAAGGAAGGAAGGAAAGGAGAAGAGGAGGAGGAAGGAAGGAGAAGAAGAAGGAGGGAGGAGGAGAAGGGGAAGGAGGAAGGAGGAGAAGGGAAGGAAGGAAAGAAGGAAGGAAAGAAGGAGGAGAAGGGGAAGGAGGAGGAGGAGAAGAAGAAGAAGAAGAAGAAGAGGGAGGAGAAGAAGAATATAGAATACAGAATACAGAGTTGGAAGGGAACTTAGAGATCATCCAGTCCAGCCCCCTGCTCAAGCAGGAGATCTTATAGCATTCTGGACAAATGGCTGTCTAGTCTCTTCTTAAAAACCTCCAGTGATGAAGCATCCACAACTTCAATAAACCATCAATAAACTGGTTAATTGATTTGGGATTATAGAATAACAAGAGTAACAAAAAGTTGGAAGGGACCTCAGAGGTCTTCTAGTCCAACCCCTGCTCAGGCAGGAAACCCTAGACCATTTCAGACCAACGGCTGTCCAGTCTCTTCTTCAAAACCTCCAGCGATGGAACTTCCCACAACCTCTGGAGGCAAGCCATTCCACTGGCTAATTGTTCTCCCTGCTAAAAGGGAGTGCGGTTGGCCCCTTCCTGCACTAATATAAATTTTCTCAATAAACGAAAATGATCTTGTTCCCCAGTGGGGTCATGAAATGTCTGTCCGAAAACAACCAAGCTCAGCACCAAGGACCTCACAGTTCAACCCCCCCCCCCCCCCCGAGCTACAAACGTTCTCTCGTACGGCTGCATTCCTTCAACCAAAATGCAGGGTTTACAAAGCCTTCCAGATCTTTCCAAGTAGCTCTCCCGGCAGTGTCCGAAAATATTTGGGAAGGAGGACTTGCTTACCGCTGGTATTTGGCCGGGGTGCTCCATGTTTTGGAACGGCAATGCGGCGTGGAGATTGTACTTCTGCGCTTCCTACTGTTGAGGAAGGAAAACAAGAGGTAACCGTGAATGTCAGCTTTGGAAATGCCCACCTTTTAAAAAAACAACAACCACCCTGTTGCTTCAAAGAGAAATTCTGGTTGTTTTGGGGGAAAAAAATGGAAGCCAACTCAGCTGGCTTTCAGATCTAAACCAGGATTAGAACTCTCCATCGCCTGGTGACTGGTCTCAAGTCACCTTTGAATAGAAATAATATAATTATAACATATAATAATAATATAGTTGGAAGGGACCTTGGAAGTCTTGTTTTGGGCTGAAAGGGCAAACATTTGGAATTCCTCACAGCTTCTCTTTTTCTGTTTCCTTTTAGGTGTTTCTAAACCAGGGGTGTTTGTCCAGCTCTGGCAATTGTAAGGCTTGTGGACTTCAGTTCCCAGAATTCCCCAGCATCCCTAGGCCCTAAATCACTCACCTGGCTGGGGAATTCTGGGAGTTGAAGTCTACAAGTCTTACAGTTGCAAAGATTGGATACGTGTTCCAAATCTTGGTTTTAAGCCTTATGACTACATTACTCCTGAAATAATGAGGTCATCGCATCTCGTCCAAGTCCCATCCATTTTAATGCGAGTTTATTTGCCTGACAAACTAGACCAGGCCTGAATTGATGGGCATTGTAGTCCAAGCCCCCTGAAGGATGCCTTGCTCACTTCCCAGGTTAGCTCTTTCAAAGGAGGCTGCCCCCCTTTTCTCTCTCTCTCGCGGTTTCTTTAAACCTTGCCTCTGTTTTACCTGCAAAAGGTGTTTTCTGTACAAAGTTCTTGAAAGTGCCCAGCGTCCGTTTGCGCTTCTCCTCGATTCGATGGAAATCGCCTGCCAAAGAAAAGAGGGGAGGGGGAACGTCAATTGAGATAGGATAGATAATATTTTTTAATTATGTCTTTATTAGTTTTATAACTGACTTAAAGCGCCTAATATTCCTTCCTTCCTCCTCCTCTTCTTCCCACAACGACAATGCTGTGAGGTGGGTCGGACTCAGACTGACTGGCCCAAGGTCAACCAGCTGGCTTTCATGCCAAAGATGGGACTAAAACTCTCCGTCGCCTGGTGATTGGCCGCAAATCACTCAGCTGGCTTTCAGACCTAAGGCAGAACTAGAACTCACCGTCTCCTGGTGATTTGCCCCAAGTCGCCAAGCTGGCTTTCATGGGTAAGACGAGACTAGAACTCACAATCACCTGGTGACTGGTCCAAAGTAACACCCTCCAGTTTTCATGGCTATGATGAACTCTCCATCGCCTGGTGATTGGCCCTAAATAACTCAGCTGGCTTTCAGACCTAAGCCAGGACTAGAACTCTCCATCGCCTGGTGATTGGCCCTAAATAACTCAGCTGGCTTTCAGACCTAAGCCAGGACTAGAACTCTCCATCGCCTGGTGATTGGTCTCAAGTCACCAAGCTAGCTTTCATGGGTAAAGCGGGACTAGAACTCACAGTCTCCTGGTGATTGGCCCAAAGGGACAGAACTGACTTTCATGACTAAGACGGAACTAGAATTCACAGCCTCTGGTTTCTAGCCTGATGCCATAACTACTAGGCCAAACTTATTTTTTAAACGATAGAAAAGATTTCGCTTAATTATCCTGCATTCGGCAGGGACTCAAAGGATCAGCAACCATATATTCTTCGCCAATAAGCCAAGAATATGCCAAAATATAGCCCTGAATAGATTGCGCCCACTTTATGCATTTTTCTTGCGACACAGCTGTAATATTTTCCCCCCATTGCTGGCAACTGACTAAAACAGGGATCGGCAACCTTAAAACACTCAAAAGAGCCACAAAGGTCCTAACTGGAAGCCCCCCTGTCCAATTCTGGAGCTGACCGGAACTCCGGTTCTTCCACCATAGAGTCTCCTCCTAGCATGGCGTCCTTTTTCCTCCACCTGTCCTAACCAAAAGACCCATCAATTGTGGCGCCGACTGGTGACAAGGAGCCACAGCAGAGAGATGAAAGAGCCACATGCGGCTCCAGAGCCACGGGTTGCCTATCCCTGGACTAAAGAGAGAGATTTTCCCCTGATCTCCCAGATAACAACTAAACATTTTAACCAATGGATACCTTCATCCGGGAGATAACGGAACTCCATGGAGCCACTGACTTCCTTGTCGGAGGGGCGGTGCAGCTGCATCTGGACCGTCACGGGTTCACGGATGGTCTGATCCGCATAGGGCGGTGTCTTGAAGACGATGGCCACCTGGCGGTGGACGTCAGCCTGCGAGAAGGACCCTTTCGCTTCCCAGGAATCCTTGAAAAAGCGGACTTCAATGTCCTCTGGAACAGAAGCAGAGAGGTGGAGAAGCCATCTGTGATGACCCAGGGCGTGGCACAAAGATAACACAGTCAGATAAGCAAGAAGAGTCCCTTTATTATCTCCAACTTTTCCCCCAATGTCCAGGTTACCTTTGGACTGGAGAAAACCTCTCCCAGGCACAGCCTGACTGTAGAAAATTCAGTCCAAAACAAGGTACACACAAACTGTAACTTAAAAGTCCAAATAAACCAAACTGAAGTAATTAGTTTGGCAGGGCAGGAGCGGGAATTTCAGACTTGAAAGCACGGCAAAACTCACACAGTTGAGAAGACACACAGATAAGCCACCACGATACAAGATAAAGTCACATTTGCTCCCAGCAGCCTGCCGGACACAGCTTGCCTGTTTTATAAACTGTGTTCCCAACTGCAGCTAATGAAGGGAATCAGGGCCCTTTCCTCCCCTGTAAGCCACCCAACCCACGTTGCTCCCTTCTCTGTTCCTCCCTGCGTGCCCTAGGATGAAGAGGGGGTGGGCCTGGGGCTTCCTCTCCCTTGTTCTACCTCTCTCCTGCTCTGCCCAGCCGGACTTTGCCCTTCCCCAGTTTCTTCCACAGCCAATGGATACTCCCACCCCCTATCAGCTGTTCGACTTCCTCCTCCGAGTCAGATTCTGACAGGGGCATGAGATCATCAAGAGAGGACATTCCTCTCCCTGAACTGACAAAAAGCTTACAAAACAGGTGTCTGGGTATTCAGGAACATGCAGGAGAAAGGAAATGCACAATAAACAAATAAAACCTACATTCTGGAACTCCCAAAAGTGCTTTTTTCCCCCCAAAGGCAACTGGGCTTCCTTTTGTTTTTCCTTGAAGAAGTTTCGCTTCACATCCAAGAAGCTTCTTCAGTTCTGACTGAATGGTGGAGGACGGAAGGATTTATATTCCTTGCAGTCATCTGGTCAGTTAGTGCTCTCTCCGAGAGTTGTTGAAGCCACTTGGATGGTTTATCTGTGCCCTCAGGGTCACCCAAATAGTGCAAATGAGAGTGGAACCTTCTTGGAATTGTTGAAAGGAGCTTTTAGTGTGTTTTACAACACAGTCCTTTCACAGCAACTCCAAGAAGTCTCCACCCTCATTTGCGCTATTCAAGTGACTCGATAGTTGATTAGCATCCTTCAAGTCTCAAGAGACGATGGCATCGTGCTCTGAAAAGAGGTCCTAAAACAGCATCTAGTGTGGCTAAAAAGGCCAATTTGAGAGTGGCAATTCCTTCCACACTGAGATACAGTCTGTCCCATGTCCAGCCCTCCCCAGATTTTGCTGGCTCCAGGACTGCCTCTTTGCCTCAACCTGCCCAACAAGTGTCTCTTCTTCGAATTGGAGAAGACCATGCTGCATCTTCAGCCTCCAAGCTGAACGATCAAAGGTCAAGGTTTCCCCACTGTTGGTGTCCATTCCCAAGGCCTTTAGATTCCTCTTGCGGATATCCTTATATAGCAGCTGTAGTCTCCCTCTAGGCAGGGGTGGGATTCTACCAGTTCGCACCTATTCGCTAGAATCAGTTAACATTCTAAGCAGTTCGGAGAACCTGTTGTTAGAAGAAATTCCTGGCCTAATCCTGTAAGGAAGGCAGGAAGGAAACATTCTGGTGTTGCTTACAGAAACTGCTTCTCCGTTAGCCCTTATTACGTTCTTGGCAGGACTAGACTTCCTGTCTCTGGAACGTCTCTGGAGTTTTTTTCCTCTCCTTTGCTGGTACTTTGCTTGTGTGGAGGGACCATTCCAAGTTACCATGGCACTGAAAAAAGTGACTTATGACCGTTTTTCACACTTACAACTGTTGCAGCATCCCCAAGGTCACGAGAGGCCAGGTGAGGAGATGCGTGCCTCGATGTGAGGATCCAAGATTGTTGGGGGCAATAAGCTGACTTTGTAAAAAAATGCCACTTGGGGGGCCCCAAAAAGCCCTACTAATAAGCAGGCATATACAATGGAATGAAGGCTATTGCCGAGCACTTAACATGGTGCTCTAAAGACTGTAAGCCGCCCTGAGTCTCCGGAGAAGGGCGGCATATAAATGCAAATAATAAACAAATAAATAAATAAATACATACATACATACATACATACATACATACATAAATAAATGTTGAGTTGGCCATGCCCAGTCAATAACATGGCCACCAAGCCACGCCCACCCAGTCACATGACCACCAAAGCCACGCCCACCACCAAAGCCACGCCCACAGAACCAGTTGTTAAAACATTTGAATCCCACTCCTGCCTCTAGGCACTTTCCTTGCACTAATTCTCCATACAGAAGGTCCTTTGGATTCCGCCTATCGGCCATCCTCACGGCATGCCCAAACCAGCGCAGACGTCGCTGTTCCAACAGTATATACCCGTGATGGTGAACCTAGGGCATGCATGCCACAGGTGGCACGCAGAGCCATTTATGTGGGCAAGCGAGCCCCAGCCAAACTTACCTGCACTGCGCATGTGCGTGCCTCCCAGCTGATTTTCAGCCTGTTTAAGGCCGTTTTCACCCTCCCGGAGGCTCAAGGGAAGCCTCTGCAGCCTCGGGAGGCCGAAAAACGGGCCTTCTGGAAATACCAGAAGTGACGAAACGGGCCCGTTTTTCGGCCTCCCGAGGCTGCAGAGGCCTCCCTTGAGCCTCCAGGAGGGCGAAAATGGGATCAAACAGGCTGAAAATCAGCTGGGAGGTATGCGCATTGCGCAGTGCAGGTAAAGGAGTGGGGCGGGGGTGTTGTGCGCGCATGCGAGGGAGGCCCGCATTGCATTGTGGGTGCCGGCACAAAAGGTTTGCCATCACTGGTATATACGGTGACTCTTAAGGGCACAGATAAAACCATCCAAGTGGCCTCAACGATTCTCAGAAAAAGAGTACCAACGATGAGATGACTACCAGGGATATAAATTCTTTTATCATCATTCCGTCAGAACCGAAGAAAGCTTCTTGGACGAGAAGCGAAATGTCTTCAAGGAAAAACGAAGTCCAGTTGCCTTTGGAAGGAAAAGCACCTTTGGGGCAACCTGGATGACGGAGGATCTCCATAGGATCTGGAAGATTTTTAAACATTTCCCAGGGGTGTTGGGGAAAAGGCCCACCTTTCTGCACTTTGTCACAGAGAAGGAAGATTTCATCTCCCCCCAGGCAAGTCCCCGAATTGCGGTTGACGCGGCAAATTTTCAGCTCGGCTGTATTGGGCGCACCTACAGAAAGGTTAAGGGAGACATAAACAACAACCAAAAACTCAGGACAGGTCAACCCTCGACTTACGACCATGCTGTTCTGCGACTGTCCGAAGTGACAAACAGCACTAAAAAAGGGAGTTATGCCTGGTCCACCCACTTATGACTCACCATGGGATCTGTAACTCAATCTATTCCACTAAACCGGGGGTGTCCAACGTGATTTCATTGGGGGCTTGACCTCGGGGGAGGACCGGGAGGGGGGGGCATGGCGTGGCCAGGATGGGCGTGACCAGCTCGATGTCATTCTTGTCGGGGGGGGGCACCTGTGCTGGCCAAGTGCTAAGGCATGACTTCCCTTAGACCACCCTCACTCTCATTATAACCCTCCCTTCCTTCCTTCCCTTTTTTCCTTCCCTCTTCATTCTCCTTTCTTCTTCCTTCCCCTCTTTCCTTCTTTTTCCTTCCTTCCTTCCTCCCTCCCTCCCTTCCTTCCTTCCTTTTCTTCTTTTTCCTTCCCTCATTCTCCTTTCTTCTTCCTTCCCCTCTTTCCTTTTTTTTCCTTCCTTCCTTCCCTTTCTTCTTTTTCCTTCCCTCATTCTCCTTTCTTCTTCCTTCCCCTCTTTCCTTCTTTTTCGTTCCTTCCTTCCTTCCCTTCCTTTTCTTCTTTTTCCTTCCTTCCTCATTCTCCTTTCTTCTTCCTTCCCCTCTTTCCTTCTTTTTCCTTCCTTCCTTCCCTTTCTTCTTTTTCCTTCCCTCATTCTCCTTTCTTCTTCCTTCCCCTCTTTCCTTCTTTTTCCTTCCTTCCTTCCTTTCTTCCTCTCTTCCCATCTTCCCTTCCTTTTCTTCTTTTTCCTTCCCTCCTCATTCTCCTTTCTTCTTCCTTCCCCTCTTTCCTTCTTTTTCCTTCCTTCCTTCCTTCCTCTCTTCCCATCTTCCCTTCCTTTTCTTCTTTTTCCTTCCCTCCTCATTCTCCTTTCTTCTTCCTTCCCCTCTTTCCTTCTTTTTCCTTCCTTCCTCTCTTCCCACCTTCCCTTCTTTTTCTTTGCCTTTCCTCTTTCCCTCTCTCTCCTTCTTGCATGCTCAAATGCAAAAGGGGAAACATTTCTCCTTTTTCTTTTGTTTTGAGTTTGTTTTGCTAGCCCTCTCCCAGCGAAAACAGGGCCTTGCCGAGCTCCGTTTCTGCTGGCAGAGGCCCCGCGGGCCGGTCCTTCGCTGGTGGCCCCACGGGCCAGATCTAAGCACCCCACGGGCCAGATCCAGCTGCGGGCCTTCAGTTTGACCCCAAGGGTTCTGGCCAAACACTCACGATTGTCGTAGATCGGTTGGGAGACCACCAGGGGGAGCTGCATCAAGTGCCCCGTGCCCGTATCCCGAATCCAGACCTGGAAACAGAGTCGAACTGCATTCAAGTCGTAATCTCCTTTGAGCTCCTCCATCGGCACTGAGGAAGAGGAAAGGAGAAAAGAAATGAAAACATCAAGGGGTTTAGAAGACCATTAGAGAATTAAAGCTGTCGACTCTTGAATTTGGGAGGCAAGGACTTCAAGGGTCGAGTCCCCATGGAGACAACACCTGTGTCCTCCTCCCAGCCCAAGATGTAGGTGTCAGGATTCTGACAGTTACCCCCATCTAAATCATGAGTCTCGAGCCAAACTTCCAAAAGTTCAAAAGATTTATTGGGAGTTACCATGTCCGGCACTGCCTGGGTGCAGCCGACTCTGAGACACATCATTCATTGTCACCCTTGATCCTGGTTTTCCCCCACACCTCCTGGGTGTATCGTAATTCATATTCTCCAATGGGACACCTCCATAGCCCAGAGTCATCCATCATGCTCTCCAGTTACAATTTTGCACGGCAGAAACTTCAGTCACCTAGTCACTATCTCTGAAAACATTTATGGAACGCACTTTCGATTTCCAAGCTGCCGCTTTCCCCGCTCCCTTTCTGTTGGCAACTCTAAAAAGACCCTAAAAATATTTTAGAAGTTGACAGTAGGAAGGTTATTGGGGGGGATTAAATAGGTGTCGTACCAATGAGCCCTCTGGGGGGAAAAAAAAAGCCAAATATAAAATACAGCTAAGAAAGGAAGCTCAGGCGAAGTACAGGAAATCGTTGACTCTACAACAGTTCATTTAGTCACTGTTCAAACTTACAACATATCCCTGGAAAGAAAAGAAAAACGACTTAAGGTAGAATTGGCCACATCTCACTTAACTCTTGCTTAGCCCTTGGAAGTCCAGTCCCCAGTTGTGGTCGTTAAGTCAAGGACTGCCTTGTATAACGCGAAAATCAAGAGAGCCGTTTTAGTTAATAGAGCAGTTGGGGAAAAAAAAATAGCTGGATTTAATCGATGCATGACTTGGAAAAGAAAGTTATGAAAAATATTACTCTGAGCCCAAGATTGCTACAAAACACTTTTACATATTTTTATGGCAATTACACACACACACACACAAAATCACACAAGGTTCAGCCTTTCTTACCCTTGAACGGATTGTTCCCAGTCTCGATCCGCTTCGCCACGGCCTTTTCCAGATCCCGTTTCCGTACACACTGGATTCCCAGGTTCTGGAAGCTGGGGACAAAGGCAGGCGTTGAGTACCTTGACCCGGGGAGGAAAAGAGGCCAAGAGACGATCTCCTTGCGATTTCTCCCTCCCAATTCTTGGACTCACCTGTGAATGGAGCGCTCCGGAGACAACTCGGCTTCGTAATAGCCTTCTTTGCAATCTTTGCCCACCAGGTCGTGGGGGTGAGGCCGATGTGGGGCTTCTTTGGTTACCAGGGAGATGCGGACCTTCCCTGGGCCCTGGTAGTTGTGAATCTGGGGGGCAAAAGAGGGGAAAGAGTTGGGACACGGGGTGGCCAAATGGCTCCTCTCTATTTGTCATGCCCCTGTCGGAATCTGATTCGGAGTGGGAGGCCAAGCAGCTGACAGGGAGTGGAAGTTTGGCTCTGTTGGCTGTGGAGGAAACTGGGGAAGGGCAAAGTTTGGCTGGGCAGAGCAGGGGGGGAGGTAGAACAAGAGAGAGGGAGTTTAGAGGAAGACCCAGGCCCACCACCCCCTCTTCATCCTAGGGCACGCAGGGAGAAACGGAGAAGGGAGCAACGTGGGTTGCATGGCTTACGGGGCAGGAAAGGGCCCTGATTCCCTTCATTAGCCACAGCTGGGAAGGGAGTTTAAAAGAGATGCAAGCTGAGTGTGGCAGCTTCTGGGAACAAACAGGAGTTGATCTTGTGTTGACTTTAGTTATCTACGTTTCTGGCATCCTCCCAACCATGTTGGATTACTGCCGTTCCTTCACATCTGGAATTCCTTCTCCTGCCCTGCTGGACTAATGATCTCATTTTGCCTTGATTGGACTTTAAGTTACAGTTTTTGTTGACCATGTTTTGGACTCGATTCTCTGCAGCCAAAGGCTGTTCCTAGGAGTTTTTCTCCAGCCCAGAAGGTAACCAGGACATTGGAGGCAAAGTTGGAGCGAATAAAGGGACTCCTACTGATTATTTGACTGTGTGGCCTTTGTGCCACGCCCCTTTGGGTCACCACACTGTTTGGGGAAGGAAAGGTTTGGTTTCGTGGGGGCGCATTCGCAAAACGGCTGCCCATCAGAGTGAGCGTGTAACTTTTCCACCCAGCTGGACGGCAGGAAGGCTCCACCATCCTCATCTTCGCGGCAAACGTGCTGTGACATCACACCCAAGTTTTCCTTTGGCCAGGATGGCATTCGGAGGGGGGACCGGATTTTAAAAGCGACCCGGTTGCAAAGGCTTCTGGGAAATGGGAGTGGGTCTTTCTGGGCAGGCGAGGAAGGGGAGCAGGGAAGGCTGACCTTGATGGTGGGGTGCGTCTTGGTGGTGTCAGTGCTGCGTTCTCCCGGGATGGAGCCAGCCAAGCGGCCCTCACACTGGTAACGGAAGCGCATCCCACGCTGTTTGGGCTGCTCGATGATTTCCACCATGGGTGTGCTGCTGGGAGCGGGTTCTTGAAGGAGGGAGCGAAGGAAGACAGGAAGAGAAGCCAATGAGAAGGAAGAAGGAAAGAGAGCACGGGGGGGGGGGGAGAGGAAAAGAAAGAGGTTAAAAAAAGGAAGGGGGAGGGAGGAAGGAGGGAGAAGAAAGAAGGGAGAGAAGGGAAGGGAAGAAAGGAAAAGAAAATTGAGAAAGTAGGGGGAAAGGGAGAGGAGGGAAGGAAGGAAAAAAGGAAAGTATGAAACAAGGAAAAAAGAAAAGATAGGAAAAGAGAAAGAAAAGATAGGAAAAGAAAGAAGCAAGGGAAAGAAGGAAGGAAGGAAGGAAGGAAGGAGAATGAAGTATTAATACTGTAGAAGGCAACCCCTTTCCCAGGACAATCCACACTGCATGATTCACTTAATAACAATAGCGATTCGCTTAGCAACCCTGGGCAAAAAAGGTTGTAAAATCAAGTTAACAACTCCCTCGAACCGCCTTACTTAGCAACAGAAATGCCGGTTCCGATTGTGGGCGTAAAATCCAGGTCTATTTGTACCGCATTTTGAATGCGGCATTATGGATTGATCGATTTGAAGCCAATGTCTCCAACTTACCCGCACGTGCAGGAGGAGGTAGATAAAATTTGGGAGTTTGGGGAGGGGGAAATTAAGGAGAGAGAGAGAGAAAAAAAATTAAATAAAAGGAATAAATTCCCCCTCAAGAGATTTAAAAAAAAAACAACAGCATTCTGTTTGTAAGAGGCCTCGGCGAATATCCTTCTCCAGATAATGCACAATGGCCCAATTTTCTTAGCAGGTCAGGCCTCGCCTCCTGCTTGAAAAACTGGGGATTTCCTACATCCTAACTTTGAGCAATATTGGAATTTTTTTGCCTCTCTCTGTCTTAAATAGCCTGCCATTAAATCACCAGCTGAAGGTTCGGCTGCCCCATGCCGTTGAAGCCAGCCAGCCAGCCAGGCAGCCACCCACTCCTCTCTCTCTTTCCCTTGTTTTGTTTGAATTGTTTGGAAGCCAAAGGGAAAAAAGGAAGTATTTGAACCAACTGGACCGAGGAAAAAAAAAGGAAACCACTGCAAAGCAATCTTGACAATGGGGAAATCCCCAAAACTTGCTGGAACTACAACCAACCGTCATGAATGAGGGAGGCAAAAACAAAACCCAAGATTTCCTGGCAAGGAGATTTTTTTCCCACGTTGAAGATGAACTTTGGATTTGTAGAGATTCTCAGTCTTCCAGGTCCCGGTTGTCTCAAAAGGTACTGTTTCTTTTCAGGAAGCAACTGGTTTCTTGGGTTTTTTTTGTTTTTCCTTTTGAAGACGTTTCGCTTCTCATCCAAGAAGCTTCTTCAGTTCTGACTGGCTGGTGGGGAATGGAAGGATTGATATTCCTTGTGGGCAGCTGGTCATTTGCGTCCTTTTTAGAGAGTCGTTGAGGCCACTTGGCCTCTCTCTCTCAATAGAACGGGAGGGATACGACCTCCTCTATCTCCAGTGTGCAACAGCCTTTTCAACAAGAAGGAACCACACCCATTTGAACCACTCCGGTGACCACGAGGACTCAGATAAACCTCCCAGTGGCCTCAACGACTCTCTCAAAGGATGCAAATGACCCGCTTGTCTGCAAGGAGTATAAATCCACCCGTTCCCCATCATCCAGTCGGAGCTGAAGAAGCTTCTTGGATGAGAAGGAAAACGTCTTCAAAAGAAAAATAAACAGAAAGTCCAGTTGCCTCTTTAAAAAAAAAGGCACCTTTGGAACAGAGGTTGGATTAAACCACGCCTGCAAAGTGGTTGAATCGGTGGCTGAATTATATATAATTGATTATATATAATAAAAAAGGGAAATTATTAAAGGCCTGGAGACTAAAATACGTGAAGAACGGTTGCAGGATTTGGGTTTGGCTAGTCTAGAGAAAAGAAGGACTAGGGGGGAAATGATAACAGGATTCCAGTATTTGAGGGGCTGCCACAAAGAAGATTTGGGGATCAAATTATTTTCCAAAGCACCTGAAGGCAGGACAAGGAGCAATGGATGGAAACTAACTAAGGAGAGAAGCAGCCTGGAATTAAGGAGAAACTTCCCAACAGTGAGGACAATTAATCAGTGGAACAGCTTGCCACCAGAAATCCAACACTGGAGGGGTTTTTAAGAGACTGGACTGAAATGGTATAAGATTTCTTGCTTGAGCAGGGGGCTGGACTAGAAGACCTCCAAGGTCCCTTCCAGCTCTATTCCGATTCTAATCGGCATTATTTGGAGAAAGATTTTTGTTTTTTTAAACAGAACACTTGGGATGTGCAACTTACCATGAAGCCCCCAGCTTGGTGGGAAAAGCAAAGGAAGAAGATCTGAAAGAAAAAAAAGGGGGGGGGAATAGTGTTTTCCTTTCCATGTTTGGTTTTGCCACTTTGTTTAAACCATCATTGGTTGAATGAAGCCAGCATTACTGGGTTTACAAGTCCCGAGCCGCTACGATTTGTGTTAAATACGAAAGCTTTCCATGATTCCAAAGAGGGCTATCTCTCAGCTGGATTTCAATAAGTTTGAGGTGAAACAGGCCTTGTGCCAACAAATTTAAAAAAAATAAAATAAATCAGAATGCTAGTCCTCATGGTTATAAACAGCTGGCTTGAATATGGACCGCAGCAACGCCTTTTACCGAGACAAACTATCACTTCATTATTATTTTTTTTCACAGATAGCAACAGTTGGGTTTCTTAACCTGTTGTAGGAACGTTTAGAGAAAAAAATTCAGGCTTTTTTTGGCTTCTGGGCATACAATCCACTCGCTCTGCCCCACTATAGGCAGAGTTCAACTGACAACCAAAATATAAACAAACTGTTTGAAGTTTGTTTACTGTGAGAAGCAACTTTCCCAGCTGTCTCCTTCCGACAAGCAAAGCCAATGCACCCCAGTTGATTTGCTTAATGACTGAGGCAGAAAGGTCGCCGAATGAGGCAAACCGCCTTGCTTAGCAACGGATATTTTGGGCTCAATGTGGTTCTACGCTGAGGACTACCCGCGCAGATCATGCAGCGTCATATCCGAGGTGCTGAAGAAGGAAATTTGGAAAAGAGAAGCAGACAGAGTCCGTGTCGAGCCCAAAAGGAGGAAGTTGCAGATGAAACTTCACGGCCAAATATTTCACAGACTGACAAGCGAGGTCAGAAGTGAAGGGAAACACACAACCGTAAGAACTTCTTAAATGTCTTTTAAAAATGGGGTTTTTTCCCTTTCCCCCAGTTGAGGCAATTCACTGCTCCAATTATAATTTGAAGTTTGCTTTTATTTATTTACTTCTGAAGACATTTTGAGGTCTAGATTACCTGTGGTTTCTCTTAGAATTTTTCAGATTTTTAAGATGGGTGGACTTCTATTCCCAGAATCCCGCCCCCCCCCTGCAAGTATATGCTGGCGGGGGGGGGGGGGGGAATTCTGGGGGTTGAAGTCCACCCCTCTTAAAACACAGTGGCTGGGGGATTCTGGGAGTAGAAGTCCACCCATCTCAAAGCATGATGGCTGGGGGATTCTGGGAGTAGAAGTCTACCCATCTTAAAGCATACTGGCTGGGGGATTCTGGGAGTTGAAGTCCACCCATCTCAAAGCATGATGGCCAGGGGATTCTGGGAGTTGAAGTCCACCCATCTCAAAGCATGATGGGTGGGGAATTCTGGGAGTTGGGAGTCCAGACATCTTAAAAGCTCTGGGATTGAGAAGTACTGGTTTAGAAGAATGGGGAGATGGCTGTAACTTGGAGGTGCACTGGAGTGCGGATATTCTGGTTAGATTTTGCACCCCAATGGAGTATCCGAGAATGTTGAGTTTGTTAAAGAACCAGAACTGGATTATCTCTGTCGAAATGTTTGGTTCTGTCAAAAAGGAGTAATTAAAGCCAATTTCGGCTCCCAAGTTCTGAAAGGGGATTCCATTATAAACAAATTTATGTATGTATGTATGTTGGTATGTATGCATGTACGTATGTATGTATATATCTTGGTGGTCTTTTCGCTTTTTATGAAGCGGTGTTAAACACAGTTCAAATATGTCGCCACATTCTTTGTTTTATCATTTTGCAAGCTGACTTCTGTTTTTTCTTCTTTTTAGCAATGGGGAAGAGTAACCCAAGGGTCATGACCTGTGTAGCCTTTTTCCTCTCCAGGTTCTGGGAATCCTGGAAACTGAACTTCTTGTTTAAATTTTAATTTTAGTTTCAATTTAAATCCTAGCTTAAATGGTCGCACGCACTGCTAATTTTAAGCCTAATTTAAATTTTGATCCTTTCTTAAATTTTAATTCTTTAAATAGTTTTAAATAGGGTTTTCAATTCAATTGGAAAGAATGTGAAGGTGTATTTGTGTTTTATTTTTATAGTTATACTGAAGATGGCATTTAATTTCACTGCACGAAGTGCAATGACAATAATCTAAATTTTAATCCTAGTTTAAATGCCAGCACGCACTGCTAGTTTTAATCCTAGTTTAAATTTTAATCCTTATTTAAATTTTAATTCTATAAAATTTTAATCCTAGTTTAAATGGCAGCATGCAATGCTAGTTTTAATCTTAATTTATGTTTTAATCCCACTTTACATGGCAACACCCATTCCGCCCGGTAACTCCTCTGAGTTCTAAAATTTCAGCAGGCATTGTCTCAACTGAGCTGTGAAGTCGCTGAGGGCTAGAAAACTGATTTCCAGCCAATGAACTGAATGGCACACCTATCAGGGCTAATATTCCACATTCCTTAGATTTCGCAGTCACAGATACCAGATACACACGCCCGTCACAACAAACAATTAGCCTCTTAGAGCACCTGAGCTCTATGGTTGTAAAAGGTTAGTGCAAATTTGGCGGGCAGTGATTGGGGAAAAAATAGCATGAACCGTAGCCAGATCCTTGAGGACTAGAAACTTGGGCCCAGTCAATGATTGGTGCAAAGCTGAAGGGGCCCTTTTCCCACATTCCTAAGATTTCCTAGCAAAGTCTTGCTTCACAGGACCTGCTAAAAAGAAAAGAAGTAAAAAAAAACCTGAGGCCCACAAACACAACATACTGCTAATGACACAAACACACAACTTACATTTTAAGCCTCATCTAGAACAGGGGTTCTAACCTTGGCCACTTTAAGCCTGGAGGACTTCAATTCCCAGAATTCCCCAGTCAGACTTAACAACCATCGCACAATCCTGACGGTCTGGCGATCAGAATTAGGGAGTTTTTCCAACCAGCATGTATTGATGAAGGTTGCAGCATCCCAAGCCAGATTATGACAGGCAAAGTCAATTGGGTGGGGAACCCAATTCATTTAATGACATGATTCACTTAACAAAACTGCAGTGATTCACTTAAACCCCCCCTCCCCCCCCCACCAAAAAAGATCATAAAATTGAGCACAACTCCCTTAACCACCGACCTCACTTAGCCACGGAAATTCTGTTCCCCGTTGTGGTCGTAAGATAAGAACTGCCTGTATTCCTAACTGCCAAGGCCTCACCAGTCCCTGTGTAAAAAATATTTCTGTTTTATCTCTCTGCTGTTTTTTTTCCTGAAAACCTGGCTTGTTCTCTTGCTGATTTTTTGCATATAGCTGGACTTTTTTTTTTTAAAGCAGAAATTTATTGCCTGCTCGTAACTTTGATATTACTTAGTTACCAATTTTATTTCCTGCCTCACCCTATTATTGATGGAAAGACTGGCTAGGAGGTGGATATTTTTTATTACATTCACCAGTTTAGTATTTAACTGCACTGGATGAAAATGCCTGTTTTAATCTGGAATTAAAATGGAATCCATTTTAATCTCCTCCTTTCTGAGCAATGCACCCATATCATTTGAATTCCTTGATATTGTTGAATTTTAGCTCAGAATCACTGAGAGTTGAGCAGCATAAAAGTTTATTATTATGGCGACTATGAGTATTTTACATGGATTTGAGGTAGCAATTGTAGAATCAACGTTACAAAATGGATTAAATAATCACAAATGCTAGCTGATAGAAATTTGTAGAAAAACAGGACAAGGTTACTACTGCAATTCTACAAATTTAAGGACATATAAATACGTTCATTACATTTTAACTACTATTTTTATTAAATTATTATTATTATTATGTTTGAGTTTTTTTCCATTTATATATAATACCAATAGTTATTAAACAGTACTGTGACATTATATATATTTATGTGTCCTATCAAATCTTACAATACACAATACTTTCATACCCTCTTATCTGTTACATACATTATTCACATTTTCTATTCTTATACCTATTATCAATTCAAATAAACCATGTTTCCCATACTGCATTGTATTCTGTGTCTGCTTTCCCATTTAATTCCATAGTTAATTTATCCATTTCCACACACTCTAAATTTTTTTTGATTATTAAACCTCCAGGTGGTATAGAGTTTTTCTTCCAGTACTGAGCATATGAAATTCTTGCTGCTGTATGTAATATATATGTATGTAAATATAAGATATTTTGTCTTTCTGTTATAGTTTTTTTTTTATTATTCCTAAAAGGAATAATTCCGGGACAAAATCAATTTTGTTTTTAGTTAACTCTTCTAACCACATTTGAATCATTTTCCAAGTATTTGTTTGCTTTGGGGCATGTCCACCAAGAATGAAATTATTTTAAGGCATCCAAAATCATTGGGAATTCGGGCAGCTTCTGAATTAATCAAAGCCTCAACAACATCAATTTTGGACTCTATTGTGGTCATAAGTCAAGGACCACCTGTATAGAGTAGATATAACTATATCGACGCTAGAAAAATAATAGAAAAGCAGAGCATGACATCATGGAATAATGAAATTCCTAAACATAATCAGGAATACAAAGATGTGTTTTGGCCACATGCTTTTTTTATTAACTCATTTGCCACTCAAGCGTCCGTCACTTCTAAAGGGCCAGTAACTTAAAAGCCAATTCAAACAGTCCAAAAATACAATTTAAATCTCCCCTCACCCCTCAAAGTGAGAAAATCCCAGAGACCTTAAACAAGGAAATAGCTAAAGCCCTGGTAAAGTTAAGACTCTTTAAAAATGTAACCTGCTGGGTGATTTTCAGAAGAAGCCACACATCTGGTGCGTTTTAAAGGCAGATACTAAAGTGGGTTAAGTAAGGAGGCTTGTGTGTTGCGTGTGTGAATCACTCAAGCCTGTTTTTTTTTTTCAGGATATTGTTACTTAACTTCTTTCCCCCCACACATGCTGCTTTGCAAAGAAGCACCAAGGCAGCACAGGCCAAGTTAAAACAATAACAAACACAAGCCAACATTGTAAAACCGTCTCCTAGCAAAAACCGGCAGGTCTGGAATGCACGACTCCCAGAATTCCTAGCTGCTTGTTTCCCCTTTTCCTAGGAATTCTGGGATTTGCAGTTTCCCAAGGCCCCTGGCACACCCATCTGTTAAACCAAGGGTCTTCAAACTTGGCAAGTTTTAAGACTTGTGGACTTCAAACTCCCAGAATTCCTGAGCTAAGATGACTGGAGGAGGAGGAGGAATTCTGGGAGTTGAAGTCCACAAGTCTTAAAGCTATCAAATTTGAAGACCCCTGCATTAGAGGAAGATGCTTCAAAAGCCCACCTTGGGTTAGGATGGCGAGGTAATCTTTGGAAGCAATGGAAAAGGTCAGGGCGAGTCAAGAGACTCCCTCCAAATGGTCTCATGGGGTCCCTGCCTGGTCTTTACATTCCTCCCCCCAAAAACCCTCCCAAACAAACAACTGAAAGCAAATTTTCTTTTAAGTACACTGAGAGCATTTACACCAAGACAAGTTCCTTGTGTGTCCAATCACACTTGGCCAATAAAGAATTCTATTCTGTTCTATCTTTCTTTATTCTATTCTAATTCTACTCTCCTATTCTATTCTTTCTTTATTCTATTCTAATTCTACTCTCTATTCTATTCTTTATTCTAATTCTACTCTATCCTATTCTTTCTTTATTCTAATTCTACTCTCCTATTCTATTCTTTATTCTATTCTATTCTTCTATTCTATTCTAATTCTACTCTATCCTATTCTTTCTTTATTCTAATTCTACTCTCTATTTTATTCTTTTTTTATTCTATTCTAATTCTATTCTAGTTCTACTCTCTATTCTATTCTAAAATGTTCTTCCAATAAGGCCCTTCTTTCTTGTAAATAAGAGGAGATGGAAGGACTACTCAAACAGAGCCTGCTTTTTTGTAGGGAATTCAAGTCATCCTTGAATTACAACCGCTCGTTTAGCAACCCTTTGAAGTTACGACCACCCCAGGGGAAAAAAAAACAGACCTGTCCTCACACTTACGACTGCCGCAGCATTTCTCCCCGTTCTTGATCAAAGTTTGGGCGCTGTATTTATAACAGTAGCAGCATCCCAGAGTTGTGTGGCCGCCATTCATGGCCTTCCCAGTGTGATTGGACAAGCAACAACAACAACAACAACAGGGGGATGCCAGATTCACTTAAGGACCGGCATGATTCACTTAACAACTGCAGTGCCCAACTGAGGCCCAAGAAAAGGTGGTAAAATGGAGCGCAAATCTTTTGACAAATTGCCTCACTTAGCAGCAGAAATTCTTGTCCCAAGAAGGGTCGCAAGTGGAGGACTCCCCATGTGTGTATGTGTGTGTGTTGATGATAATGAAGGGGATAAAAATCTGCCCATTAATCAGTTTCCTGATATGTACAAAGGGTGGGGAAGAAAAAAGATAATGAGGAGAAAGTGACAAGGGGCTATTTTTTTTTGGGGGGGGGGGGGGGGAGAAGATCCCTAAATAAATAAATGAAAGCAGACCTACAGCTATACTTTCTATGGGGGGCGTGGGGGGGGGGAAGAGAAGAGTATGGAAACTGTAACCAGTTAAGGCCGCATCGGCCCAGACTGCAAAAGGGGGTGTATGATGTGTTTTCCCCTCCAGTCAAGGGAAGGGAGAAAAAAGGGGGGTCTCAAAGGAGAAGGAGGGGTCCCCTCCGTTGCAGGCACAGGTGCCTGAGGGGGAGGGGCAGAGCCCCAAAGGGAGGGCGACATTGAGGGCGGAGGGCAGCTCCTTTCTGGGGAAGGGGCGGTCTGATCCCTCCATCAAAGGAGGGGAAAAAAGGGAGTGCTACAAGGAGAAGAGGGTCCCCTTCACCGCAGCCAGAGGTCCCCCTTTCTGGGGGGGTGGGGTTGACTCCCCCTTTAATCAAAGGAGGGGAGAAAAGGGGGGGCTCAAAGGGGAAGGGGGGGTTCCATAGGTGCCTGATGGGGAGGATCAGAGCCCCCAAGGGAGGACATTGAGGGGGGAGGGCAGCTCCTTTCTTGGGGGGGGGGTTGATCCCCCCATCAAAGGAAGGGAGAAAAGGGGGTCTAAAAGGAGGGGTTTTGACTCCCCCCTTAATCAAGGGAGGGGCTTAAAGAAGGGGGTCTACAGGTGCCTGGTGGGAGGGGCAAAGCCCCAAAGGGAGGGATGGGGGGCAGAGAGGGAGGGGCAAGGGGCTAAGGGCCACTCACCGTCCATGGTGGTCGAAGGCGGCATCTGGGGCAGGGGCTCCCCCATGGCGGGCGAGGGAGGGGCCCAGAGGCCTGGGCCAGGCCACACAGCAGCGGCTCGGAAGGCCCGGAGGCCCCGCTCGGCCGGCTCCACAAAGGCCGGGAAGACGGGTCGGGATCTTTCCCGACCACCCCACCCCCTTCCCCTCCCCGCTTCTCTCGGCCGGCGGCGGGAAGAGGCGAGCGGAGCCGCAGCGACGGAACCTTCGCGGCTACAATGTATCCAGCCCCAAAAGGAAACACCCTGCCCCACGTGACGCGGGGCCGCCTGCTGGGAAAGCCCCGCCCCGGCGTTCTGACCACGCCCTCGTATGCAAAACGCGGGGGCGGAAGGCGGGGTGTGAGGTTAGCGGGGAAAATATTAAAAAAAAAACAAAAAGCGCAGACAACGGACGGGGATCCCGGGTCCTACCGCCCGCCGGGTTTTCGGACAACACGAGAGATCCGAAAGTCCCAACCCGCCGGAAGCGGCTCCGAGAAACGGCTTTGCAAGCCGCTTTTAAGGGGAGCGCTCGTGGGAACGCGGCTCCAGAGTTGCGTCCGCGCACGGGACCTTGCGGGACACGAGCCCGGCAACGGCGTGCATGCAACGGGCCGAGCGCCGAGTCGAAAGACTTTTCGCGTACTGTGTGAAGGCTGCTTTTGACAGTTGGTCGTCGGGTCGAGCCTGGAATGTTTCGCCTTTCAACCCTTGTTTCCGTCCCTGGCCTTTTTTTTTGGAGGTCTTTGAAGAAGGGTTCGACTAGAAGACCTCCAAGTCTTTTTCTAGCTGTATTCTGATTGATTTTTAAGAAGAGACTGGACAGCCACTTGTTAATGGTATAGGATCTCTTGCTTGAGTATAAGGGGGGTGGACTATTAGACCTCCAAGCTCCCTTCCAACTCTTTTCTGATTGATTGAACTGATTGATTGACAGTGAGGACAATTATTCAGTGGAGCAATTTGCTTCTAGAAATTGTGGGCGCTCCATCACTGGAGGCTTTTAAGAAGAGACTGGACAGCCACTTGCCTGGAATGGTATATAGGGTCTCCTGCCTGGGCAGGGGGTTGGACTAGAAGACCTTTAAGGTCCCTTCCAGCTCTATTCTGGTTGATTGAATTAGTCCCGAGAGGCAACCTTTCTTCCAACCGATGAACGACTTTTTCATTTATTTTATTCTGCAGTCAGACGAAGCGTCCTGTGCGACCTGCCAAGCTTGCCGCGTTTTTTCGCACCCAGATTCGCCCCCCCCCCCTTGCAACTGCAAAAGGTCAGCCTTGCAACGTCTAGCAACCTCTCTGGATAGCTGCCTGCCCAGCCTCGCGGTTGGCACCTACCCAGGAATATTGTCAATTACATTTCAATAGAATCAATTGTTATAGAACCAAAGCACTTTTGAACTACCCACATCCAGGTCTCACTGCCAGGGGACGGCACCCGACTTCCGCTTTGCTTCCAGGCCCTTCCGGGCCAGCTAGGCTGTTCCTCTCTATGGTACGCCCCTTATTCTACAACCGCGACGCCGCGGTTAGGTTGGGCCTCCAGAAACCGGAAATCAGACTCCACGGATACCGGAAAGAGCGGTTCCGCTCCCGGGAAGTAGTTTCGGCAGATGCCGGAAGAGAAGGCCCCGGCAAACGGCGAGAGCCTAAGATGGCGGAGGTGGTGAGTGCGGAGCCGAGGGAAAGGTAGAGGAGCCGGAGGCGTCCCGGGGCCTCGACGGCCCGCTTAATTTCTCCTCTCTTTTTTTTTTGCAGGAGGAAGTGACCGAAGGGTGTAACCTCCCCGTGTTACGCCGTAACCAAGAGAACGAGGACGAGTGGCGTGAGTAACGGGGGGGGCGGGTTTAAGGAGGGAGAGGCGGGGCTTGAGGAGGGGTGGGCGGGGCCACGTGGAATGGTCAATGGAGCCTGCAAATCCCATTCAGACTTTGTTGGAGGAAGAATTTAAAGTGGAGACCCCCCCAAGGAGGAGACTATCCCTAGAGTGGTCCCCAAGATTAGGATTGGGATAAGAAAAAAAAGGCAGTGCAGCATAGTGGTCAGAGCACTTGGATCTCTCTGTTGTTTAAATATATTGGCTGCAAAAATCCAGTGGGAATTGCAAAAGAAGAACAGGAGAGTTGGAAGGGACCTTGTAGGTCATCTAGTCCAACCCCCCCGTCCAACAGGAGACCCTACATCACTTATTAACAGTTGGAAGTGACCTTGTAGACCATTTAGTCCAACAAGAGAACCTACAATTACTAATGGATGAACAGAGTTAGAAGGGACCTTGTAGGTCATCTAGTCCAACCCCCCTGCTCCCCCAAGCAGGAGACCCTACTCTATTTCTGACGGATGGTAGTCCAGTCTCTTCTTGAAAACCTCCAGTGACCCATTTTAAATCTGATTTTTCCTCTTAGCCTCCTTTTTTTTAGGCTTATCTCAAGCCACATTTACCCCTTTAAGCCTGACCTCTTCCTATGCTGGTGGAAAAAGTGTTTTCTGGGGTAAATCAGAATTTTTGTAAGCCTTTAGAAAGGAGAAACCTGCCAGCTTTTGCTTTCTCCTGAAATAACCTGCTTCCCCCTTTTTCTTTTCACAGCCCTGGCTGAAATCCTGAGTGTCAAAGACATCAGCGGCCGAAAACTTTTCTATGTTCATTATATTGACTGTGAGTAAACAAACCAGAAGTGGAACCATTGGATGGTTGGGAAGGAAAATAATATCCAGGGCTTTTCTGGATGGAGTTTATGAAAATTGGGGGCTGGTTGGGGGTGAGCGGAGGGCCTATCTGCACCTCTGTGGAACTCAAATCAAGATAATTTACGACTTACGGGTTGTCCTCGCCTTACAGCCGTTCATTTAGTGACTGTTCAAAGTTAACGGCAGTGAAAAAAGTGACTTACGACCGTTTTTCAAACTTAACATTGCAGCATCCCCATGGCCGTGGGATTAAAATTCAGGCGCTTGGCAACTGACTCATATTTGTGACAGTTGCGTTGTTATGTGAACCCCTGTTTGCAACCTTCTAGCCAGTAAAGTCAGTGGGGAGTCCAGATTCACTTAACAATTGGGTTCCTCAACAAACGCAATGATTCACTTAACAAGTGTGGCGAGGCAAGTGGGGGGCAAAATTCACTGTGAACTGTCTCACTTAACAACATAAATTTTAGGCTCAGTTGCGACCGTAAGTTGAGGACTACCTGGATACCCCAGGAGTTAGCAACACCCATTAAGACCTTTCAGTTCTGATGCCTAGATCAGTCTTTCCCAGTGAGCCCTTCCCCAGACATAGGAATGACCGTCCCACACATTTGGAGGGCTGGGAGTGTGTAATCCTGGGTTCTTGCATCTTGGCCTGTTCTAACTCTGTGTGTGTGTGTGGTTAAGAAAATAAAACAATGAAGATTTAGGCCTCTTGTCAACTTACTATGACAAATGCAGGAAAGTGGAGAATGATAAGGTGGGGGAGCAAAACCTTTATGAATGTCTTGCTGGATTTTCTGTTTATTGGATTGTTAGACTTTTTAGATTTTTTTGTTATTTTTATTATTATATATATAAACCTTAACATCTGATCGGCTCAGAGTCACCCAACTGGCTTTCATGCCTAAGGCGGGACTAGAATTCCCTGACTCCTGGTGATTGGCCCAAAGTCACCCAACTGGCTTTCATGCCTAAGGCGGGACTAGAACTCACCGTCTCCTGGTGATTGGCCCAAAGTCACCCAGCTGTTTTTCATACCTAAGGCAGGACTAGAACTCCCAGTTCCCTGGTGATTGGTCCAGTCACTCACATTCCTACCTAACATGGGACTAGAACTCCCCGTCTCCTGGTTTCTAGCCTGGTGCCTTAACCCCTAGAGTTAACCCCTAGAGAATCCCCTCTCACTTAACGACCGTGTCCTTTTCCGTAAAGAGAGGGGGGAAAAAAACCCGTGCCTTGCCTTCCCCTTACAGTCAACAAGCGTCTGGACGAATGGGTCACTCACGACCGGCTGGACCTGAAGAAGATCCAGTTCCCCAAGAAGGAAGCCAAGACGCCCACCAAGAACGGGCTGCCAGGATCCCGGCCCAGCTCTCCGGAACGCGACGTGGTAGGATGCGCGAGGCTTCCGGGGGGCGGGAGAGGCGTTCACACGCGGGAAGGTCACGTTTGGGAGGGGAGAGTCCTAAGGGGGTGGTGGGTGTGGGTGGGCGAGAAACTCCATCCCACCTGCCCAGCCTAGAACTCAACCCAGGTGTTCACGGAAGTGTCTACGACGTAAGGACGGGGCGTTTGAATCACAGTGGTGGGATTCGGCCGGTTGGCACCAGTGCGGGAGAACCGGCTGTTAACTTTTCTCGGCCAGTTTTAGCGAACTGGTTTGTAGGTTGTTAAAATCATTGGAATCCCACCACTGGTTTGAGAGCGTTGACCACGATGGTTCCCTTCTCGCTTCTTCCCCGCCGAGATCTCTGCCTGCAGCTTGGCCTGGAGACGGGGGAGGAGGAGGAGGGGGGGGGGTTTATCCCCGTACGTTTCCCCCCCCCCTCCCCCCCCCTCTCCCCCCGCACCCACCCTGAGCAGGACTGGCGTCCTTTCACCCACCCCTCCACACCTGTTGGTAATGCCGCCTTCCTCTCTACTCAGAGGAAGACCTTGGATCTACAACCAGCCACTCCATCCAGCGGTAAAACCCTTCCTATCCCGGTGCAGATTACCCTCCGTTTTAACCTATCTAAAGAGAGGGAGGCCGTCCCTGGCTCGCCCGACCAACCCCTCTCCTCCAGCTCCTGCGTCCAGCCAAACCATCGTTCCACGGTACAAAACTGGCACTCGGCCGCCACGGCTCGTTCCTTTGAATTGTCTCGTTTGCTTGGCCCATTTTCTCAAGAGGCAGAGGCCGCACCAGCTGGGGAGGGGTTGAGTCAGGTCTGGGCTAGCGAGGGAGACCTCCATGGGCAGGGGAGGGGGTGTTGTGTGTGTGTGTGTGTTGTGCCCCCCACTTCTCAGGGCCTCCCACTTTCCCTCCTGAGTCAAACCAGAACAGGACAAAAATAAAAAGCTGGATATTAAGTTTTAAACCGCAGAGGAGAAGGGCTAGGCGTTGCGTTACCTTGAAGCCACAGGTGAACCGCGCTAGGCTTGCTTTCAAACAGGTAGTCCTCGACTTAGCGACCGCAGTTTCCCGAAGTTTCCCTGGCTGAGCGAGGCCGTGGTTAAGGGAGTTTCGCCCCCCCACCCATTTTAGGACTTAAGTGAATGGTTGGAAAGTCGGGGACTGACCTGTTCAAAGTTTAAGGCAGAAATGGAACGGGCTTGACCCTGAATATGAAGAATTTGGCGGCCGTAAATTGTCGGTGGCGCAGCGGTCAGAATGCAGTTATGGCGGGGCTCGCTCTGCCAACTGCCAGCAGTTCGATCCTCACCGGCTCAAGATTGACTCAGCCTTCCATCCTTCCGAGGTCGGTAAAATGAGGAGGACCCAGATTGTTGGGGGCAAGAGGCTGACTCTCTAAATCATTTAGAGAGAGTTGTAATAACACTGTGAAGCAGTATATAAATCTAAGTGCTATTCCTGTTACTATTCTCTTCTAATATTCTATTCTATATGTTCTATGTTATATATTCTATTAATCTATTCTATATTCTATTATATAGTCTGTTCTGTTAATCTATTCTGTATTCTATTCTATATTATATAGTCTATTCTTTTAATCTATATTCTATATTATATAGTCTATTCTATTAATCTATATTCTATTCTATATTATATAGTCTATTCTATTAATCTATATTCTATATTTTATAGTCTATTCTTTTAATCTATATTCTATATTTTATAGTCTATTCTTTTAATCTATATTCTATTCTATATTATATAGTCTTCTATTAATCTATATTCTATTCTATATTACATATTACATAGTCTATTCTATTAATCTATTCTATATTCTATTCTATAGTCTATTCTATTAATCTATTCTGCTCTATTCTATTCTATAGTCTATTCTATTAATCTATTCTATATTCTATTTTATTAATCTATTCTGTATTCTATGTTCTATTCGATTAATCTATATTTTATTCTATTAGTCTATTCTATAGTCTATTCTATTCTGAATTCTATCCTACTATTCTATTCCATATTCTATTATTCTGTTCTATATCATCATTCCATTCTATTCTATTCTGGTGTTTTTCCATCTTATGCTTAAAATCCTCCATATTTATCCCAGTCTGAAACTGGCTTAACTAGAGAGATTGATTCTGTACCCCTTTTCAGCCGTGGCAGCTCTCTGGCTGACACTGGGCCCATTGCACACCTTCCTCGCAGGATTGTTTTGTGAAAAACCTAAGGCCAGAAGGAGCAACAACCACAACTTCTCTAGGTGCAAAGCCTTAGGGGGTCGCATAAGAGACGGGGAGACCCAACTTTTAACCCCTCCCCGGCCACAGAGCAGAGTTTTGAGTCAGTCCCTCCTTTCTCAGCCCAGCGCCATCAGGGTGGGTTCGATGGGGAAGGGGAAGGGGAGACCCGGGTTCAGATCCTGCCCTGGAGCTCCCTCAATTGACATTGGATCCAGCCGCACTTTTCTTATCCCAAGCTACTTAGGATAATACTTACGTAGGAGCCTCTGTGGCGCAGTGGTTAGCGTGGAGTACTGCAAGCTACTTCTGCAGCCAGCTGCCTCCAATTTGGCAGTTCGAATCCCACCAGGTTGCCTCAGCCTGCCGTCCTTCCGAGGTTGGTAAAATGAGGATTGTTGCGGGTGATAGGCTGACTCTGTAAGCCACTTAGAGAGGGCTGGAAAGCACCATAAAGCGGTACATAAGTCTTAAGTGCTATTGCTAAGTGCTACTTCCCGGCGTTAACGGAGGAACCGGGGGCTCCCAACGCTGTTTTGTGTGTTAATTTTGAGTTGCCAAAAAACAAAAATTGAATCGATAAGGCCAGACCCCCCCCCCCCCTCAAGCCCTGAACCAATGTCACCAGACCCACCATTCTTCTGGGTGGGTTTCAGCGTCCAGGGAGGCTACGCCGTTCTTCTGAGGGGGCTTCGTGTCCCTTTTCCTTTCTCCATCCGAAGCCTCTACAACTCTGGGAAAGGGCCCCCGGGCCTTGTCTTGGAGGAGGAGACGTAGTCCTTGACTTAACGGCCACAGCCGAGCCCAAAACCTCTGCTGCTGAGGCATTTGCTAAGTGAATTCCCCCTCCCCATTTTTCCCCACCTGGATGCGAATCGCTGCGGTGCTACAGTGAGTCACGCCGTCGTTAAGTGAATCCGGCTCCCCCACAGACTTTGTCAGAAGGTCACAAAAGGGGACACACACACACGCACACACAGAGGACCCATCATCCTAAATATGAGCCAGTTGCCAGGCGGCTGAATTTGGATCGCGTGACCGTGAGGATGTTGCAACGGTCATAACGGCGAAAGACTCCCCAACTCGCTGTTTTCAGTGCCGTTGTGACTTTGAACGGCCACTAAGTGAACTGTTGTAAGTCGAGGACTGCCTGTCGTCTTGGGTAAAGCAGCTTTCCTAAGCTGCCCCTGTCAGTCAAAGTGGTGGTGGTGCAAGGATAGAATCAGGGTCTCATCCATCTTCCTGAGGCGTTAGATCAATATTTCTTAGCCTCAGCCACTTTAAAATGGGTGGACTACAACTCCCAGAATCCCCCAGGCAGCTTGATTTAAGATGGGTGGACTTCAGCTCCCAGAATCTTCCAGCCAGCTTGATTTAAGATGGGTGGACTACAGCTCCCAGAATCTCCCAGCCAGCTTGATTTAAGATGGGTGGACTACAGCCCTCAGAATCCCCTAGCCAGTTTGCCTTAAGATGGGTGGACTACAGCTCCCAGAATCCCCCAGCCAGTTTGCTTCAAGATGGGTGGACTACAACTCCCAGAATCTCCCAGGCAGCTTGTTTTAAGATGGGTGGACTACAGCTCCCAGAATCCCCCAGGCAGCTTGATTTAAGATGGGGGGACTACAACTCCCAGAATCCCCCAGGCAGCTTGATTTAAGATGGGGGGACTACAACTCCCAGAATCCCCCAGGCAGCTTGTTTTAAGATGGGTGGACTACAACTCCCAGAATCCCCCAGCCAGTTTGCTTTAAGATGGGTGGACTTCAACTCCCAGAATCTCCCAGCTAGCTTGATTTAAGATGGGTGGACTTCAGCCCCCAGAATCCCCCAGCCAGCTTGATTTAAGATGGGTGGACTACAACTCCCAGAATCCCCCAGGCAGCTTGTTTTAAGATGGGTGGACTAGAGCTCCCAGAATCCCCAAACCAATTTGCTCTAAGATGGGTGGATTACAACTCCCAGAATCCCCCAGGCACCTTGTTTTAAGATGGGTGGACTTTGATTCCCAGAATTCATTCCCCAGCCAACATACATGGTGATTGAGGAACTCTAGGAATCGAAGTCCACACCTGTTAACGTCGTGAAGCTCTGAGCTCCAGAGAGAGCCAGCCAATCAACCAATCAGAGGCCTCGTACGATCCCTCTCCTCACCCCCAACTTCATTCTCCTGGACGGTAGTGGCAGAAGCTCCGGCTGGCCGAGCCCCCCCCTCCCCCACCACATCCAGTCCGAGTCTCCCCATTTTTTGTGGTGCTGGTGGAAAATCGGGGAGGGGAAGGAGAGAGGAGGGGGAGGAGGAAAAGGAAGAGGGGGCAGGCTGCCCCCTAGAGCTTGTCTGCTTTGGTCTCTTCCAGAAACGGAAGGTGGAGGTGGTCTCTCCCGCGACCCCCATCCCAGCTGTGATCGAGACAACCCAGGCCTCGGTTTTTCCCCAGGTAAGTGCATAAAAAGGGAATACAGGTGCGACATATGACCGTCATGGAGCCCAAAGCTTTTGTGGCTAAAGCGAGACATTTTGCACAGTGAAGTTTGGGACTTTCTCGCCACCGTTGTGTAAGTGAATCGCTTGCCGTTGTTAAGTGAGCAACATGGTTGTTAAGTGAATCCGGCTTCCCCCATTGACATTGCTCACCAGGCGGGCGTAAAAAGATGATCGCGCAACACACACGATCACCTGGGGAATGCTGTAACAGTCGTACGTGTGAAAAATGGTCCTAAGTCACTTTTTCCGGGGCAGTTCTAACTTTGAACAGTCTCTAAGTGAACTGTTGTCTGTGCTCTTTGCCAAGGCTTATGGAGACACTCACAAACACATGTTAATCCTCTTTTGTCTTTATTTCAACGGCTGTGAATTTTAGTCCTTCCCTGCCCGTAATGAATCTGAAACAGTTTGTAGATAGTCCCAAGGAAGTCTGCCAAAATCCTTCAGGATAAGTCTGAGAAGCACGCACCTTTATCTCCCTTGAAATGCTGCCAACGACTAAATTTCCAATTAGTTATACGAAGCCAACCGGAGCACAAATTCAACACAGCTTCAGGCTTCAAACCAACCAGTACGAACAAAGTTGCTTCCTGCAAAGGCTCCTATCCCTTTGCTCCTCCTTTATGTCTCATGGGAAGAGCCAATCACCTCCAAGCCTTGCTCCCGAGCTGCCCCTTTTGTCTTAGCTGCTCTTGCCTTCTGGCAGCTCTGCGCATACGCACACTGTGAACAGGCTCCCTTTGTTCCTTTTCCTCACTGCTGTCAGATTCTGGAGGCTTCCAGAGTCAGTACATAACTCCCAGATGGTTTTAGCCCCATCTCTGTATCGGACGCAGGACACAACAGGACACAACAGATGCATTGGTCCTGGGCATGATTCGGGGGGATTCTAGACTGCCCCACATTGAGGTCTTCCAGTGGGGAAAAGCTGAGCCAAAGGACACCCCTGCTTCACCCCCGCCCCAGAGGTCTTTTGTAGCTATTTGGTTGGACAGCTGCACCTTCTGGGGGTCTTACAGCCTTCGAAGCCATTTTTGACCATATCTGAGCCGTAGAAAGACCCCCAAAACGTTCCCATTCAGGTGATTCCTCCAGCAGCCAACCAACAGAATAGAATTAGAATAGAATAGAATAATGGAATGGAAAATAGAATAGAATAATGGAATGGAAAATAGAATAGAATAGGGAATGGAATAAGGAATAGAATAGAATAGAGAATAAAATTAGAATAAAATAGAATAGAAAATAGAATAAAGTAGAGTAGAATAGAATAGAGAATAGAATAAAAAATAGAATAGAATAGAGAATAGAATTAGAATAAAAAGTAGAATAGAATAGAGAATAGAATAGAGAATAGAATTAGAATAGAATAGAAGAACTTTATTGTCATTGTACAAGTACAACGAAACTGTGGATGCACCCCAGCAACTGTTTGCAATACAATAAAGCCAAAGCACTTAAGGATAAAAATAAGAAAAATAGACATCTCCATTTGCAATTTGAGAGTACAATATCTACGAATATACACAAAATATACATCCAACACTGACTGTGATGCTTGCCAAGGGTAATACACAAGAGATGGATTGTACAGTAATACGTTATTATACATCTAAATGAGGTATTGTGGTTTCACATCTTTACACATCTTAACAAGGTAGTAACTTATATTTATTTGCAGTATGGATGGCCCAGGGAAAGAAACTATTTGTTAGTTTGGTGGTGTGGGATTTAATTGACCTAAAGCACCGTCCAGACGGCAGCAGGTCAAAAAGATAATTGCAGGATGTGAGGGATCTTCTATGATGGCCTTGATTCTGCTTTGGCAACGAGACCTGGCTAAGTCTTCCAGGGAAAGCAGAGGGCAACCAATGATCTTTTGAGCTGTGTTTATAACCCTCTGTACAGTTTTCCTGTCCTCAGCTGAGGAACCTGCATACCACACATCCAGATAGTATGTCAGAGCGCTCTCCACAGAGGCTGTATAGAAAGCCAGCAACAGCTTCTTTTCCAGATTGTTTTTCCTGAAAACCCACAGGAAGTGCAGCCACTGCTGAGCCTTTTTCACTATGTCCTTGGGACCAGGAGATATTGGCTGAGATATGGATGCCAAGGAATTTGATTGTAGAGACAGTTTCCACTCGTTCTCCGTTAATGATGAGTGGGGCGTGGTCCTGTCCATGTTTCCTGAAGTCCATAATCAGGCCTTAATCCTAATATCAGGTCTCCAACTGATGAAATCCATTGAAAAAGTCCCATCTTCGAAAACAAAATTCTTTTATTTAGGAAAGCATCAAATTGGCAAAGTCCATTTTTTTTTCCGGATCTGACACAACCTGGAATTACCCCACAATATTACAAGTCAGAAACAACCCCCAAAAGTCACATTCTCCAATAGAAGTAATTCAACGTTGCTTGATGTTGCATTTTAATCAGAGCCTGTACAGGGAACAACAGTTCTCTCACTAACTGTTCAAAGTTATGAAGACACGGGGGGAAAAAAAGGGACTTCTTACGAATGTTTTTCACACTTAACGTCCATGGCGGCATCCCTGTGGCCCTTTGATTGACATTCGGATCCTTGGCTCACGGTTGCGACCGTTGCAAAGTCAACGGGGCAAGCCAGATTCCCTTAACAACCGCCTTGCCTAACTCAACAACCACAGCGATTCGTTAAAACGACGGGTGGCAAGAAAGCTGGTTGAAAAAAAACCCGGGAGAAATTTCACTTAACATGCATCTCGCTTAGCGACGGAAACGCAATTGCGGTCGTCATTCGAGGACTTCTTGCAACGCCCTCCTCTTTTTCCAGAATGGTTCTGCCCGCCGAGCCGTGGCTGCCCAGCCGGGCCGGAAGAGGAAATCCAACTGCCTCGGAACAGATGAGGTACATATCCGGGCCAGGAAGTCGGTGGCGCCCGTTCCCCGTTGGCCGCTTGGGAGGGGAGCCCACCTGGCTGCTTCTCCCATCCCGAAACGGACCCCCCTCCCTTTTCGGTTCTCGCAAGCAGGACTCCCAGGACAGCTCGGACGGGATCCCGTCGGCGCCGCGCATGACGGGCAGCTTGGTCTCGGATCGCAGCCACGATGACATCGTCACCCGCATGAAGAACATCGAATGCATCGAACTCGGGCGCCACCGCCTGAAGCCCTGGTACTTCTCGCCCTACCCTCAGGAGCTGACCACCCTTCCCGTTGTCTACCTCTGCGAATTCTGCCTTAAGTATGTCAAGAGCCTCAAGTGCCTCCAGAGGCACCTGGTAAGGGGGTCTTTCTTTCCCCCATTTGGCCCCATCCCCCCCCAGGCCAGCCTTGGGTCAGTGGTTCCCGTCCCCTCGTAAGCCCTTCCTTTCTTCTTTGCAACGCCCCAATATCACCTGGAGGGTAGCAGCAGCACGTAGACATATAATGCCGCTTCACTGTGCTTTTATAGTCCCCGCTAAGCGGTTTTACAGAGTCAGACTCTTGCCTCCAACCATCTGGGCCCTCGTTTTACCCAGGATGGAAGGCTGAGTCAACCCTGAGCTGATCAGGATCGAACTCCCGGCAGTCGGCAGAGTTTGCATGCTAACTACTGGGAAGGAGGGAGGAAAGGAAGGAAGGGGAGGGAGGGAAGGGAAGGGAAGGGAAGGAGGGCAGGCAATAGCACGTGGACGTATATACCGCTTCACAGTGCTTTGCATGACTCTAAGTCAGTGTTTCTCAATCTTGGCAACTTTTAAGATGTGTGACTTCAACTCCCAGAATTCCCCAGCCAGCTTGGCTGACTGGGAAATTCTGGGAATTGAAGTCCATGCAACTAAAAACTGCCAAGGTTGAGAAACTCTGCTCTTAAGTGGTTTACAGGGTCAGCCTCTTGCCGCCAACTATCTGGCTCCTCATTTTACAGACTTTGGAAGGTTAGAAAGCTGAGTCAACCTTGAGCCAGTCAAGATCGAACTGCTGGCAGTCATCAGAGTTAGCCTGCAATACAGCATTCTAACCACTGCACTATAGAAAGAAGGGGAGGGGAGGAGAGGAGAAGAGGAAGGAAGGAAAGGGAGGGAGGAAGGAAGGAAGGAAGGAAGGAAGGAAGGAAGGAAGGAAGGAAGGAATAGCCCTTAGACTTATATGCTGCTTTCCAGCCCTCTCTAAGCGGTTTACAGAATCAGCCTCTGACCCCCAACAATCTGGCTTCCCGTTTTACCCACCTTGGAAGGACGGAAGGCTGAGTCAACCTTGAGGTGGTCAGGATCGAACTGCTGGCAGTGGGCAGAATTAGCCTGCAATACTGCATTCTAACCACTGCACCACCAAGACTCACCCAGTCTTCCATCATCCCCAGCCCCACCCAGCTGCTCTTTCCAGGCAACAGTTCTGTCTGTCTGTCAGTGTAGTTTTTAAAATCATCTTCTCTGTATTTTAATCGTTCTTCTATTTTGACTTAAAATCTTCATCTCTGCAGTTTTAATGTTATAATCTTCCTTCTATTTAATTTTAAAGTCTTCACCTCTGCAGTTCTATTGCTTTAATCATTCTTCTCCTTGTTTTATAACTTTATTAAGCTGCCCAGAGTCGCCTTATAGGATAGACAAGCAGCATAAAAATATAATGAATAAACAATATACTAGCAGTCCTTGACTCAACCGCCATTTTTCTTTGCGAGAAAGACACCCAACTCTGTGGTTTTCCTCTCTGCAGATGAAGTGTGACTTGAGGCACCCTCCAGGCAACGAAATCTACCGCAAAGGAACCATTTCCTTCTTTGAGATCGACGGCCGGAAGAACAAGGCAAGAAAGATGTCCTTAGTGCTACATCTGGTCTTCCGCAGCCTGGAATCCACCTGGTGCATTGGGACTACGTTTCCCAGAGTTCCTTGCGGATCCGCTGGTGCCATTTTACTAGATTAGTCCTATTGGCACATCTGGGAAAACCCAACGGAGAATTCCAGGTTTTCCCTTCCCAAAAGAAAATCAAAGATCCATCCCCTTCACATGGCCCAGTCAAATCTTTGTCCCAACTGGAGACATCCCTCCAGCCACTCCCCTCAGGTGCAGGGCAACATGTCCTTGACTCTCTGAGAAATGATGTTGTTGAGTCTCATCTTCCACCTCCCTATGAAATCCCCCCTCCCAAATCCCCAGCCCCTGAATGTGGCAGCATCGAAAGTCTGCTCTCCCCCATGTTAAGCATGCCATTTTCTGTATTTTTTTTTCCATTCTGGATATTTAATTTATGAGCTGTAGTGAAGTAAAGCGGCGCGGTGGCTCAGTGGCTAAGACGCTGAGCTTGTCGATCAGAAAGGCCGGCAGTTCAGCGGTTCGAATCCCTAGCGCTGCGTAACGGAGTGAGCTCCCATTAACTTGTCCCAGCTTCTGCCAACCTAGCAGTTCGAAAGCGTGTAAAAAATGCAGGTAGAAAAATAGGGACCCCTATTTTTTGGGGGGGGAAGGGAACAGGATTCCGTGTGCCTTTGGCGTGTCAGGATTCAGGCTGTTATCCCCCATTTAAATCATGAGTCTCAAGCCAAACTTCCAAAACTTAAAAAGATTTATTAGGAGTAACCATGCCGGCACTGTCTGTGTGTAGCCGACACTGAGGCGCATCATTGTCACCTTTGACCCCGGTTTTCCCTCCACCCCCTGGGTGTATCATAATTCATATTCTCCAATGGGACACCTCCATAGCCAAGAATTCTCAATCGTGCTCTCCAGTTAGAATTTTGCACGGCAGAAACTTCGGTCACCTAGTTACTATCTTTGAAAACATTCATGGAATGCACTTTTGGTTTGCAAACTGCCACACCGCTCCCCGCTCCCTTTCTCTTGGCAACTCTAAAAAAGACCAGAGAAATATTTTATGAGTTGACAACGGCGTTTAGTGTGTGCTGGCCACATGACCACGGAGACGTCTTTCGCAGAGCGCCGGCTCTTCTTCCGCTCTTGTAACAGAGATGAGCAACGCCCCCTAGAGCTGGAAATGACTAGTACGGATGCACGAGGGGAATCTTTACTTTTAGTGTAAAGTTCTCCAACCTGAAAAAGCCCACCAGATGCAGGTCCTCAACTTAACAACCATTCAAGTTAACGACGGCACTGCAAAAAGGGACTTAACGGCTGTTTTTTCCATACTTGTGACAGCTGCAGCATCCTCAGAGTGACGTGATCAAAGCTTAAGACGGTTGGCAACTGATTCATATTTACAACGGTTTCAGCGTCCCAGAATCCCCCTTTTGCGAGCTTCTGATGAACCAAGGCCACGGAGAAGCTGTTAGTAAAGATCCATTTAATAACCGTGTCACTAACTTCTAACAGCTGCAGTGCTTCCCTTAACAACGGCGGCCAGGTTGTAAAACGGGGCACGAAACTCACTTTTCTCGCTCAGCAACGGAAACTTGCAGCTCCATCGTGGTTGTTTAAGTCAGGGATTACGTGTAGCCTTCAACCTACAGGTGTAGGCCGTCCTCAGCTTACAACCACCATGGAGGGCACACAATTTCTGTCGCTGAGTGAACCATTTGTTTTTTGGGGTTTTTTTTGCCCCTTTCTTGCTGCCGTTGTTAAGTTAGTCACCCGGTTGTTAAGTGAACCCGGCTGCCCCATTGACTTGGCTCGTGAAAAGGTCGCAAAAGGGGATCGCGTGACTGCGTCGTAAATACGAGTCAGTTCCCAAGCGCCCAAATTTGGATCCCGCAACCAGGGGGATGCGGCAACGGTTATACATATAAAAATCTGTCGTACGTTACTTTTTTCCCCCCAGTGCTGCTGTAACTGCGAACAGTCGCTAAACAGACCTTTTATAATTCGAGGACTCGGTGTCCTCTTGTTCCCGTCCTTAGGCAAGTTCTCGACGCCCCGAAGGAAGGAGTTAAATCCGAACTTCCAACGGTGTATTCATCCTGTGCCCCCTTTTATTCTTTCCTTTCCCCTCTTCCAGAGTTACTCGCAAAACCTTTGCCTTCTGGCGAAATGCTTCCTCGACCACAAAACCCTCTACTACGACACGGACCCCTTCCTCTTCTACGTCATGACTGAGTACGACAGCAAAGGCTTCCACATCGTCGGCTATTTCTCCAAGGTGCGTGTCCACTCGATTCCCCCAAAATCCGTTTTTCTGTTCCAATGCCGTGGTTGGCACTCTCTCTGTTTGGAGAGCCAGGGGATCAGTGTGCAGGGTGTAAGCACGCGTATTTCAGCGTTCAGCTTTGCACGGAGTGGCTTTCCACACTTTTAGGCTATGAAGGGGAAAAGTGGCAAAGAATTGGGGATGTCAGTCAATCAGGATAAGAGCTGCAAGGGACCTTAGAGATGGAATAGAATAGAATAGAAAATAGAATAGAATAGAGAATAGAATAGGGAATAGACTAGACTAGAATAGAAAATAGAATAGAATAGAATAGGGAATATAGAATAGTATAGAATAGAATAGAAAATAAAATAAAATAGAATAGAAAATAGAATTGAATAGAATAGAATAGGGAATAGACTAGAATAGAATAAGGAATAGAATAGAATACAGAATAGAATAGAATAAGGACTAGAATAGAATACAGAATAGAATACAGAATAGAATAAGGAATAGAATAGAATACAGAATAGAATAAGGAATAGAATAGAATAAGGAATAGAATAGAATAAGGAATAGAATAGAATACAGAATAGAATACAAAATAGAATAGAATACAGAATAGAATACAGAATAGAACAGAATAAGGACTAGAATAGAATACAGAATAGAATAAGGACTAGAATAGAATACAGAATAGAATAGAATAAGGACTAGAATAGAATACAGAATAGAATAAGGACTAGAATAGAATACAGAATAGAATAGAATAGGGACTAGAATAGAATACAGAATAGAATACAGAATAGAATAGAATAAGGAATAGAATAGAATACAGAATAGAATAGAATAGAATAAGGACTAGAATAGAATACAGAATAGAATAGAATAAGAATAGAATAAGAATAGAATAGAATAAGGAATAGATTAAGGAATAGAATAGAATAAGGACTAGAATAAGGAATAGAATAGAATAAGGAATAGAATACAGAATAGAATAGAACAAGGACTAGAATAGAATTGAATAAGGAATAGAATAGTTATCCAGTTTCTTCCTAAAAGTCTCCAGTGATGGAGCACCTACAACTTATGGTGGCAAGCCATTCCA
The DNA here is from genome assembly GCA_023653725.1 of Bungarus multicinctus. NCBI lineage: Eukaryota > Metazoa > Chordata > Lepidosauria > Squamata > Elapidae > Bungarus > Bungarus multicinctus. The sequence goes on from CM042847.1 coordinate 5,822,163, forward strand.
CGGCTGAATTGTTCTCACTGTCAGGAAATTCCTCCTTAATTCTAGGTTGCTTCTCTCCTTGGTTAGTTTCCATCCACCTAGTCAGCTACAATGGCTAAAGCCAGGACTAGAACTCACCATTTCCTGGTGATTGAGCCAAAGTCATCCAGATGGTGCTTTCTTTTTTTTTTTTGCCTAAGGCGGGACTATAACTTCACTGTCTCCCAGTTTCTAATGTGGCACCTTCACCACTAGACTAAACTGGCTAATTCGCTTCTTGTTTGAAACTCTTTATGTCAGAGGTCCCCAAACTTGGCAACTTTAAGGCTTGTGGACTTCAACTCCCAGCAAATCTGTCTGAGGAATTCTGGGAGTGGAAGTCCACAAGTCTTAAAGTTGCCAAGTTTGGAGACCTCTCCTTTATGTGATAAAAGCCAGGGAAACTTGGCTTGTCAGGCCGATCTGCATTTAGCCAAAAATCTTGGCCAGGTTGGAATGAGAAAGGCCTGATCCTTAAACCCTGTTTGTGTTGTTCTTCCTTGCAGGAAAAGGAATCCACCGAAGATTATAACGTGGCCTGCATTCTGACATTACCTCCCTATCAGAGACGGGGTTATGGCAAGCTGCTGATTGAATTCAGTAAGTGAGCCTTCCTGTTTTGAATTAACCTCAACTTACAACCATTTGTGGAGTGGCTGTTCACAGTTACAACGGCACTCCAAAAAGTGACTTATGAATGAAAGAATGAGTTCTTTATTGGCCAAGTGTGATTGGACACACAAGGAATTTGTCTTGGTGCAAATGCTCTCAGTGTACATAAAAGAAAAGATTCATTCATCAAGAATCATCAGGTACAACACTTAATGATAGTCACAGGGTACATTAAGCAATCAAATCATACTAGGAAACAGTCAATATAAATTGTTAGGATACAAGTAACAAAGTTAAAGTCATACAGTCATAAGTGGGAGGAGATGGGTGAAAGAAAGGATGGGATGATTAATACTAATAGTAATGCAGACTTTGTAAATAGTTGGACAGTGTTGTGGGAATTAGTTGTTTAGCAGAGTGGGTCAATTTTCAGCCATCAGGGCTTAGTTAACAAACCAGGGTTTAAAACTATGCTTTAGCACAAGGGTTTTCAAATCTGGCAAGTTTAAGACTTGTGGACTTCAACTCCCAGAATTCCTGAGTTAACATGACTGGAGGAGGAGGAATTCTGGGAGTTGAAGTCCACAAAGTCTTAAAGCTGTCAAGTTTGAAGATCCCTGCCCTATAGCGTCATTTTGAGGGTAGGAGTTAAAACAGTTTATGGACCTGTCCTGTCCTCACACTTACGACCAGCATCCTCATGTGATCAACATTCAGACAACTGGCATATATTTACAATTCAGGTAGTCCTCACTTAGGGACCGTTCGAAGTTACAACAGCACCTGGGAAAAAAGTGACTTACAACCGTTTTTCACACTTACGACCATTGCAGAATCCCCGTGGTCCCGCGATTTGCATTTGGATGCTCGGCCACAGAGTCAGACGATGCTTGAAATGTCCCCATTGCACGTGGTTTTCATTCAGATGCTTGACAAGTGATTCACATTTACGACGGTTGCACTGTCCTGGATGTGTGTTTGTGTGTGTGTGTGTCACATCATCCCCTTTTGCGACCTTCTGGCAACAGAGTCAGTGAGGGGAATCCAGATTCACTTAACAACCTCTGTTACTAAATGTAACCAACTGCGGCGCTTCGCTTAACGAACGCAGCCAGAAAAGTCACAAAATGGGACAAACCCACTTAACAAATGTTTCACTGAGAGGGCGACCTAAATGTTGGGCTCAGTGGCGGTCTTAACTCGAGGACTACCGGTAATTGCATCTAGGGGTCAAGCGATCGCCATTTGTAACCCACTCCAGCTGGCTTCCAACAAAACAGCGAATAGGAGAAGCTGGGTTTGTTTAACGACCGCATGGTTCACTTAATGGCAGCAAAAAAATGTTTGTGCCAAACTTAAACACGGAAGTCACTAAACCACTGTCTTGCTTAGCAGTGGTAATTGTGGTTGTAAATCAAGCACCCCGTGTACTTCAATCCATCCTCCCCCCCCCCCCCCAAACAATCCTGGATCTGTTTGTTAAAATCCTGGCTATGTTAAAATCCTGGCTAGTTCTTAACTCGATTCTGTCTTTCCTCTCCAGGTTACGAGCTCTCCAAAGTGGAAGGGAAGACGGGCACGCCTGAAAAACCCCTCTCGGACCTGGGCCTCTTGTCGTACCGCAGCTACTGGTCCCAGACCATCCTGGAGATCCTCATGAATCTCAAACTGGAGAACGGCGAGCGGCCACAGATCACCATCAAGTGAGGGCCAAGATAGCAGGGACGTGCGAAAATTGTAGGGAAGGACGGTTTTAATTCCCCCCCCCCCAAAACTGGAGAGCGACCGTCTGCGTATAGTGACAAGTCATTTGTGAGGGGTTTCCCAGACTTGTCATCAAATTGTGGTGTTGTGGGGGGGGAAGGCAGGAAACTTAAGGCAAGGATGAAATACGGAAGAGATTCTCAAGAGCGGGTTGGACTAGTTGACCTCTTGTTTAGCCCCCCGGCTCCGTGATTTTATTTATTTATTTTTGGGGGGTTGCCGATTGGGCCCCAAAAAAGCAGTTTCATTTTTGCCTTCTCCTGTTTGACAGCGGAAAAAGAGAGGGTTGGGCTAGATGACCTCTGTTAGTACCTTTCTCACTCTGTGGTCTTATTCAGTCTGATCTCTCCATTCGGCTCCATGATTGAGATAGATAGAGAGAGAGAGAGATTGATTGATTGATAGATAGATAGAAATAGAGAGATAGGTAGGTAGAGAGATAAAGAGAGATAGAGGTAGGTAGGGAGAGAGAGATATTATTTAATTTAATTAATTAATTAATTAATTTATTTATTTATTTATTTTATTTTATTTTATTTATGGGTTGCCAATTGGGCCAAAAAAAGAGTTTCATTTTTGACTTCTCCTTGTTTGCCAAGGGGGAAAAAATCAGCATTTTTTTGATCCCCAAAATGTCAGCAGCAAAATTGCCCCAAAATTTAGTTCTCCAGTATTCACTGGGGATGGCTCTCTCTCTCTCTCTTCCTCATCGCTGCTTTCTCCGATCCTGTCTTTCCCCAACTGAAGAACGTTGCGTTAAAATCTGACAGATCAAACTAATCATTACCCATTAAAGCGTTTTCATTTTGATTATTATTATTTTTTTGGTAACCAAAGTTACGAACAAAAGCCGCACCCAGTTTATTTTTTATTATATCACCAAGTCCAGCCTTCCTCCGATTCTAAAGCCTCTAACCCAAATACCTCATCTACTGCCTTTGATATACCACGTTTCTTGTGACTGTTTTGGGATAGGGATGGACAAGCCTTTTAAACTACCTTATCCCCATTGTTAAATCTTCATCCCAATTATGCAAACGCGTGTGTGTGTTAGAAACCCGTTTTGGATGGTGGAATCCTGGGAATTTGAAATGGCCTCTAAGCACAGCATTTCAACTGCATTTTCTTCTCCTGCCCTGTCTTTTCCAGCGAGATCAGCGAAATCACAAGCATCAAGAAAGAAGACGTAATTTCTACGCTTCAATATCTGAACCTCATCAATTATTACAAGGTAAATTCACCGCTCGTGGGCCCTTGATCGCGGAGAAGCAAGAAACATTTGCATGGATGGTCCAGGTGGGGCTTCTTTGCCATTTTTTTCTTTTGGTAAAGTTTTTATTATTTTTAAACAGACATCAATATCATTTCGTGGACGGTGTGGTATCTTGAGTATCGTTCATTTTGATACAAAAGCAATATTAATACAGTGAGCATTACTACTAGATTAATCCGATTTATGTGCTCTAATGTTGTTCTACATAACTATATCAGCACACAATCCTTCATTTTTCAGTTATTCAATATTTGCTGCATCCTTCTAATAGTAAGAGCACTGAAAAAAAAGGGACCTATGACCGTTTTTCACACTTACGACCATTGCAACACGATCACAATGAAAGTCAGATGCTTGGCAATTCATAGTTAGGATGGTCACAGCCTCCTGGGGTCATTTGAACCCCTTTTGCAACCTCCTGACTAGCAAAGTCAATGGGGGAAGCCGGATTCACTGAACAACCGGGTTGCAAACATAAACAATGGCAGTGATTCACTTAACTGTTTGCAAGAACGCCCGTAAAATGGGGCAAAATTCACTTCACAGCTGTTTTGCGTAGTAATAGAAATTTTGGGCTCCGTTGGGGTTGTAAGTTAAAGGACTAGGTGTGTTTGTGATGAGAAGTTAAGACTAAGTCAGAGGAGAGCAAAAAAATGTTTAGGAGACTGGAGACTATGAAGAACGGTTGCAGGAATTGGGTAAGTCTGGTTTAATGAAAACGAGGATTAGGGGAGACAGGACAGCAGTAATTCCAGTATTTGAGGAGCTGCCCCAAAGAAGAGGAGAGGGACAAACTATTCTCCAAAGCACCAGAAGGCAGGACAAGAAACAAGGGATGGAAACTAATCTAAGAGAGAAGCAACTCAAGAAATAGAACAATTAATCGGTGAAACTGCTCGCCTCCAAAAGTTGTGGATGCTCCATCACTGGAGGTTTTAAAGAAAATATTGGACAAGCATTTGTTTGGAATGGTACAGGATTTCCTGCTTGAGCAAGGGGGGGGGGGGTTGGACTAGAAGACCTCCAAGATCCCTTCCAACTCGGTTCTTGTTCTTCTATAATCCCAAACCAATTAACCGGTGGGGCGGCTTCCCTCCAAAAGTTGTGGGTGCTCCGTCACCGAGAGGCTTTCAAGAAGAGATCATTTGTCTGAAACGATACACCTCGACATCTCCTGCTTTGATCGGGGCGCGGAGGGTCAGACTAGAAGGCCTCCAAGGTCCCTTTCCAACTCTTTTTTTCTTTTGTCGTTCCGTTAACTCCCCAGGGCCAATACATCCTGACTCTCTCCGAGGACATTGTAGACGGGCACGAGCGGGCCATGCTGAAGCGAATCCTACGCATCGATTCCAAGTGTTTACATTTCACCCCGAAGGACTGGAGCAAGAGAGGGAAGTGGTGAATTCAAAGGGCCCTTCGACTGGCACAGAAGGACAGAAAGGGGGTTTTGTTGGGAGGGTGGGGGGGGGTTTGGTGTCCCGGACCTGGGTGTACAGTGGTAAGCAAGGATCGGGCTGACCTCTCCGCCCCCTTAAAACCTCCCCCCCCCCTCCCCTCTGGACTCTTGAACATCGCCGCCGCGTCCCGGATGGCCTTTTCAAGACAGGACTCCATGTACAATAGTTGAAAAGCACAGATGGCTTGCGCTCGCCCTGCTTTTTATCGGTCCAGACATTTCTGAATGCTGCTTCCCTCCCCGCTTACATGCCCCCCCCACCCCGAAGACTCAGGGTTGGGGGGCCGAGGGGGGTCTCCACGGTGGGGGGGGGGGGCGGAGGCGAGTCCCAAGGTGGAAGAGCGGATTTGCGGGGTTGCTCCTTCCCAGCGGCCGGAGGGAACCGATCCCTTCCAACAGCCGATTCCGGGAGGGAGAGGGGTGGGTGAGCGGGAGACACAGCACTCTGGAGCTGGAAAAAAAACCCCTCCTTGGGGGGGGGGGAGCAGAAGGCAGGACCCCTCCCATCGTCTCCCGCTCCGAAGAGAGGGTGTCCCACGGGCCTCTGCGCCCAGGAAAGTCTCCAGAGCCGAGGGAGATGCACCTTTCTCAAAAAAGCGACGACGATTCACCTTATGTCTCCGATCGGAATAAATGAACAAAGTCCTCTTTTTTTTTAAAAAAGGAAAAGAGATCCCTCCCTTGTTTTGCAATTATTTCTGGGTTTTTCTTTCCTCCTCTTCTCCCTCTCCCTTTTTTGTCACTCCCTCCCTTTACCTCCTTTTCCCTTGTCTATTTCTTTCCTCTTCTTTCTTCGTTTCCTTCCTTCCTCTTCCTTCCTTTCTCAGTTTTCTATGTCTTCCTTTTTCTCTTCCTTCTTCCTTTTTCTTTCTTTACCTCTCCTCCTCTCATCTTTCTCCATTTTTGTCTTGTTCCTTTCCTTCCTCCCTCCCTCCTTTCCTTCCTTCCTTTCTCCCCCTTCTCTCTCATATTCCCTCTCTTTCTTTCCTTCCTTCCCTCCCTGTCTCTCTCTCTCTCCTTCATTCACTTGGTTTGGAAAGCAGGGCCCAAAGAAAGTGGATTGCAGGAAAAACCAACAGTCATGGTTACTCAAAGTGTTAAAGGTTGTTTTTTCCCCCCCTGAATTGCAGTGAAAATCTTAAATCTTTCAAGAGACAAGTTTGCTGTTACAAAATGAAAAAGTCTTGTGGCAACGCTCACTTCTCACAAAAAGTTGGGGAGGGGTTTTGGGCAGCCTCTCCTTCCCCATTCTGGCCCTGAAAGAGTAGATGGAGGAGCCTAAAGTGAGACCCTCAGTACTTTCAAAACGATGAGAAGTTTTATTTGTTGTTTTTGTTTTAAAAATGCCAGAAATAGTAGGAACACCCAGCAGACAGCAAAATTTTAAAACAAGACCCTGTTCGTCTTCAGTTGGAAACAAGATGTGCTCAAATCATTGTAGGAATTAAGCTCCCAGAAGCAAAATAATAATAATTAAAACTCAGCCCAAGATCCACGGAAGGCTGCAATTCTTCCAAGAGGCTGTAAAATAAGCATAAATTGCGAATATCATTTGGAAGGAAAAAGAAGCAGCAAAGGGATTTCCTTAACGCAGCAAAGAGAGGCTGAAGATTTTTTCCATGTTCTTTTTCACCCAAATCCGCATTTTAAAATCCAAGCACAACGTATTTTTCTCCACGATCCCTTCAAGACAATGCTCTGATCTTCCTCACTCCTCCTCGGCCACGGGGGCATGGATCTGTAAGCAAACCCATACAGAAAATCAGCGCCTTGCCTTGTGCCCAAATGCATACAGGTAGTTCTCAACTTACAACCATGTGATGGTTGCATCACTGGGAAGAAAAGCGACGGTCCTCGCACTTATGACTGCCACAGCATCCCCTTCGTTGCTTGATCAAAATTTGAGCTTTTTTGGCAACCAGGATGGTCCCAGCGTCACCCGATTTCCACTGGCAATTTTCAAGCAAGCAAAGGCAAGAGAAAGAGCCAGGTTTGGTTAATGACCATGGCTAAAAAAGGTCATAAAATTCAAGCATTACTCTGCATCCGTTAGCAATGGAGGTTTCCGAGCCAAATTGTGCGGTTAAGTCGAGGACTACCTATAAATTTTGGCACAAGAATGAATTCCCATAATCAAAGAAAAGAAAGCTGAAAATGCAGCAGGTGCCCAGGAGACGAGCGTAATTCAAAGCAAGATCCAAGTTTCTAGCCCTCAGGGACACCGTTCAGCCTTTGCTCTGCTTTGTTTCTCTCACTTCTCCCCAAAACCATTTTGTGTGTCCCGGTATTGTATTTTAAGCATGTTGGTTTGCGTTACCCACACGTTAAAAACAGGAAAATAACAACAACCCCACGTGGCTTAATATGGATTCGTGAAACCAGTTTTTGATCCCGCCTCAATCCCGTTTCCCATTTCTGGATAAAACTCTGAACTCGTTGAACGAACTCTTCAGCCAGCGCGGACTTCAACTCCTGGAATCCTCCGGTTACACCGAGGAACTCTGGGAGTTGTAGTCCGGGGGCGTTTTCTGCTTGATGCGGAAGTCGTCAACCCAACACTCACCCCTCGAGCGATCGCTGGCCAAGCGAGAGCCATGACGATTTCATCGCTGTGATTTGGTGCCCGTTCGAGATTCCAGACGGTCAGGGAATCGAAAGTCGATTTCACGCCCACTTCCCGTTCCTAGATACAGAAAAAAAGGGGATGGTGTTGGAGGGGAGCACCGCATTTATTTGCCCACCCTATCCCAGTATGGAAGTGTGAGGATAGGAATGACACCCAGGCGAGCTGATTCTACCTTCTGGGAAAAGCTGCTTCAAAAGAATCTTGCAGGCCTGAAAGTACAAATTTCCCACTGTCTCCTTTTACAGCCTGAGAAACGAGGGAAAGTCCCGTCTGAGTCTGTTGCCTTGCCTGTTATACGTCTGAGGGCTATGCTGTCTCTTATCTGATGGTTCCTGGACAAGGTCTCCCCATACACCCTTGCCCACATCCTTGTTCCCCATACATCCTTGCACACATCTCCCCATAGATTTATATTTTCCCCCTTTTACAGCCTGGGAAACAAGGGAGGGTCCCTTCAGGGCCTCTTCCTCTTCGCATTGTGCAGCTGCGGTTCTCATCTGATGTTCCCTTGGCAATGTCTCTTCGCCCACTTCCAAAGGTCTTCCCCACATACTATTATAGCGTCTCCTTTACAGCCTGAGAAACTAAGGAGAGTCTCTTCTGCACCTCTTTCTCCTCTCATTATGCAGCTGAGGGCTCAGCTGCCTCTTATCTGATGTTCCTTGAGAGCTGCTCTCTGCCTTGTGTCTTCCTCGCATATCATTCCAGGAACAAACCTTGGATGTTAGGCCCAAGTTGGCCTCTTCCAGCACTAACCCGATGTATCCTTTGGGAAGACAGCTTTCCTTCCCCTTCAGGCTTCGGCCACGGAAGGACACCGAGGCCTCTCCTGGGTAAGGGCGATAGGTAGGAGAGAAACCACAGTGATGACATTTGAACAGGCTGCGGCTGCATTCACAAGACCACTTTTTTTCCCCATAGCACACTAACCACGATTAAAAAAAAATATAAGAACTGAATCAAAAACACCCACAATAAACTAGAAATACAACATGCTAATTAAATTGCAAACACACACACAAGAGAGAGGGAGATAGATAGACAGATACCGATATAGATTGATAGATGAGATGCATGGTGAGATAGATAAGATATCGATATAGACAGATAGAGTATTTATTATTATGTATTATCCCACTAATAATTCACTAGCATGAAAATCAAATTGGTGAATTGATCCTCATATCACACACAAGGGCTTGAAAGCTTAAAAAGGGATCAAAACGACCGGATAAACTATATCACAAAACATAAATCAAGATTAATCTTCATATATTTAGTACATTGTGTGAATGCAGCTCCTAGGTTTCACCAATCTAGCCACTAACCTTCAATTCTGATGGCCTTTTCTGCTGGACATCGGATATATATACATATTTTAAAATGGGAGTAAAATTGAAGGTCAAGTCTTGGAAAACCCCTTTTTTAAAATTTGGGAGGAGGGAGGGAGGTTTTGAGTGAGGGACCAGATTCTACAGTGAGAATACATGAGGGGACAAATAATATCTCCGTCTTATGAAAAAATGCAAAAGGAGAAATTTGAGTGACACCCCAAATGTTTCAAGGGCACAAGAGGTCCCAGTTCTGGAACAATAAGCCAGGATTGAACTGAAAACCCGCATGCAAAGGAAAGCGGCTCCCACCGACCCAAGTTTTTCTCAGGCTTGACAGAATTTGCCGGCAGGAGCTTCATGGGAGTTGAAGTCCGCCCACCTCCCAAGCTTGAGAAACGCCGCGCCAAGCAAGGCCGAAGGTCCGTTTCACGCAGCGCAACAATTCCGAAGTCACAAGGCGGATTCCCCAGGAGGGCCGAGGTCCCAGTTCTGGGATGGGATCGCATCCTGGCCGACCAGCCAGGAAAACGGGGGGAGGGGAGGTTGCATCCCGCCCCCCCCCCGAACTAGGGTTGCAACGTCCTCCAAGCTGGAGGGCGCCCGGTTGCAGAAGCCGCCCCCGCGCAAGGGAGAAAGGAAGCGGGCGAGGAGGGGGGGGCGGGAAGTTGGTTCAGGTGCGCCGCTTTGCAGCTTTTTGCAACCCGGGCCGGATTTGGCTTCTGCTGCAGCTGCTGCAGCCGCGCGGACCTACCGTCTGGCTCCTCTGGATGGCGGCGCACGGCGGGCGCAAAGTAGCGCTCCACGGCGGCGGAGCCCTCGTGCTGGATGGAGCAAGGGAGAAGGTGCAGGGAATCCCGGGGCGCCCCCGGCAGGGAAGCCAGCGCCAGCCGCGCTCCGCCCCGCTCTTCGCCGGCCATGGAGAGCCTCGCGCGCCGCCGCCGGCCTTCCCGCGCCTCGCCGGCTCCGCCCCGGCCAGGGATCCATCCCCCGCCCCACCGTGGGAGGGAGGCGAGATCCTCCTTCGCTCAAGGATCCAGCCCCAGGTGGGTGGGAGGGAACATCCTCCCTCACCCAGGGATCCACTCAGGGAGGGAGGGAGGAGAGATCCTTCCTCGCCCAGGGATCTACTCCTGGATTGGTGGGAGATCCTCTCACCCAGATCTCCTAGGTTGGTGGGAGAGATCCTCCCTCACCCAGGGATCTACTGGGTTGGTGGGAGATCCTTTCACCCAGATCTACTCCTAGGTTGGTGGGAGAGATCCTCCTTCGCTCAGGGATCTACTGGATTGGTGGGAGATCCTCACCCAGATCTACTCCTGTTTTGGTGGGAGATCCTCCCTCACTCCTGGATTGGTGGGAGATCCTCACCCAGATCTACTCCTAGGTTGGTGGGAGATCCTCTCACCCAGGGATCCTTCCGGGAGGGGAGATTCTCCCTTGCCCAGGGATCTACTCCCCCTCGGGAGGGAGGGATCCTTAAGATAACATGAAGGAGCTCTATAGAGCTGAGGAATTCTGGGAGTTGAAGTCCAGCTGTCTTAAAATGTCCATAATTTGGGGGAGGAGGGAGAACCACAACTCTAAATCAAACCAATCGCTTTCCTTGGACCTTTCTAGATCTGGTTTTGCACAACGCATGAATCTGAGAGCGAAATGGGCGGCTTGTCCTTCAGCCCAAAGTCGCAACTATCTTAGCCTGTTGTGCCTGTTGTCGTCCCCTCAAGACCCAACTTAGTTTGTAGATTTGAGCCGTAGGCGTCACTCTGTTCCCCGTTTCCCTCCACTTCTTGGACACTTTTAAGACTTGTGGACTTCAACTCCCAGAATTCCCCAGCCGGCATGGCTTCCTGCTGCTGTCGACTCCGCCCCAGCCAGGGAGCCACCCCTCCCTCGGGAAACCCTCCCTCGGAATTCTGGGAGTTGGAGTTCAAAGCAGCCAAGGTTCGGCCCCTCTGGACTCCGTCAAATCTAAATGCAACGTTGGGCCTCCCCAAATCTCTTCCTCCTCTTCTGTCCAATTCACCACACTGAGGTTGCCAAAGATCATCTCTTTATTGGGAACATTGCTGAGAAATTTTAGACTTCCACCCAAAAGCAGGTGAGAGCGACATCAGCCCTCCCTTCCCTCACTAGAGCCCTGCGCTGTCAGCTGGCCTTCACCAGACTCTGCAAATAGTGGTTAAGGGAGGGCAGGAGCTTCCAGTTGTCGGTGCGGATGCTCACCCGGGCCGCATCGTCCACACTCCGCACCTGTAGCAGGATGTGATCCCGAGGAGGTAAAGTCAGGGCGATCCTATACTCGTCGCCGTCCTCAGACAGGATATACCTGCCAAAGGGGTCGCGCACGAAGCCTTCTAAGGATCGGGGCGGCAGGGGCCAAACCGTGAGGCTCTCAGCGTGCGCCTCTTTGGCGTCGGGGTGCAGGCGCCGCCAGAGCTCATCGAAAAGTTGGCGACGTTTCTCTGTGGGCCAGGTGGGGACTGGCAGGGGTAGGAAAAGATCTGGGAAGGCCACGTCCAGGTTTTCAAGCTGGCTCCAACGTGTCAGTCCGTCTTGCGTCGTATAAAGGGCGGAAACGTTCAGCCGTGTCGGGTACGGGCAATGGGGCCGCAGCGTCAGCCTCACCGTCGGGGACGGGCGATGCGCGGAAAGGCACGGGATGCAGAGTTCGGGCACCGGCTCGTAATGCCGGCTGGCACAGGTGAACCGAAGCACCACGCAGAGGAGGAGGTCGTAGGGAGGCATGCCAGGCCCCGCGGGGACCAACTGGTACGCCAAACTGAGCCGCGAGGGAGAGCGGTCCGCCAACAACCACTGGCAGTACCTGTCCACCTCCTGCTCAGCGGGAGGAACCGCCGGAGCGTCCTCTGTAATCTCGACACGCTGCAGCCTCAAAGGGGCCGGATCCACCGGGTGGACGGTCAACGCAGCGACGAAGCTCTCGCTGTCGGCAACGATGGACGAGGAGAGCGACCGAGTCTTGACGGGACCTTCGGGGACCAGGACGGACCTTAATTTTTCACCGGAAAGGTTGGTGAGTAGCGTGTAATAAAAGCCAGCCCGGTCTTGGACGTCCACGTCGGTGTGGCTCAGGGAGATAGCATGTAGGAGGGACGCCAGCTGAGAGAGGGCAGGCGAGGGGTGAAGCACCATCAGGTTGCGGCAAACGCTGAGAAGGATCTGGCCAGAGCGCCAATCCCCGAGTTTCCCCGAGGCAACCAGACGAGCTAAGAAGTGCATGGTGCTCACTTGGGGAACTTCCTTCTCCTTCGCCAGCCGGGCCAAAATCTTGAGATGCCAACTTAGGTCCTCTTCTTGCAGAGGGACACTCACGACAAATTCCTGCAGGGCCTGAGCAAGGGTTTTGGCCCAGCTGGACTCCTGCAGCCTCTTCCACGTCTCGTCCAACAGATTGATGATGTTCGGGGCTAAGGTGCAGTTGTGCCGGTAGAGATCCAGCAGGCACCGGGTCAGTTCCACCATGGGCTGAGCCTGCGAGCCGAAATATTGGGCAAAAATGAAGGCTGCTTGGAAGAAAAGCCGCGTGGCGTCCAATCCTCCATTTCGGGCCACCAGGCCGCCAAGGGCCAGGACATGCTCCAGGAGGTAGCCTGCCCCACGCTCAGCGCTGGGCCCCTCGTTTTCCACGCACACGAGGCACAGCAGATTCATCCGGGCCAGGACGGTCCCCTGATCTTGGAAGAACCCGGGGAAAAGGCCCGAGGTAGCGCGCGGCGTGAGCAGGACCGGCAACCGCTCGTCGGTTCCCGAGACCAACGGCCGGTTTTCGGGAAAGTGCAAAAGACAATCCAAGTGGAAAAGCTTCACGGCGTCCGGAAGAGCCGGGTGCTGTGCCAGTCCCACCAGGTGCCGCAGGAGGAAGGACTCGTCCTCGGCGGTGAAGAGGCTATCGGTGAAGAGCGATTTCAGCTGCAGGAGGGCGTGCTCCAGAGTCACGCTGGCCGTGCCGAAGAGACGCGCCAGTTGGGCTTTGAAAATCGCCGGCGATTGGGTGCGCACGATGCTCACCGCCTGAGCCAGGTGGCACAAGAGGTGGCTCTGGGCCACGGAGGTTAAGAGATAGCTGCTCTCCAGAAGAGCCGAGAGCACCAGTTTTAACTCCTTGAGGTCCGCGGCGGATGGCAAGAGGACCAGCTGGTCAAGGACCGCCGGCGAGAGCTTGCCGATTTCTTTCGTAGCCTCCCACACCAGCTCTCCGTTGCTTGCCAGAAGGTCCCCCAAGCAACCTTGCCCATTCCGGGCCAGGAGGAAGACGGCGTTCCGCAGCGCCACGCCGTATAGCAGGGTGTACCCCTGGTGGATGCTCGACACCTCCTGCTGTTGCAGAGACCGCAGGATTTCCAGCCGGTGCAGCAGGAACCCCGAGTAGCAGCTCTCCAGCTCTCGAAGGCACTCGCACGCCGCGGCACGGATGGGCCTCTCGGCCACTCCCCCGCGGCTGTCGTTCGGGTCGGACACCAGGTGGAGCAGTACGGAGAGCAGTTCGTGTGAAGTCTGGCAGTCTTCGGCCAGGCTGTCGGTCGCCACCAGCACCGTCTCTGCGGCGAAGAGCAGGGAGCAACGGAGGCCGACGTGCTTGGGAGAGAGGCCGAGCTGGGCAAAGAGGGAGAGGAAGGAGGCTGCGGCTTCCCGACCCGTCTTGGCATCGGGGCACAGCAGGGTGGGATAGTCCAAGAATAAGGACAGGATCGAGAGCTGCAAGAGAAGAAAAAACAGCCGATGGGGAGGAATATCGAGGGAGCCAGACAATGGGGATGGACTTCGACTCCCAGAATTCCACAGCCAATGTGCTGTAATGTCTGGCTTTCAACTCCCAGAATTCCCCTGCCAGGGGGTTTTAGTCTTGACTTCGACTCCCATAATTCTCCAGTTAGCATGCTTTAAGAGGGGTGAATTCCCTATGCAGCATCCTTTCAGATAGGTGGACTTCAACTCCCAGAATTCCTTAGCCCATGCATTTTAAGATGGGTGGACTTTAACTCCCAGAATTCCTCAGCCAATATGCTTTAAGAGGGGTGAATTCCCTACCAAGAGTCCTTTAAGATAGGTGGACTTCAACTCCCAGAATTCCCTAGCCCAGGGGTCTTCAAACTTGACAGATTTAAGACTTGTGGACTTCAACTCCCAGAATTTCTGAGCTAACATGACTGGAGGAGGAATTCTGGGAGTTGAAGTCCTTAAGTCTTAAGCTTGCCAGTTTGAAGATTCTTGATCGATCGATCTATTCTATCTCTCTCTTTCTGTTCTATCTATCCATTCTATCTCTTTCTTTCTATCTATTCTACCTCTCTATCCTATATTCTATCTCTTTCTCTCTATCCTACTTCTCTTTCAATTCTATCTATCCTATCTTTCTCTCTCTCTCTCACTATCTATTCTATCTATCTTTCTTTCTATCTATCCTACCTCTCTTTCCCTATCTATCTATTCCAGGGGTCTTCAAACTTGACAGCTTTAAGACTTGTGGACTTCAATTCCCAGAATTCCTCCTCCAGTCATGTTAGTCAGGAATTCTGGAAGTCGAAGTTCACAAATCTTAAACTTGCCAAGTTTGAAGACCCTTGTGATAGATGATAGATTATATAGATGATAGATATTGATTGATTGATTGATTGATTGATTGATAAATAGGTAGGTAGGCAGAGAGAGAAAGATAATAGATAGGTGACAGATCAGGGCTCTTCAACCTTGACAGCTTTAAGACTGGTGAACTTCAACTCCCAGAATTCCTCCTCCAGTCATGTTAGCTCAGGAATTCTGGGAGTCGAAGTCCACAAATCTTAAACTTGCCAAATTTGAAGACTCTTGCCCTAACCTATGTTTTTTTAAGTGGGTGGACTTTGACTCCCAGAATTCCTCAGCCAGCATGCTTTTAGGAAGGGTGAATTCCCTACCCAGCATCCTTTAAGAGGGGTGGACTTCAACTCCCAGAATCCCCCAGCTCTTCTTCCTGGCCAGGGCCTTCCGGGAATTGAAACCCACCCTCTTAAAAAGTTTCTGCATGTCATTTTGGTCACCTAAGCGCAGGGCCTTTGTTACCTTGATGGCTTCTCCCAGCTTTTCGCTCCGCAGTTCGTTCCACAGGTCGGCCGCCAAGGTGTCCGCGGCCCCGTGGGATAAGAGGAAGGCCGTGGGGGACCCCCGGAAAGCATCCACGGTAGCAGTCCAGCTCTCACCGCCTCTGGAGCCCATGGCCAAGACTGGGAGACACACACATCAGAGATTGTTATGGGAAGGAAGCCAGCAGGTCCCTGCTAAAACTACAGGCCGTCCTCGACTTGCAACCGTTTAGTTGACGGTTCAAAGTTATGACACTGAAAAGAGTCACTCCTGCTTTTCACAGTTACGACCTTTACGGCACCCCTATGACCAGGTTTTCATACTTATGACCCGTTGCTGGATCCCTGGGGTCCTGTGATCCCCTTTTGCGACCTCCCGAGAAGTAAAATCCCCAGGGAAAGCCAGGTTCACTTAATGATCAAGTTAATCACATCCACTACGGGGGAGGGAGGGGGGATTCACTTAACAACGGTTGCCCAAAAGGCCGTCAAAGGGGGTGAAACTCAACCCATGTCTCACTTAACAATGAAATGTTGAGCTCCGTCGTGGTCATAAGTCGAGGACTACTACCTGTCCTCGGTTTTGGATCCGAATCCAGACAATTTCCAGGCCAGGACAACCCAAATGGGCCCTTTCAATCTCGCTTTGGATTTGTTTGCACGGACGATCGACTCGCTCTGGTTTAAGAGTGTGTAAGGGAGGTAGTCGATCGCGGGAGATCCGCGCATGCGCCCGGAGGGGTTCAGCAGCTGGAACAACCCCCCTCCCTGGTGGCGCCCGCGGGCGCCCAAGTCTCCTGCGCTCCCAAGCAAAGGCAAACCAGGCTCTGGAGCGGCTGAAAGGAGGATGGGGCCCAGGTGGGCCGGGGTCTCTCTCCCCCACTGCCCTGCCCCCTTCCCAAGCCCCCTGCCCGCTTTCAGGCTCGTTCCTCCCTCCTCTAGACTCCACCCAAGCTCGGTGGGACCCGGAGCGCAATTTTGCAAATCTCCAAACGCCCCGCCGGCCTTTGCAATGCAGCCCCCGGCCCGGGAAGACCCCCGAGGCCCGGAGACGCGTCCCGGGCCCTCGGTGCACCAAGGCCAGGCTGCTTCCCTCGCCCACCGCCTCCCAAAAGCTACGCAGCGTCCCGACCTGGCTTCCCCCGCCGCCGCTCGCTTCCGTGTTCCTTTGGCGGCGATTCCGCGGCGGCGCGCTAGAGGGCGCGCGAGGAACGGAGACCCGCGCCAAGTCGGATTTCCCACGCAGGAATTAATTCGGATTTAAAAATAAAATAAAATAGAGAATTTAGTGGTTTCACACGGCCTGCATTGCTCCTTGGCTTGCAGAGGCATCGTTTGTGGTACCAACGCAGCCCCAGTGTATGAATATAGGTGGTCCCCGACTTATGACCACAATTGAGCCTGTTATTAAGTGGGGCATTTGTTGAGTTTTGCTCCATTTTACCAACCTTCATGCCGCAGCTACCACTGCTGTCCACAAGCGAGTAACCAGGTTGTTAAGTGAAGCTGGCATGCGTCTGAATTTTTTTAAAAAAATATATTTTTATTGTTTGCAACTATAAATATCAAACACAGTGCAACCATTCTGGCATTAATCTGCCACACATACAAAGATATTACTAAACCATTAACATTCATATTATTAGTACAATATTCATAATCTAGGTCTATTTGTCCTAACTATTTTTGTTCTGACCTTCCCTTCTCTTCTGCAATCATTGATAAGTATCCTACTATTCTGATTCCCCCTTATTTTTCAATTCTAAAGTTAGCCTATCAACGTTTGCACAAGCCAATATTTTCCTTATTATCTCTCTTTCTGGTGGTGTATTTTCATTCTTCCGATATTGTGCACGGACCATTCTCGCCGCTGTCAGTATGTGTATTATTCAATATGCTATATACCTTTGCTGTGACTTTCTGTCATTATTTCTAAAAGGAATAGGTCTGGCTTAAATTGAATATATTCGCCACACGTCTGAATTTTGATCGTGTGGCCGCAGGGATGCTGCAAAACGGTCATTAAGTGTGAAAAACCAGTCCTAAATCTCATTTTCACCCTAGTGCCATTGTAAACTTTGAATGGTCTAAATAATCAGCTAAATAAACTGTCGTAAGTTGAGGACTACCTGTATTTCAGGTGGAGTTGTATAAATATTAATTGGTTCCTTTGCAACCTCAACTTCAGGAAAAAAAAGTTTTCCCAGCTCATTAAGAGGATAATGTATGCATTTTATTTTTTTGAGTGTCATTTCTATGCTGGCCTAAAACCGTAATAATCACTTTATTCATTCACTTCCCAGTTTGTGTCTTGCAAGAATACTTTTAGAACGCCACACCTCTGTTTATTTCATGCTGGCATATTTTGCCATATTTTATTCTGTTTCAGGCTTTGCCTAATTATGTCTCAGATGGAACCTAACTGCTTCTGCATCATGGAAACCACACACTGCTCTCTAAGGAATGGAATGGAATATACCGTAGAATAGAAGACAAGAGAAGAGTTGAGTTGGAAGGGACCTTGGAGGTCATCTAATCCAACCCCCCTGCCCAGCAGGAGACCCTACCCCATTTCTGAAAGATGGCAGTCCAGTCTCTTCTTGAAAGCCTCCAGGGATGAAGCTCCCACAACTTCTGAAGGCAACTTCTGTTCCATGGGTTGATGGCTCTCACTGTCAGGAAATTCCTCCTTATTTCCAGGTTGAATCTCTCCTGGTTCAGTTTCCATCCATTGTTCCTTTTCTGGCCTTCAGGTGCCTTGGAGAATAGCTTGACCCCCTCCTCCTCTCTGGGGCAGCCCCTCAAATATTGGAAGACTGCTCTCCTGTCTCGCCTGGTCCTTCTCTTCTCTAGACTAGCCATGCTCCTCATCATATTTTTTCATAAGAGGAAAAGAAACAGTCCAGATCACGGTCAGATCAAAGATCTCTCAGCTCTAATTTGAATTTCTAACTTGGAAATCCTTGTCGGGGCAGCCCAGATGATCCACCCAGGCCAAGAGCTAGATTTCTTTCGACCTTGTCTCAACGTCCTCTCTGAGGTCCTTTAGTCTAAACCATTGCTTGTTTAACTGTGGTCTGTTGAGCAAACCCACAATTGACTGGGTTACCCTGATGTCCTGTGCCTTGATAGCAACCCTCAACTGACAATCGTTCGTGTAGGGACGGTTAGAAGTTGTAACGGCATGGGGGGAAAATGTGATTTATAGCCAGTCCTCGCACTTATGACCATTGCAACATTTCCCACAGTTGCATGTACAAACTTTTGGTACTTGGCAAGCAACAGCAGGTATTTAGGATGGTTGCACCTTGGGGTCATCATGGGATGGCTGGTTTGAGACTTTCCCAGCTGGCTTCCAAGAAGCAAAATCAACTGGAGAAGTCAGATTTGTTTAAATGTTTAATTCTTTTTGTTAGTGTTTTAAATGTGGTTTTATATTCTGTAAGCTGCCTTGCGTTGCCATGGGCGAATAGGTGGCAATATAAATTCAATAAATGAATGAATGAACGAACGAATGAATGAACGAATGAATGAATGAACGAACGATTCGTTTAACAACTGTGGCCAAAACAAAACCCCAAACCAGATCCTTAAAATCAAGCCTGACTTTAAACTGTTCATAATATCTCTTTGTGGGCCTGCTGTTGGGAGAGGAAAGCTTCACCTGAGGCATCCTGAACATGTGCAGAGTGCAAAACACGGCCCCTTTGGAAGGACGGCTTGTCTGCCTGAGTTTTTTTGGGGGGGAGGGGGCGAAACGAAAAACTTGAAACGGTTTTGTGAACTGTTAGCAGGCCGTACGCAACGAAACTGCTGCAAGCCATGGCTTGTTCTCTCGTCACCTGCACCCAGGGCCCAGGAGGCATTGCAAGCTGACTTCTCCTTCAGCCGTTGTGCCGGTTTTAATCGGCAGCCCCAGCCTGTCTGCCTGGCAAAAATCTTGCAGCAAACGGGACTTTTGTTCCATACGAAACGGCTTTCCCCAAAAAATTTGGATGCAAATCGAGGTTCAGTGGCACAGAGGTCCCCATTTCAGCATTGGAAATAGTCCTCAACTTACAGCCATCCATTTAGTGACGGTTCCCGAGTTACCACGGCACTGGGAAAAAAACCGTGATTTACAGCTGCTCCTCCTGCTTAAAATGTGATCAGAATTCAGGCCCTGGGCAACCCGCATCTATTTAGTGATGGTTGCAGGAATACCTGAGTGGTGTTGGCGACTTTTGTGGGCAAGAGAAGTCATTGGGGGGGGGGGGTCTGGGTTCATTTAACGACCGTGTGATTCACAACAACTGCAAGGCTTTGTTTAACTGTGGCTAGAAGGTTGTAAAATCCGGCACACCTCCCTTTCTCATCAGAAATTGCAGTCTTAATTGCGGTCGTATGTTGAAGATTACCTGTACTAATGTCCCCTCCATTCAAGCCGGGTGAACTGGCCATCTTTCCACTGGGATAGTTAATCAGGCTTAATTGTGGTCTGTGTCAGGGGTCACCAACCTTTTGGATCTCAGGGACCACCAAACTCATAATTTTAAATCCCGCGGACCACTAATATGAATTTTGACTGGCGGTGGCTTGCTGATGTTTTCCCAGGGTCTCTGTAGAGACTCTGGGAAAATCCCAAAGGAAGTCTGCAGGAAAATTCCCCATCTCATTTTCCTACGGATCGATCATTCTTTATTCTACTGTCTCCAGCTCCGTTCTCGGGGAGAGAGAGAGAGAGAGAGAGAGAGAGAGAGAGAGACAGACTTTTGGCTTCATGCAAGGAAAGCAGCAGAAGCTGCAGAAGTCTTTCTTTCTCTCCCCCAAACTCCGCCAGAAATGAGTCTTTGCCGGCGCAGCCCCTTGGAGCAGGAGGCCTTGCGGGGTCCCAAAGACTCATTTCTGGAGGAGTTTGGGGGAGAGGAAGAAAGACTTTGGCTGCTTTCCTTGCACGCAGCCAAAAGCAGAAGAAGAAAGAAGCGGAAAAAAGCAGCCCGGTGGCCAGGCCAGGCACGTGGGGCTAATGGGGCAAGTTCCCCCCCCCCTGCTCTTTTCCCCCCTCCCCTCACTACCTCTTGTGTGCAATGCAAGCGATGCAAGTCTTGTGTTCCCGCGGGCCATGTGAGCAGCGCAGCCTTGTGTTCCCGCGCAGTCTGGATTAATTGCTTTGGGGGGGACATTTCTCTGCAGACTACCAAAATTTTCTCGTGGACTGCTTTGTGACCTATGGACCTGTCTGTGTGGAATAAACCACCCTGAATGAGATGCCACGAAATCGGAAGCTTACGGGCCATCTACGATGATCTACTGGATTTACCGGCTGCGTGTCAGCCAACCAGTCAGTAACAACACAGCTGCACGACGTTTATGATCTGGCTTTGTTTATTAATAGGCCAACCAACTCCTAAATGACTCAGGCCGGCTGATGGCTGAAGAAAAACAACAACACACAAAAGAATACAATCCACCGGAAGACCAAAATCTTCAAACAAACCCCAACAAAACAAATAAACACTAAACTTCATTGCACCACGCATTTCACCTGAGCGAGTTGCATCAAGCTAGCCAGGGTTAGTTTGTGGAGCCAATTATGGTTAGGTAAGTCACGGGGGAAGGAAGGTTCTTTTTGTGTCCTGGACTTTGATGGCTGGGCTTACACAATACAAAAAGGGAGTAAGCAATAGCAGTTAGTGTTTTTCAACCTCGGCAACGTTAAGGTGGGTGGATTTCAAGTCCCAGAATTCCCTAGCCAACAGGTTTTTAAGGTAGATGGACTTCTTAAATTCCCAGGATTCCTCATCCCACATGCTTTAACGACTGGACTACAACTCTCATAGTTCCCTGCCGTAATGCTTTAAAAAGGGTTGAACTTCAACTCCCAGAATTCCCCAGGCAGCGTGCTTGAAGATGTCTGGTCTTCAATTCTCACTTAACTTGATTTCAATTTGTTTCCTAAAATAAATAGAAAGCAAGCTGGCCAGGGAATTCTGGGAGTTGGAGTTCATCCATCTTAAATCAAGCTGGCTGGGGAATTCTGGGAGTTGAAGTCCAGCCATCTTAAATCAAACTGTGTGGGGAATTCTGGGAGTTGAAGTCCAACCACCTTAATTCAAGCTGGCTGGGGAATTCTGGGAATTGAAGTCCACCCATTTTAAATCAAGCTGCCTGGGGAATTCTGGGAGTTGAAGTCCAGCCACCTTAACTCAAGCTGCCTGGGGAATTCTGGGAATTGGAGTCCACCCATTTTAAATCAAGCTGTCTAGGGAATTCTGGGAGTTGAAGTCCAGCCATCTTAACTCAAGCTGCCTGGGGAATTCTGGGAGTTGAAGTCCAGCCACCTTAACTCAAGCTGCCTGGGGAATTCTGGGAGTTGAAGTCCAACCATCTTAACTCAAGCTGCCTGGGGAATTCTGGGAGTTGAAGTCCAGCCATCTTAACTCAAGCTGCCTGGGGAATTCTGGGAGTTGAAGTCCAGCCATCTTAACTCAAGCTGCCTGGGGAATTCTGGGAGTTGAAGTCCAACCATCTTAACTCAAGCTGCCTGGGGAATTCTGGGAGTTGAAGTCCAGCCATCTTAACTCAAGCTGCCTAGGGAATTCTGGGAGTTGAAGTCCAGCCATCTTAACTCAAGCTGCCTGGGGAATTCTGGGAGTTGAAGTCCAGCCACCTTAACTCAAGCTGCCTGGGGAATTCTGGGAATTGAAGTCCACCCATTTTAAATCAAGCTGTCTGGGGAATTCTGGGAATTGAAGTCCACCCACCTTAAAGTTGCCAAGGTTGACAAAACACCGTTAGCCCGATGGATTGTTGTTGTTTTTTTCTTCTAAAAATCCTGGCTGTGTTTAAAGTGACCCAACGCAGCTGCTGCAAAAGTTGGCGAAGTTGCCCGGGGGCCGAACTGAGCTGGCGGCTGCACCCCGTTTGACCCACCTCCCTTTCGGCTTCTCCATCGCCTGCTGGTATGAGACCCGCCTTGCAACCAGTCCCAAGACCAGTTTTCCAAGCCCGGTCCCCACCCATCCTCCCTCCAAGATTCGGCTCCGGGCGAGGGCAAGGACTTCCAGCCTGACTAAACACCTCTGTCCATCAAAACAAATTTGTCCTGGAAACAGCCTAGAGGGGAGAAATGGCGGGAGGGGGTGGCGGGGAGGGAGACATTACCGTTTTTTTGGGGGGGGGTCCCATCTGCATTTTTATTTAATTTCAGGTAGTCCTCGACTTATGGCCGCAAATTGAGGAGGGTTTCATTTTTTATTGCTTAGTGAGGCAGGGAGCTGAGCTTTTGCTTCATTCTACGACCTTTCCCTGCCACAGTGATTAAGGGAATAACTGTTGTTAAGTGAAGCGGGCTTCCCCGTCGACTTTTAAGAAGGTCGCAAAAGGGGATCAAATGACCCCGGGACGCTGCGACCGTCGTAAATATGGATCAGTTAACAAATGTCCCAATTTTGATCCCGTGATTGTAGGGATGCTGCAACGGTTTTGACTCATAACCGTCATTAAGCTTCAATCAGTCACTAAATGAACGGTTATAAGTCAAGGACTATCTGTATTTGTATCCCATCTTTAATTATATTTATAAGCAACAACAACCCTGTGAGGTGGACTGGCCTGAGAGAGAGAGGGATTGACCCAAGGACACCCAGCTGTCTTTCATGACTAAGACGGGACTAGAACTCACTGTAACCTGGTGATTGGCCCAAAGATACTCAGCTGGCTTTCATGCCTAAGATGGGACTAGAACTCACAATCACCTGGTGATTGGCCCAAGGACACTCAGCTCTTTAATGACTAAGGCAGGACTAGAACTCCCCGTCTCCTGGTGATTGGCCCAAACTCACTCATTCGATTTTCCTAGCTAAGGCAGGACTAGAACTCACCGTCTCCTGGTTTTCAGTCTGGCGCCTTTACCCCTAGATCAAACATTGCAAGAAATGCAGCCATGTGATTGATGGCAAGTAGCCATCTGAACTTCAAAAACAGGTCATAAGTACCTTTTGCCGCGTCCATCGTAACTTTGAACTGGTCGTAAGTCAAGGACTACCTGAAAAATATCAGCGGAAGAAACCACTCAGTTCCCCTGCCCAGATTTTGAGCCTGACAATGTAGGGAGATCTTTTTTGTGGCCAAACCTACGCACTAACCCCGATTCGTGGTTTACCTGAATCCGTCTTCTTCCTTGGGGAGATTTAATAGAACCAGGTTAGGTTTCCATATCCTATTGAGCCACAGGCGAGCTGATCACCGTTGTTACCTTAGGGGTTATGCAAAAACCAGACTCTGGGTTTGCATTACGCACTTACTCAGGGTTTACTAACAGTGGTTTACTTTGCAAACGCAACAGCTCGTGTTTGCACCATCATAATCACACAGATTTGGGTTTACAGGTTAACAGAGTTGGAAGGGACTTGGTAGGTCATCTAGTCCACCCCCTCCCTCCGTCCCAAGCAGGAGACCCTACACCATTTTTTGACAGATTGCAGTCCGAGAGCTTTCTTTTGAAAAGCTTCAAGAAGACCAGACGGATGAAGCTAAAAATGATTCTTGTTTGCTGTCAGGGGCGTATTTTATTTTGTTTGGGCCCGACCGTTCATGGGAAAGGGTGCCTCTGAGGAGGTGCAAAGTGCTTTCTCTTTCTGCCACGAAACCACCGCTCACGTGCAAACCCCGAGGATTAGCCAATGGTCTAACTAAGGTGGTTGGGTGTAGGAGTCAAAAGGATAACATCGCGTATATCTTAATTAAGGTCAAACCTATTAATTGTGTTTGTGAAAGGCCGATTTGGGAAAGCAGGGATAGGTGAGACACGCCCCACAAACGCTTCACACACAACGAGGGGCTCGCTTGTCATCGATAAACCAAGATCAGAGCGGGGGGGGGGCTTGGTCCAGATCTCCACCCCCCCCACCCCCATTGGAAACAATGCAACGGCGGGTTTGCAGCCCCAAGTTTCTAGTCCATAAGGTGAAAGAATACCGGTAGCCCTCGGTTAACGACTGCAGGGGAGCCCCAAATTTCCATGGCTAAGTGAGGCGTTGGGAAAGTGAGTTTTGCCCCGTTTTACGACCTTCCTTGCCATAAGCAGTTCAGTGAATCCCTGCCGTTGTTAAGGTAGTCACACAGTTGTTAAGTGAAGCTGGCTTCCCCCATGGACTTGTCAGAAGGTCCTAAAGGGAGAACACATGATGCCCCTAGGACATGGCGACCGTCATAAATATGAGTCAGCTGGGCCAGCGTCTGAATTTCAACCCCATGACTGTTGGGAATGCCGCCACGGTCCTGATTGTAGAAAAAACGGGCCTAATTCGCCTTTTTTCCAGTGCCGCCATAACTTTGAATGGTCATTAAACGAACCGTTGTAAGCCAAGGACTACCTCTAGCTGGCCAGAGCAAACTTTTTTTCCTGTGGGAAGTCTCCTTCCATGACCCCACCTCCACATGGACTGCATGAGCTGGGGATGATGGAAGCTGTGGTCCAATGCCTGTGGTCCAAAGGCAGGCGTGGTGAGTCAATCTCCTGCTTAGAAGGGGAGGGGGGTTGGACTAGATGACCTACAAGGTCCCTTCCAATTCTTCATCTGTAAAATAAGTAAATCTGAAAATCTCCTGCTTGGATGGGGGGTTGGACTAGATGACCTACAAGGTCCCTTCCAATTCTTAATCTGTAAGTAAGTAAGTAAGTAAATCTGAAAATCTCCTGCTTGGATGGGGGGTTGGACTAGATGACCTACAAGGTCCCTTCCAACTCTTAATCTGTCTGAAACGGGCCACCCTGGGGCCTTCTCTTCTCCGTGCAAGATTTTGGGGTTCAGCCCGACGCAGGCGCGAAGGTTGCTGAGCCTTCATTTCTTTGACCTGTTGTTTTGGCTGCCCTGCCCGCCCGCCTGCCTCAGTTTCCCTCCTGCGGAGCGAGGCTAATTGCACACCTCCCGTCCCCAAGGAGGGGGCGGCAGTTTCACTAGCGAGCGAACCCAGGCGAGGCCAGCCGGAGATGAAAGCACTTCGGGGAGACAAGACGCGCACGGCACGGCGGGGCTGTTATTAAATTCATATATCCTTCGGGATACCCGGATGCAGGGCCTGGCCCTCGCCAGCCTCGCGCCCGGAGCACGTGGGGAGAAGGAGGAGGAGGAGGCCCTGCTGGCTTATGGGCTGGGACGGGGGGGGGCGGGGGGAGGGCAGCCTCCCCTTCCACTGGCTCCGAATTTGGGTGGGTGGGTTGCAAACTGAGTTCTCTGTGCGTGGAGGGATGTTAGTTTGGACCGGTCCCCTTGCGAATCCTTTTCCTGTAGGAAAAGCATGGAAATTGTCATCCAAGGAGGGAAGGAGGAAGGAAGGAAGAAAAGAAGGGAAGGAGAGAGGAAGGAAGGAAGGAAAACAGAAGTGAGGAAAGGAGGGAGGGAAAGAAGGAAGAAAAAGGGAGGAAAGGAAAGGTGGAAGGAGGGATATAGGAAGGAAGGAAGGAAGGAAGGAAGGAAGGAAGGAAGGAAGGAAGAGGAAAGGAAAGGAAAGGAAAGGAAAGGAAAGGAAAAGAGGAAGGATGGATATAGAACGGAAGGAAGGAAGGAAGGAAAGGAGGAAGGATGGATATAGAACGGAAGGAAGGAAGGAAGGAAGGAAAGGAAAGGAAAGGAGGAGGGATGGATATAGAACGGAAGGAAGGAAGGAAGGAAGGAAGGAAGGAAGGAAGGAAGGAAGGAAGGAAAGGAGGAAGGATGGATATAGAATGGAAGGAAGGAAGGAAGGAAGAGGAAAGGAGGAAGGATGGATATAGAATGGAAGGAAGGAAGGAAGGAAGGAAGGAAGAGGAAAGGAGGAAGGATGGATATAGAATGGAAGGAAGGAAGAGGAAAGGAAAGGAGGAAGGATGGATATAGAACTGAAGGGAGGGAGGGAGGGTGGAAGAGAGGAAAAGAGAAGGGAGGGAAGAAAGAAGGAAGGAAAGGATTGGAGGAACGGAAAGACAGGAAAAGGAGGGAGGAAAGAAGGAGATAAGGAAGGGAGGAAAAGGGAGGGGAGGAAAGGAAAGGATGGATATAAGAAAGAAGGGAGGAAGGGAGGAGGGAGGGAGGAAGGAAGGATTGCCAGAGGAGAGGAAGGGAGGAAAAAGAAGGAAGGTGAAAGAGAATCAAGAGAGCAATAAACTCCTTTCGCCCTTTCCCAGTTTCTACGCCCCATTGCCACCCAAAATGGAAAACTCCCCCAAGCCAAGACAGGGAGCAGTTTGTGAGTGCAGAATCCTGTTAACTTCCCAGCTGTGCCCACAACCACACGGCAGCCTGTGTGTCATTCCTGTTAGTTTTCTCCCTTCCTCCTCCTCCCGGTATTTGGAAGAACCTGTTACACTGGAGTCACAACTTAAGCCCTTTGGGCAGCAGCCGCGTCGCTTCGTCCACCAACACTCCGCATTTCTGGCTGACAGGCTGGGCCGGGCCAGGCAGGAAGGTTGGGCATGGGGGTGTGGAGATGTGGGGGGACGACGAAGCCGAGCAGCCCCCTTTGCAACCTCCAAGCCACCTTGGAAACCCCACCCGCCCCATTTAAAAAAAGTTCCTTGCCTGTGTCCTGAATTGATACGGGCTGCAAATATCCCGAGAACCACCGGAGGGCGGCAGTGTGGAGCAATTCTGCCTCTCTGCGGGGCCCTCTGGTGGCTGCCTGGGGTTTTGCAGCCAAGATCTGTTTATTAAATTACAGGCGAAAAAGTAGAAAAGGAAAATCGGGCCCAACTTTGGGACTAGTAACCTCAATTCTGGCCCCGATTGCAGTCGTAAGTCGAGAGGCACCTGTACTTCGCAGGTAAACTGCCCTTAAGCAAGGAATCTCCACTTAGGTGGAATTACTAAAGGCAGCTTGAGTTCTCACAATGCAGGCAGTCCTCGACTTAACATTTACTTCTTTTAGTGACCGTTGGAAGTTACAACGGCACTGAAAAAAGTGACTTACGTGTGGTCACGTAACCAAAACGTAGACGCTCGGCCATTGACTCACATTTATGTCCCCCAAGGTGATCCCCTTTTGCGACCTTCGGACAAGCAAAGTCAACGGGGGAATCCAGATTCATTGAACAACCGTGTGACTTAACAACCGCAATGATTCCACTTAACCATGGGGGCAAGAAAGGCCCTAAAATGGGGGCAAAACACTCCCTTAACGAAGGTCTCACTTAACAACAGAATTGGGGGAAGGGGCTCGGTTGTGGTCATAAAGTCAAGGATTGCCTATATTCCCGATGGAGAAACAGCAGAATTTGAACTCTGACCGCCACGGGAGAAAGATTTCATCATTTCTACAGAAACTTTTCTGGGGGGGGAGGAACTTTTTTCTTCTAAACCAGAGGTCCCCAACTTTAAGACGTGTGGACTTCAACTCCCAGAATTCCTGAGCTAACATGACTGGAGGAGGAGGAATTCTGGGAGTTGAAGTCCACCAGTCTTAAAGTTGGCCAAGTTTGAAGACCCCTGCGGCTTAAGGTGCTAAAATGGGGCAAAACACTCCCTTAACCAAAGGCCTCATTTAATAACAGAATTTGTGGGGGCTCAGTTGTAGTCATAAAGTCGAGGACTACCTGTACTTTGGTTGGAGAAACTTCGTTCTTCTAAAAACTAATCTGAGGTTTAAGAAAACAGCCTGGCTAGACTCTCCCGGCTTTCGTTGCCTAAATAATACAGAATTAAAGCATCTTTCTCTTCAAAGGATGGCGTGGCTTTGTACCACGCGCCAAAGATAAGGGTCAAATTTTGACACCACAACAGCCGACAACCGATTTGTGCAAAGTTGGCCTTAAAGAGATAAATCTTTTGTTCCCTTTGGAAGCTTGGAAGGTTGATGGCCACATCTTGTAGCCGTGAGTTCCAAAGATTAACCATGGGGTGAGTCAAGGCGTGCCTTCCCCCTGCTTGCTCCTGGGGTTGGCTTGAGCAATCCAAGGTTTACACCTATCGGGGATAGGAGCCAGGTGAGGTTTGTGTTGCATTTACAGGGAAGTCCTCGACTTACGAACAGTTCGTTTTAACGACGGTTCGAAGTCACGACAACACCGGGGGGCGGGGGAGGAAAAAGGAGACTTGGGACCGCTTTTCACACTTTATGACCGTTGCTGGTATCCCCACGATTGTGTACAAGGGAATCCTTGACTCACCATAGCTCATTGAGGTTACCACGGTGCTGAAAAAAGGGACTTAACGACCATTTTTCACACTTACGACCATTGCAGCAGCGATCAAAATTTGGAGGCGAGGCAACGGACTTAACATTTGCGACCTTGGGACAATGGATCCTTTTTCCAATGCCGTTCGAGCCGTCACTAAATGAAAACGGCTGTAATACAGGACTACCTGTATTGAAAACCAACCCGCAAAAGTTGTCTGAAATTCTATTCTCCAAAATTGGTCTCTTGTGTGTGTGTGTGAATGGAGCAAATCCTATACAGCTGAGATGCTACAGGACCTTTGAGCTTGTGTTTCCTCCCATAGGAATGGAGGGCAGGTCAGGTGAGGCCACAGGTGTTTTAAAGTAGCATATACCTGTCCTTCCCTCCGCGATTGCCCAACGAAATCTAAGTTGTCCACGTGCAACTTAGAAATTGGATGTCTCTCCCTTAGGGAATTTGTGAGGACCGGCCGCTGGTTTCAAAAGACGGTGGCTTTGTTCTCGCAAGGCTAAGCCAACCACCAGTTGCATCACACACACACATACACACACAAACACAACCGAGTCAGAGTTTGCTTCACCCAAATTTCACGCAGAACACCCCAACGGCTGAATTCGCACAACGGCTGTAGAGCGACGGATTGCAAACCAGAGCCGGCCAACTTCCAACGAATGGTTGAGCCAAGAAAAGGATCTGCAGAGCGATGGGG
Organism: Bungarus multicinctus; assembly: GCA_023653725.1. Lineage (NCBI taxonomy): Eukaryota > Metazoa > Chordata > Lepidosauria > Squamata > Elapidae > Bungarus > Bungarus multicinctus. The sequence continues at coordinate 5,851,170 of CM042847.1, forward strand.
ATGAATCAAGATTGGGATCCCTCCCTTGTTTTATTTTAAACCCTGGCCTGGCCACCAGATTGCAACTGACCTCCATTCTCGGCTGACTCATCCTCGCCGGGTCAGGAGGATGGGAGGTGACATCCATCGACATTGGATTTGCCAATTAATCGGTGATCCCCTTTTTCTTTTCCAGAATTTACGTAATCTCTTAAAATTGTGAAATTGTAAATTCATCGGCTGAGCTGGTTTTTACACGACGTGCTAAGTTGCTCTCTGACATCTCAACTGGATTAATACTAACCCAGCATGGGATGTCAGGGTTCAAAGGAACCTCGGAGATCATCTAGGCTTGTTCAAACTGGACAACTTTACAATGCGTGGACTTTTGAAGAGGTGTGGACTTCCCTGGAGTGGCTAGGCGGTTCTGGGAGTTGAAGTCCACCCATCTTAAAGCATGCTGGCTGGGGAATTCTGGGAGTTGGTTCATCCACATTAAAGCCTGCTGGTTGAGGAATTTTGGGAGTTGAAGTCCACCCATCTTAAAAAATGGTGGTTGGGGGATTCTGAGAGTTGAAGTCCACCTACCTTAAAGCATGCTGGCTGGGGGATTCTGGGAGTGGAAGTCAATCCCTCTTAAAGCCTGCTGACTGGGGGATTCTGGGAGTTGAAGTCCACCCATCTTAAAAAATGGTGATTGGGGAATTTTGGGAGTTGAAGTCCATTCACCTTAAAGGCTGCTGGCTGGGGGATTCTGGGAGTTGAAGTCCACCCATCTTAAAAAATGGTGGTTGGGGGACTCTGGGACTTGAAGTCCACCCACCTTAAAGCCTGCTGGCTGGGAGATTCTGGGAGTTGAAGTCCACCCATCTTAAAGCATGCTGGCTGGGGGATTCTGGGAGTTGAAGTCCACCCATCTTAAAAAATGGTGATTGGGGAATTTTGGGAGTTGAAGTCCATCCCTCTTAAAGCCTGCTGGCTGAAGAATTCTGGGAGTTGAAGTCCACCCATCTTAAAAAATGGTGATTGGGGAATTTTGGGAGTTGAAGTCCATTCACCTTAAAGGCTGCTGGCTGGGGGATTCTGGGAGTTGAAGTCCACCCATCTTAAAAAATGGTGGTTGGGGGACTCTGGGACTTGAAGTCCACCCACCTTAAAGGCTGATGGCTGGGGGATTCTGGGAGTTGAAGTCCACCCATCTTAAAAAATGGTGGTTGGGGGATTCTGGGAGTTGAGTGCCAGACGTATTAAAGCACTCTGGCTAGGGAATTCTGGGAGTTGCAGTCCACCCATCTTAAAAGTTGCCAAAGCTGAAAAACTACTGCTCTAGTAGTTTGAATTTCTCTTTGAGTTTGCTCAGACTGCATCTAGAGTTTCAACATGGGGAATGCACTGTTCAGACAAGTCGGCCCGAGCCAGATGCAAATTAACCTTTCAAAAGGCCAGCTAACAGAGTTTACGGTATACCCGAATCTCCTGTCTGTACAACGATGCCTAAGGCACGCTCACCAAATAACAGTCTCCCTCCCCTCACCCCAAATGGTACTCAAGGCTGCACATACAGGACACAGGTGAAGAGATACAGGTGGAAGTCACTTTTTTAAAACTGCCCTTGTAACTTTGAACCATCACTATATGTCAAGGACTACCTGTAGTGCAAGATCATATAAAATGATAATTTAAGATGATAAGAAGATAACTTTATTGATATTTTTTTTCTGTGAGTAAACTGGCCCACATTAAAAATGAAATTCTGTAGCCTGCTCTCAAGAGAAAATATATATCTACCCAAACATGTGCATGCTATATACATATATAAATATATACCTATCTTCTTCTTCTCTTCTATATATATAAAAGTGAAATACCACTCACGCATCATCACAAAATCTCCAGAACCGTAAAGCCTATAAACTTGAAATCTGGCCCGTATGTTCCTCTTGGCTTCTAGGTGCTCACTAAGAAAGGATTCTTCCAAATGACCATTAGAGCATTAGTATTTCCTATATTATTATTATTATTCACATGCTCTGATGCTAAGGAGTTCTACTCCCCCTCCCCACCTGAAATAAATCTCTTCCAAATGCCAAACATAAGCAGAGAGTTTCAATTTCACAGCACCAAGCAGCTTTTGTACAGAACAGTTGAGCTAAGCCACACCTAGGCTACTCGCTGTCTCCTCCTTGCTCACATAGCAAATACTCTTTCAGTTTCCAAGCAGCCCTCTACTCTCTCACACACTGACAGGACGCTGGCCAGATGAATACCGATGGATGCTGGTAGGCAGAGGCAGAAATCCCCACCCCTTATTTTCCTCCCCAAAAACTAAGCCCGACCACATAGTTTCGTAGCAAAGCAAGGTATCGAGATATACATACATACATACATACACACACAAACACTATCCATTTTATGCATATATATATGTATAATGTATATATGTGTGTGTATGTGTGTGTGTGTATATATATGTATTTGTTTTCTGAGGTTTTCGCGGGTATTTGTATGTGGATCCCGAAGAACCAAATACATGTATGTGTATATATGTATGTGTATATATATGTATATATATATGTATGTGTATACACACACACATTATATATATATATATATATATATATATATATATATATATATATATATATATATATATATAATCACTATCCATTTTGAATCCAGAGTGGAAAGAGACCAGGCCAGAGAATTGGCAAGAGTTGGACACGACTGAACAGATAACATTGAATATGATTGTCATCCCGGACGCTTCTGAGTGGCAGGGAAGGTTCTGTAGTCTGGAAGGGCTGGCAATTCCTGCTTATTTGGGGGGGGGGGGTGATGGTGATGGAAAATAGCCCCTCCCTTATCTTCCTTGGTTTTTTTAATCCTCAAACCTCCCCACTCCCCATTTCGATCAACTTCGGCATAGGAACGGGAGGGCAGGCAGTCAAGATTGGGAAACTGGCAGCCCCGCCAGATGGAAGGAATGGCTGATAACAGGGACAGCTGTTCAACGGGATCCCCGAAAGGCGGCCATGCCACCCACAAGTCATGTTTCGGTTTCAGCTTCACCTAGCCATTAGGACTGATCATGGTTTTTGTGGCCCAGCAGAGCCGTAAACAAAGAGAGCCGCGCGTAGGGTGGATTGGCAGAAGCCAAGAGTTCCTAAAATGAAACAGGCTGGGGTTTTCTAACGCTTTATTTAATAGCTCTTCGGTTTAAAACGGAGCTGAATAATTCGGGGCGTTTCACATCCGGTGGGACTAGTTTGAGTGACTGGGTTAGGGTGTGTTTCTTCCTTTCCTACTCCGAGCTGAATTCATGGGTAACAAAACAGTATAATGGAACAGAGTTGCTTGGAGTCTGGTGGCATATACATTTAATCAATTATTATTACAGTTGTGGGGGGGAGGAGGAGGAAAAAGAAGAGGAAGAATATGGGGTCCTTCATGCTCTCTGAGCTTATTGGTTTTCTTGTCGACGTTTCATGACCCAACTAGGTAACATCATCAGTGCTAGAGGGGAATGGGGATTGTGGAGTGAAGGAGGAGGAAGAGAGGAAAAAAGGGAAGGGAAGGGAAGAACAATATGAAGGGAGGGAGGGAGGAGGAAAAGAGAGGAGGGAGGGAGGAAAGAAGGAAGAAAGAAAGGAAGGGAGGGAGGCAGGAGAAGGAAAGGAAGAAGAGAAGGAACCCTGGGTGCTCTCTGTGCTTGTTTTCTTGCAGACGTTTCATGGCCCAACTAGGTAACATCATCAGTGCTAGAAGGGAGTGGGGTTTGTTGCCAATGCCCCTTCTTGTACTGATGATGTTACCTAGTAGGGCCATGAAACGTCTGCAAGAAAACCACCAAGCTCAGAGACCACCGAGGGCCCCTCATTTCAACCCCGAGTTGCAAATATTGTCTTCTATTGCCATTATTAAAGTTGGTTTTAAACTTTAATAGCTGCCGAAACTTCACCAGCGTAATCCTTCCGTCCTCTTCATTTCTGAACAAAATAATCTTGACTCTGATGAAAGTGATCGATATCCAAGCCTTAATTTGATTCAATCACAAAGATGATTGGGGGACTGGAGGCTGAAACTTACGAAGAACGATGGCAGGAACTGGATAAGTCTAGTTTAAGAAGAACTAGGGTGGGACATCATAGCAGTGTTCCAATATTTGAAGGGCTGCCACAGAGAAGAGGGGCTATTCTCTAAGTCACCTGAGTGCAGGACAAGAAAATGGAAACTAATCAAGGAGAGATCCAATCTATAAATAAGGAGAAATTCCTTGACAGTGAGAGCAATTAACCAGTGGAACTGCCTGACTCCAGAAGTTGTGGGTGCTTCATCACTGGAGGTTTTGAAGAAGAGATTGGACAATAATTTGTCTGAGAAGTGGAAGAAGATAAAATGGGAAGGCCAGGGAAAAAGCAGAATATAAGTATAGGTCTCCTGCCTGAACAGGGGGTTGGACTAGAAGACCTCCAAGGTCCCTTCCAACTCTCTGTATTTTGTATTTAATTGTTGGGAAACCCACCAATTCTGGCTCTGCAGAGGGGCTTGGGCAGGGATAGGATTCAAATGTCTTAACAACCGGTTCTGTGGGCGTGGCTTAATTGGTAGGTGTGGCTTGCTGGTCATGTGACTGGGTGGGCATGACCAACTCAATGTCACTCACGTCAAGGGGTGCCTCGCCTGGCCCTTCCCCTCCCAGCCATTCCTTGTCACACCCAGACTCAACTTATCTATAGGGATGCATTGCTTCCATACCCCCTCACCCCTAAATTGGAATCCTCTTCAGAGCCAACTTTGCATGGCATCGCCAATGCCAAATTGTGGTTTGTTGAACTGGGTTGACCGAGCAAGCCATCATTGTCTGGGTATATAGAATGGAATGGAATAGAATATAGAATAGAATAGAAAATAAAACAGAAAACAGAATAAAGTAGAATATAGAATAGAATAGAAAATTAAAAAGTAGAATATAGAATAAAATAGAAAATAGAATAGAAAATAAAATAGAAAACAGAATGAAGTAGAATATAGAATAGAATAGAATAGAAAATAGAATAAAGTAGAATATAGAATAGAAAATAGAATAGAAAATAGAATAAAGTAAAATATATAATGGAATTGAATGGAATGGAATAGAATAGAATAACTTTATTGTCCCTTTGAATATACACTAATCGGCATACCTTAAAATGAAATTTTGTTGCGTGCAGCTCTCAAAGGGTCACCACCTCCAATATTCACTACAAGACTATTAAATCCAGAAATAGTTGAAGACCATTAAATCCAGAATTTAAGAACTGCTATGCCTTGTCGTTTTCTTGAATTCAGGTTATGGGTTGTGTTCACACAACTGGGCCTGGCGAAGAGAAGGATTAGGGGAGACATGACAGCAGTCTTCCAATATTTGAGGGGCTGCCCCAGAGAGGGGTGGAGGGGGGGGGGGGCAACCTGTTTTCCAAGGCATCCGAAGGCCAAACAAGGAATAATAATGGATGGAAATTGATCAAGGAGAGAGTCAACCTGGAAATAAGGAGAAACTCAAGACAATCAACCCATGGAACAGAGATTGCCTTTGGAAGTTGTGGGAGCTTCATCCCTGGAAACTTTCAACGAGAGACTGGACCGCCATCTGTCAGAAACGGTGTAGGGTCTGCTTGGGTGGGGGAGGGGTTGGACTAGATGACCTCCAAGGTCCCTCCCAACTCTGTTCATCTCCCCTCTTTCCTAAACTGCCAGGGAAAAAAAAACAAAAAACGTTAACCCAGTTTATGAGTAAGCGAACGAAAACTCCGGTGGGAAGGAAGAGAGGGTGGAGAATTTAAAGCGGTTGTGTGTACTTCTGAAAAGGGAAAAATATATATATATATATATATATATGACAAAGATCTGTGTATCCTTAGGAAAGAGAGGAATCTAAGGGCCACACCCAGGTGTGTGAGTTTTGAGTGTGCAAGAAACAGCATTTCAAAGGCACCAGGGCTCCCAAACCCACGCAGAAGACAGGAAAGGCTACCTCGGTTTTTTTTTTTAACCCCTTCTTCTTTGTTATCCACCCAGCTGACTTTACACCTGGGATGCGCTCTGCCAGCCGCCTCCAGAACCGGAGGCCACAAGGAGATGGAATCCTGAGTGACACGCCTGCCTTTCTTTCTCCCTCCGCCCCTTCCTTTCCCCGATGGGGGGGGGGGGGGTGGAGGGGGAAGGCAGTTTGCAGAACTTTGCTCCTTCTCCTGGGAGGCCCTACACAAACACACACATACACACAAACACACGCTTACACACCTGGGGCTGATGTGACCCAAAGCGGCCAGCCACGCACCTCGGAAGGAGGGGGGGAGCCGGGAGAAGGCGGGGTGGGGGTGGGGATGGGGGGGGTTGTAGGAAAAAAAATGAAACTCGCCTTTCTAGAAAAATCAGTCGGGCTATTCAAAGTCTTCTAAATAGACATCGAGACGCAGGCACAAACGCACGCACACCCAAGCTGGGGTGGGATGGATGTTGGGTTTGGGTTGTTCTGGGTTTTTTTTGCGTTATTTACAAAAAAAATATAGCAGCAAGGAATTGTTGGGGTGGCAGCCTCCAATCCAAAGGTGAACGAATGGATGGATGCCTGTTTGGTGAAGGTGGGTTTATGGGATACAGATTTACAGATTAACAAGAGTTGGAAGGGACCTTGTAGGTCATCTAGTCCAACCCCACCCACCCACCCAAGCAGGAGACCCTACACCCTTTCTGACAGAGGGCAGTCCAGTCTCTTCTTGAAAGCCTCCAGGGATGAAGCACCCACAATTTCCGAAGGCAACTTCTGTTCCACGGGTTGATTGTTCTCACGGTCAGAAAATTTCTCCTTATTTCCAGATTGAGTTTCCATCCATTATTATTCCTTGTCTGGCCTTCGGATGCCTTGGAAAATCACTTGACACCCTTCCTCCTCTCTGGGGCAACCCCTCAAATATTGGAAGACTGCTCTCCAGTCTCTTCTTGAATGCCTCCAATGATGGCGCTCCCCTGGTCCTTCTCTTCCCTAGACTAGCCAGGCCCAGTTGTGTGAACACAACCTATAATCTGATCCAAGAAAATGACAAGGCAAGGCAGTTCTTAAATTCTGGATTTAATGGTCTTAAACTATGATGTTTTATGGATTTAATAGTCTTCAACTATTTCTGGATTTAATGGTCTTAAAACATTTTCCTCTTCCATTTGGTCTGTGTTCTGACTGGGTTCCCAGCACATACTAAGCCCTGGCTAGCAGATGCAGGGTTAACCATGGTTTACCAATAATTGTGGCTGCTCACCCAACATGTTCACCAAATCTAGTTGGGGAAACATTGTGTTGTATTGCATTCTATTTATTTATTTTGTCAGGTTCAGGTAGTGTATATTGGAGGTGGTGACCCTTTGAGAACTGCATGCAACAAAATTTCATTTTAAGGTATGCCGATTAGTGTATATTCAAAGGGACAATAAAGTTATTATTCTATTCTATATTCTACTTTATTCTATTCTATGTTCTACTTTATTCTGTTTTCTATTCTATTCTATATTCTACTTGTTTTATTTTATTTTCTATTCTATTTTCTACTCTCTTCTCTTCTCTTCTCTCCTCTCCTCTCTTCTCTTCTCTCCTCTCCTCTCCCCTCTCTCTTCTCTTCTCTTCTCTTCTCTACTCTACTCTCTTTTCTCCTCTCCTCTCCTCCCCTCCCCTCCCTTCTACATTCTACTCTATTCCATTCCATCCTACATACCCAGCCAATGATGACTTGTTCCGTCAACTCAGTTCAACAAACCACTTTGGCATGGCGCTGCCCAAAACGTCTAGGAAGCGAAGAGAAAAAGTAATATATTTATCTCCCTGATTACGTCAATAAAGTCTTAAGAAGTCGCTGATCATTTCGGATCTTACATCTTAAAAAGTTTGCCCAAGAAGTTTTCAGACGCCAAGGGGGAAAAGACCAAAGAACCTGTTTCCATAACACAACACAACCGTAAACTTGACATTGGCCATCAAACTTTTGCAGGTTTGGGAAGCAAAAGGCTCCCGTTGGAACCCCCCACTTTCGTTAGCTCACATTTTAATGCCTTTCCTTGTCCTTTTTGTTTTTCAAATGTATATTCAGCCCTGGAGGTGGGCAATCCAATCAAAATAGTCTCCCCTGCTGTCGACCTCCTCTTAAATCCAGGGGGAGGGCCCATAGATAAAGGAATGGGGGTGGTTTTTGCCTGTATATCTAATTTTCCCCCTTCGAGGCAGGCTGTTTGGGCAGGGCCGGCTGCCCCCTCCCCACCCTGGTGGGATCAGCTCCAATTGTCTATCTGCTGGCCCCCTCCCCCTTGTTTGCTAAAGCTTTGTTTTCCCATGTTTACTAAGTCTCCCATTCCGGGCAGGGAGGGGAGGGAGGGCACCAAAAAAAAACCCAAAGCTGCCCACCCTCTTTTTTTTGTACTTCCAAAGAATGCGCCTTTTAAAATGGATTGTAGTTCTTTATATTTCTCTCCTTAAGAGAGATCCAAGCCCCGGTTACTTACAAGTCAGTCCCGCCGTTTCTCTCTCCGTTAGACCTTGGATCTAACATTAATTAATGTTATTAATTCATTAGACCTGGAAAGGCAGAGAGAGAGAGAGAGAAAGAGAGGGAGAGAGAGAGAGCAAAATAAATAAATACAGGTATTCCTGGCCTTTTGCGACGTTTCTTAAGTGAGTCCCCCACAGTGGATCAGTTAGTGACCCGGTTGTTAAGTGAATCTGGGCTTCCCTGTCGAGTTTGCTCGCCCGACGGTCCCAAAAAGCACAACCTCGGAGACACAGTGACGGTCGGCCATAAGTATGAGTTGGCTGAATTTGGATCACTTTAACCCATGGGGTTGCTACCAAGGTGCAATAGTTAAGTTAGTCACCTAGTTGTTAAGTGAATCTGACTTGTGAGGTGACCTCTCCCCCACCGCAACCGTCACAAGTACGAGTCAGTTGCCAAACGGGTGGATTTTGATCACATGGCCCTGAGGAATGTTGCAACGGTCCTAAGTGTGGGAAAAAAAAAAAACTCCCTTTTTTACAGTGCCGTTGTAAACTTTGAACGGTCACTAAATGAACTGTTATAATTCGGGAATTACCTGTATGGAGACGTTCCCACCTTATGTCCCTCTTTCTCTTCCCATCCCCTGAGAAGCTGGGGTGTGCCTGGTTTTTGGAGGGAGGGGAAAACAGGAGCCGACTCAGAAGTCGTGGGTGTCAAAAACTGCCTCCTTCTCCTCTCCCCCTCCCTCCGCCCGACCTTCCCAAACCGGTTTAGCAAGCAGGTAAAGCCGAAGTAAAGACACCGTTATTTCCAAACGCATGCGCCATCCGCACCACGCCTCCCAACAGCAGATCAAATTAAGGAGCTGGGGCAGAGAGAGAGGGACGAGTTTTCTTGTCCTCCTGGCTTTCTTTTCTTTCTTTCCCTTTCTTTCCTTTTTTTAAAAATAAAACATTAGGATTGTTCTCGCCTTTAATTTTGGAGAGCCGGCGCAAGAGCCCCGCTTGCAATCCGGAGTAAGCGCCGAGCGTTAAGGCGAGGAAAGCGAAGCGAAGAAGAGGAAGAGGAGGTGGAGGAGGAGGAGGAGGGAAAAAAAGAAAATAGGCGCCTCGCCTGTTGCTCACCTGGTGGCCGCTCCTCTCGTTCTCTTCTTTCTTTCTTTCTTTCTTTCCTTCCTTCCCCCCCTCCCCCCCTTTGAACCTTGGATCCGAGTTTGAGCCTCGCGCGCCAGGGAAACTGACCGGGAGGGAAAGTTTTGGAACGTTCGCACAGAACGAACGTTCCGAAGGATCGAACCTTCGCAGCGCCAAGGTTCGTTCCGGCGCGGCTCAACGTTCCATCGGGCGCACGGAAACCCAGAACGTCCCGGATCCCCTTATGGACGATTCGGAACTCGCCTGGGGCTTGGATTGATTGATTGGTTGGTTATTGGCGCAGCTTTTCTTTCTTTCTTTCTTTCTTTCTTTCTTTCTTTCTTTCTTTCTTTCTTTCTTTCTTTCTTTCTTTCTTTCTTTCTTTCATCTATCTATCTTTCTTTCTTTCTCTCCTTTCTTTCCTGTTTCGTTTTCTCCTCCGCTCCTCCTCGTTTTCCTCCCTCCGCCCTGGCGAGGAAGGCCCTTTGGGAAGTTCAACGGCGGCCAGACTAGCTGACCTCGAGCTCCCAAAATGCCCAGAGCTTTCCTTGTAAAGAAAACGTGCTCCTCGGGCCGGAGAAACTGGAGCGAACTTCCCGACGAAGAACGAGGAGAGATTTACGTGCCAGGTGAGGTCTTGGAAGCGGGCGGGGACTGAGAAGAAAGGCAGGAAAGATTGCAACGGGTCTGGCTTTGGAACCATTGTCGTTGTTGTTGATGTTGTTGATGTTGTTATCCTTAACAATAACACGACGACATTCCGGGTTTTGCTACTTGAAATATATATTTTTTTAAACGGTGTTCTACCTGAGATGGGGAAAAGCGTTTGAAACCATTAAGAGTTAAGCGGATGTCCCATAGTGGATTGGGCCCAATGGGGGAGGGGAGAAGAAAATGGGGAAGAGGCCCCGGGGAGGGGGGGGGGGAGGATTTAATAGGGGCTCCTTCCTCGGGGCTGGGTCGTTTCCCTCCACTGCCCGAGGCTGGGCGTCGCGATCCTATACGCTCCACCTTATTTTCCAAGACTGGGGCGGGAGGAGGAGGGGGGGGGAGGGCTACGAAAGGTCCGTTATCAGGCATCACTTCGAAAGAAGAATCCTGCGCTATTGTACCCCCGTCGTTTGGGGTTTGTTTGTTTTTGGGGGTGGGTGGGTAGGGAAAAGGGGGTGGGGGGGGGGAAAAAGGTTGAAAAGCTACTAATCACACCTGCCCTAGCGATCCCATTGTCTTTCGCCCTCCTCCCGCCCCCCCCCACCCCCCGGCTTGGGAAGCGCACTTAAGCGCAGCCTACTCCGCCTTCTGGAATGTTTGAACGCGCCGGCAATTTAGTGGTTGGTTGAGTTGGGGAGGCCGGAGGCGCAAATGGAAAGAGGAGGAAAAAAAAAGAAATAAGGAAGGAAGGAAGGAAGGAGGGAGGGAGGGAGAGAGAGAGAGAGGGGGGGGGGTCTGGAAAAAAGAAAGGAGGGGCACGCTTCCCCCCCCTCCCCTTCTTTTCCTTTCTTTCTTTTCCAAGCGCAAGATAGGACGGGAAGTTGAAGGTGAGGATCAGGGGCAAGAGAGGTGAACTTTGGCCTTGCTGGATCGGAGTGGTTGTTTTAAAGGGGGAGCGGTTTGGGCTGTGTAACGTTTTTTTCTTCTTCTTCTTCTTCTTTTCTTTTCCTTCTTCACAATCGTGCCAAGGAGGTGGAATAAAAGAGGCCAATAAAAAGAGAATAATTGTAACCCCCTGGGGTTGAAATGAGGGGTTTTTAGTGCTCTTTGAACTTTGTGGTTTTCTTGCAAATGTTTGGTTACCAAATTAGGTAACGTTATCAGTGCTAGAAGGGAGGGGGGTTGTGGGGAGGAGGAACAGGAGGAGGAGGAGGAGGAGGAAAAAGAAGAGGAAGAATATGGGTCGTCCATGCTCTCTGAGCTTGATGGTTTTCTTGTAGACCTTTCATGACCCAACTAGGGAACATCATCATGCTTAGAAGGGAATGGGGTTTGCTCTCAGTTTATCAATCCCTTCTAGCACTGATGATGTTCCCTAGCTGAAACATCTGCAAGGAAACCACCAAGTTCAAGAATAATAAGAATTCCCTCACAGAATAATAAGCGTCGGAAGGGGCCTTGGAGGTCATCTAGATCAACCCCTCTCAGGAACCCCTATGCCATTCCTGGCAAATGGCTGGCTAGTCTCTTCTTTGAAACCTCCAGTGAGAACCACTGGCCTCACTGGGAAAATATCCTGTAATGTTCCTTAGAGGAAGAGTTTAGATAGAAGAATAACAAATACAAACAATTAACCCGTTTTTTGGCAATGGTTTGTTTCAATTTAGTTTCTGAACGTTTTGTAAATGTTTAATAAGGAGAATGGGGCAAGAAAATCCTGCTGTTACCTAGTCTGGGTAACAAAACGTTCAGAAACTAAATTGAAACAAGTTACTTAGTTTACTTTACAATGAAATTAAATGTCATCTTCAGTGTGCGTCATACGTATGAAAACATACATCCTTCACATTCTATACAAATTGAACTGAAAACCCCTGATATTGCATTAATATCGCACTATATCAGGGGTCTTCAAACTTCACAGCTGTTAAGACTTGTGGACTTCAACTCCCAGAATTCCTCCTCCGGTTATGTTAGCTCAGGAATTCTGGGAGTTGGAAGCCCACAAGTCTTAAACTTGCCAAGTTGGAAGACCCTTGCACTATATAGTAGAATTCAATATAGATACAAGCTCAGAGAGCAAAGCACTGCTAAAAATCTAAAACCCGAGCTAGTTTCTCCTCTCTTTTTTCCACAATTAACCAGGATTAAGCTGTAACATTCACATCACAGGCAATGTTGCATTCCTGGTTTTAAATAAGGGGAGGGTGTGTGGCTTGGCTGGTGGAAATCCAGCCCCCTCGCTTAGCTCAAGAGTTCAGCTGTTTGTGAGAAACCGTTCCTTCATTGCAAATGCAGCCTCATGATGGGTGTGTGGGCTCAGGCCAGGTTTAACTGGTTTTAGTTGATGAATTGTGGCTGGCTGGATTTGCTGACCAGGTTGAGGCATACCTTGTTTACCCATCATGTCTCCTGGGCTGGGCCTGTTTTTGGAACTGTCAACTAGCCAGATGCAATCCGGGATTCCCTTCGGTTCCCAGAATGCTCAGCAGCCCCTGGAGATTTTCAGCAAATGGCCCGGCTAGCTGGGGAATTCTGGGAGCTGAAATCTAAACCTTTAGGATTGGTTCAAGGAAAGGGTACCTAGAAGTTTTCAACAGGAGGTGGTGAGTTCAAGTCCCACTTTAGCCATGAAAGCTTTGGGCCAATCACCAGGAGACAGTGAGTTCTAGTCCTGCCTTGGGCATGAAAGCCAACTGGGTGACTTTGGACCAGTCACTAGGAGACGGTGAGTTCCAGTCCCACCTTAGACGTGAAAGCCAGGTGGGTGACTTTGGGCCAATTACCAGGAGACTAGTGAGTTCTAGTCCCGCCTTAGACAGTGAAAGCCAGTTGGGTGACTTTGGGCCAATCAGCAGGAGATGGTGAGTTCTAGACCCGCCTTAGGCATGAAAGCTGGACTTTGGGCCAATCACCAGGAGACAGTGAGTTCTAATCCCGAATCACCAGGAGACAGCGAGTTCTAGTCCTGCCTTGGACAGGAAAGCCAGCTGGGTGACTTTGGGCCAGTCACTAGGAGACAGTGAGTTCTAGTTCTGCCTTAGTCATGAAAAAGCCAGGTGGGTGATTTTGAGCCAATCATCAGGAGACGGTAAATACTAGTCCCGCCTTAGGCGTAAAAGCTGGACTTTGGGCCAATCACCAGGAGACAGTGAGTTCCAGTTCTGAATCATCAGGAGATGGGGAATTCTAGCCTGCCTTGGGCAGGAAAGCCAGCTGGGTGACTTTGGGCCAGTCCCTAGGAGACGGTGAGTTCTAGGACCACCTTAGCTATGAAATCCGGCTGGGTGACATTGGGCCAATCACCAGGAGACGGTGAGTTCTAGTCCCATTTAGCCATGGAAGTCAAACTGGGTGATTTTGGGCCAGTCTCGCTTTCTCAGCCCACCTCAACCTCGCAAGGTTGTTGTGGAGAAAATAGGAGAAGGAAAGTGGGTGGGGTGATGTTCGCCCCCTTGGAGTGACTTCTAAAAATAATAAAGGTGAGCTACGAATAAAAAAAATAAAACAATTTAAAAACAAAACAAACAAACAACCACCTGGAACCTGGCAAGTTTTGCCTGGTCCGTACTGTTTGCTTCTGATATGAGGACAATCAGATAGTTTTCTGGCTTTGTTTTCATTTTTGCCAATGGTGTTTATTCAGTTTTTTCTGTTTTTTTTAAATGATCCCCTGTCTCTGAATATGAATTTCCCTCCGGCAGTGGAGTTAAGGGGCGGGGGGGGGGGAAGATGGGGGTCAGGGGGAGACCTACAAGTGATTTTTAGGAGAGGCTGCTAACACATTTTTCACATTACTTGGCAAACTGCTCTGGCCTCCACTCAGGACTCTGTAATTAGCATCTAATTAATCACGCTGGCAGCCTGGTGCAGGTTCCTCCGTAGATTCCAGGTTGGTGACTCGAGAGGTACATGCATTCCAGCGGGATCCCCGCCATCTTGCTTTCTGGAGCCTTCCAGAATGGTCCAAAATGCAAAACGAGGCACACTTGACGTACCTTTTAGCTGGCGCATCGAAGAACGTCTTTGGAGAAGGACAGTGAAAACGAGGAGAGTTTTAGGTTTCAATCTTGCCCCGAAGTTTTGCCTCCTTCCCCTTTCTTGGCTTCCGGCATCCTACAAACAACCCTGCGAGATAGGCTGGGCAGAGAGGGAGAGAAACGGGGAGGGAGGGAGAGGAAAGAAGAGAGAGGGAGAAGGGAGAGGGAGGAAGTGGGAGAGAGGGAGGGAGAGAGAGGGAAAGAGGGAAGGGGAGAGAGGGAGGGAGAGGAAAGTGGGGGAGGGAGAGGGAGAAAAACGGAGAGGAGACAGGGAGGAGGAGAGGAAGGAAGTGGGAAAGAGGGAGGGAGAGAGAGGGAAAGAGGGAAGGGGAGAGGGAGAGAGAGGAAAGTGGGGGAGGGAGAGGGAGAAGAAAGTGGGGGAGGGAGAGGGAGAAAAACAGGGAGAGAAGGAGAGAGGGAGGAGCAGAAGGAAGTGGGAAAGAGGGAGGGAGAGAGGGGGGGCAAGAGAGAGGAAGAGATGGAGAGAGACTGAGAAAGAGAGAAGGAGGGAAAGGAAAGAAAGGGAAAGAGGGAGAAGAGAAGGAGAGGGGGAAAAGAGGGAGAGAGAGTGGGAGAGAGCGCAGGAGGAAGGGAAAGAGGGAGGGAGAGGAAGGAGGGAGAGAGGGAAAAGAGATGGAGAAAGACAGAGAAAGAAGGAGAGAGGGAGGGAGAGGAAAGAGAAGGAAAGAGGGAGAAGAGACAGAGAGGGGGAGAAGAGGGGGAGTGCAGAAGGGAGGAAGAGGGATGGAGAGGAAAGAGGGAGAGGAAAGAGGGAGAAGTATCACAGCCCCCTCCCCAAAAGACCACCTGAAACCCCTTCCTCATGACTGCTCACCAGGGACGCTCGGATTTGAGACCCAACATGTATTGATTTTGATTGATTTATCAAAATGTCGGGGAAGCACCAACTCGCTCACTAACTCCAGTTAAAGATCTGAGAAGATCGGTAGATCGATCTCTGTCTCTCCCCCAACCAACCAAAATTTTGGGAAAAGCAAGGACGTAGGATGGAATACAGGTAGTCCTCGATTTACAACGGTTCATTTAACCGTTCAAAGTTAAAACGGTGCTGGAAAAAGGGACCGGTCACCGTTTCTCGCACCTACGACCGTTGCAACATTCCCTGTGATCAAAATTCAGGCGCCTGGCAATTGGCATGATCAGGTAGTTCTCGACTTACGACCACAATGGAACCCCAAATGTATGTTAAGTGAGACATTGGTTAGGCGAGTTTTGCCCCATTTTTAATGAGCTTATCGCAATTGTTAAGCGAGTTATTGAAGTGGTTAAGTTAGCAACATGATCGTTAAGTGAATCTGGCTTCCCCCGTTGATTTGGCTTGTCGGAAGGTCGCAAAAGGGGATCAGGTGAGCCCCCCGGGACATTGCAATCTGTCATAAATGAGAGTCATTGGCCAAACGGCCGAATTCTCATCACGGGACCATGGGGAACGCTGCAACGGTCGTAAGTGTGAAAAACTGTCATAAGTCACTTTTTTCAGTGCCGTTATAACTTCGAATGGTCGTTAAACGGTTCATATTAATGACGCATGGCCTGCCGGGTCACAACCTTTTGTGACCTTCCAACAAGCGAAGTCAATGGGGATTAACAGAGTTGGAGGGGACCCTTGTAGGTCATCTAGTCCAACCCCCCACCCAAGCAGACTCGCTCAAAAACCGTATAACTAGTTTAACAACTGCAGTGGTTCGCTTAACAACTATGGCCAGAAAGGCCGTAAAAAGGGGCAAAACTCACTTAAAACAACTGTTTTGCTTAGCAATCAGGGAAGTTTGCGCACCAATTGTGGTCTGAAGTTGAAGATTACCCGGAAAACTCCGGCTGTGATTATGATCTGCACGAGGAGCAAAAACAGTTCTTCTGAGAATGTGCAGAGCGGTGCATTCACAGAGATTATTATTATTATTATTTAACAGTTTCTACTGTTAATCATCCCAAATAACATGTTTTGATGGAAAGCTGGTATTCCTTCAGTTCTTTTGCTTGGAATGCGGTGCAATTTATATTGGATGGTTTTTTGTTTTTGGCACCAAACGTCGCCTGTTCCTTTTAATTAAAAAAGCGAACTTAAAAGGAAAAATAAATCTGCTGACAAATTTGACAAGCCTCTCTCTCTCTCTCTCTCTCTCTCTCCCTTCGGGCTCCTCCGTTGTGAATTTGAAAGCGAAACGTGAAATTAATGTTGGGCGAAGAATGCCGTTGGATGGCAGGAGCTGAGTTTTTATTTCTGGAATTGGAAAAACCAGCAGAAACTTCTTCATATAAAGCACGTAATATACTTTTTACGAGAAGACCGTATAGGACCGTAATGGCAAACGTGTGCCATTGCCAGCTGGTCTTCTGCTTTCTGGAACGCCGGCCAGCCGGTTTTCGCGGGCGCCAGAGCACCAAAAAAACAGCCCCAAACAAGCCATTTTTCAGGGCTGTTTTGGGGCTGTTTTCATGATGTTTTGGTCCCCAAAATGCCCTGAAAATAGCCTGGAAAACAGCCAAAAACCAAGCCATTTTTCGGGCCTTTTAAGGCAGTTTTCCAGGTTGTTTTCAGGATGTTTTGGTCCAAAAATGGCCTGAAAACAGCCTGAAAATTGATCTGAAAGTGGCCCGAAAAACAGCCCAAAATAAGCCATTTTCCAGGCCCTTTTCAGGCAATTTTCCAGGCCGTTTTCCTGGCCATTTTCAGGATATTTTGGTCCAAAAAAATGGCCTAAAAACAGCCTGAATTAATAATAATAATAATAATAATAATAATAATAATAATATTTATTTATATACCGCTCCTCTCCCGAAGGATTCGGAGCGGTGCACAGCCATACAATTAAAACATTAAATATATAAAAGTTAAAACTAGATTAAATTAAAGGCCCTGGCTGAAAAAAATGGGCTCAAAATGGCTTGAATGTCCTAAAACAGGCAAAAAACACGCCTGCCGCGCATCGGCCAGCTGGTCTTTGGGTTTCCGGTGCTCCAACTGACAGACATGCACACGCGTGATTGTGCGTTCCGGTATGGGCCCACGGTGCTGAAAAGGTTCGCCATCACTGGTATAAAGTTTGTGTTTTGTGCCTGTTCGAAGAAAAAAACGTGACTTCCAACCCATTTTCACACTTATCACTGTCGCAGCATCTCCACAACCGCGTGATCAAAAATTAAGACGCTTGGCCACTGGCTGGTACTTACGACGGTCTCGCAGCATCCCAGAGGCCACGCAATCCCCTTTTGCGACCGTCTGACCAGCCAAGTCCACAGGGAAGCTAGATTCACTTAACAACCTGTGGCTCACTTAACGACGGCAGGGATTCACTTAAACAAATGTGGCAAGGAAAGTCGGTAAAACGGGGCGAATTTCGCTTAGCAAACCGAGATTTTGGGCTCTTGTCGCATTTGTAAGGTGAGGAATTTGCCTGTACTTACGACGGTTGCAGTGTCCTGGCGTCACGCGATTCCCTTTCTGATGAGCCCGGTCAATGGGGAAACCGGATTCACTTAACGACCGTGTGACAACTGCAATGATTCACTTAAACAATCATGGCAAGAAAGGTAGTAAAACGGGGCAAACCTCACTTAACAATTTGGGATTCCATTTTGATCACTCGGTTGCAAAAGAGGATCACGTGACACACACACACGCACCCTGGAGACACAGCCACCGTCGTAAATACGTGTCAGCTGCCGAGCCTCTGAATTTTGACCACGTTACCGTGTGGATGCTACAACGGCCATTAAGAGTGAAAAACGACCCCTCGGTCACCTTCTTTGGGGTCATTGTAACTTAGAGCAGTCACTGAATGGTTCATGTTTATGACGGTTGCAGCGTCATGAAGCCAGATTCATTTAACGCCTGTCTAACTACCTTAAGAACTGCAGTGATCCATTTAACGACTGTGGCAAAAAAGGCCGTAAAACGGGGCCAAACTCCCTTACAAAAGTCTCGCTTAGAAACGGGCATTTTGCACGCTGATTGTGGTCAGATAAGATAACAGATAATCAGAGTTGGAAGGGACCTTGTAGGTCATCTAGTCCAACCCCGCGCCCAAGCAGGAGACCCTACACAATTGCTGACAGGTGGGAGTCCAGTCTCTTCTTGAAAGCCTCCCACAACTTCAAAAGATTACCCGGAGAACTCCAGCTGTGATTATGATCTGCTAAATGACCCGTTGCAAGTCCGAGGACTCGCTGTCCCTTTTGCTGAGCTGTCTCTCTTTTTTTTCCCTTTTCTTTCTTTCTTTCTGTCGTCCAACGGAGTCAGAAAGAACCTCTTGTCATGTTCCTTGCATGCATTTTAAGGGCCATTGCAACACCCAGCCAGCAGCCTCCTCCTTACTCCACCTTTCTGGAGGCAGGTGATGGGCCCTTGAAAAGTGGCGCCAGCCCCGGAAACGCTTAATTAACTCGCTGGGTTGGGCCGCCGCTTTCCAATAACATCCCGGTCAACCGGTTCCAGGCTGTTTACTGCTATTGCAGCTGGATAGAGGGACGCCGAAGAAGGAGAGGATAGGTTCCTTTTATTTTATTATTTTTTTTATTGTTAAAAAATATTTTTTAGTGGGGAGGAGAAGGGAGCGGAACCCCGTGCTTGTTTCCCAACGTTGCAAAGTCATTGAGGACTAGCATCCCAGCCAGCCTTGCGAAAGTGTCCTTTTGCTTGTTTTGAACCTGCCTCGTTTTCATCTCTAACCTGGGCTGGTTTTTCCAGGTAGCTGGAGGTGGGCCAGCTCCCAGAGGCGTCCACGGAAATGTGTAAGGGGGAAAAAAATAAACCCCGAATGCGGCTTTTGATAAGTGTTCCTAGAGTCTCGGAGGTGTTTTTTCTACCCAAGTGGAGAAAAGCGACTCCCATTTTTTTGAACGTTGAATAATTCTGCTCTGGTTAAGATGTGATCTCCTGCGTGGAGAAGAAGGGAGCAAAATAGGGCCAGGAAAAGAGGTTTTTTTTTTTTTTTTAAAAAGGGGGGATTTTGGAAAAAATGTTGTGGACAATGAGATCCGGTAGCATGGAGGGGTTGCATTCATTGTGGTTCAAGGCAGTGGTTGCCAACCAGTTGGCCGGTGAACACTAGGGATCTGTGAGAAAATTTTGGTGGTCCGCAGAAAAATGTCCCCCTCAAAGCAATTAATCCAGGCTGCGTGGGAACACAAAGCTGCGCCGCCCACATGGCCCACGGGAACACAAAGCTTGCGTCCCTTGCATTGCACACAACACGAGGTAGTGAGGGGAGGGGGGAAAGGGTGGAGGGGGGGGAACTTGCCCCACTAGCCCTACGTGCCTGGCCTGGCCACCGGGCTGCTTCTTTCCACTTCTTTCTTCTTCTGCTTTGGGCTGCACGCAAGGAAAGCAGCCAAAGTCTTTCTTTCTCTCCCCCAAACTCCGCCAGAAATGAGTCTTTGGGACCCTGCAAGGCCTCCTGCTCCAAGAGGCTGTGCTGGCAAAGACTCATTTCTGGCGAAGTTTGCGGAGAGAAAGAAAGACTTCTGCTGCTTCTGCTGTTTTCCTTGCATGAAGCCAAAAGTCTCTCTGTCTTTCCCTGAGAACGGAGCTGGAGACGGTATCCTGCGATCCCAAATAAAGAACGATCGATCAGTAGGAAATCAGGGTGGGGAATTTCCCTGCAGACTTTTGGGGGGATTTTCCCAGGGTCTCTGGTCTGCGGGATTTAAAATGATGAGTTTGGTGGTCCCTGAGGTCCAAAAGGTTGGCGACCTCTGGAACCTCAGGGCCTTGTGCGATGTCTTGGGCCATCACAATAAACCTTGACCGGGTTTGTTAATGAGGGCATTTTAGACTCTTAGAAAGCTGGATAAAATTGAACCCAGGGTAAAAAGAGGTGGATTAAAGCAAATGGGGGCTTTGCTGGATGTTCACTTCACGCAGTGATGTTGCATCGTAGCTTAATCCGGGCTTAGCATGATGCGTAAACATAGCCAGAACTGTCACCCTAGCGAAGATGCTGCAATCTCTCTGGGGACTTACAAGCCACAAATCTTAGTTTGGATTTTCCTGCATTAGGCAAGAGGGTTACAGATAGTCCTCGACTTGTGACCACTTGTTTAACGACCGTTCAAAGTTATGCCAGCCCGTTAAAAAGTGTATATGGGTAATCCTCGGCTTACGACGAAGAAGGGAAGCCAAAATTTTCCATTGTTATGGAATGCGGTGGTTAAGGTGAATTTTAACCACCTTTCTTGTTCAGTGAATCCTTGCAAGGTGTGAAGTTAGTCACATGGCTGTTCAGAGGATCTGGCTTTCCGCATTGACTTGAAGGTCGCAAAGGAGGATGCTGCGACCGTCGTAAATACGAATCAGTTGACAAACTGTCTGAATTTGGATCACGCCGCAACAGTCGCCGGTGTGAAAAACGGTCATAAGTCACTTTTTTTTTCCGCTGTTGGACTAAGGGAGTCATTGTAAATCAAGGACGAATAATATATGGCCACCTCTAGAAACCCCATCTTTCTCCTTTTTTTTGAAAAAAAAAATATATATATATATATTCCTTTTCTCTTCTACAGTCTCCCTGGGCGGATATGCGCTCTGGAAAGACCCGGAACCTTCGGTGGCCGAGCCGCCATCTTTCCCGATGCCGCTGGACATGACCATCCGCAACTCGGTCTACACGGCGGCTCAGCCCCACGGGGCAGCCCACGTAGCGAATGGGGCATGCCAGGAAAACGAGTCCGACTTCACACATTCCAAAATCAAGGTAGGACCGACCGGCAGCTTTGCACCCCAGTTTATTACAGACTAGCTGGATACCCGGGCTTCGCTACGAAACTATGTGGTCGGGCTTAGTTTTTGGGGAGGAAAATAATGGGGGCAAAATTCTGCCTCTGCCTACCAATATCCATCGGTATTCACCTGGCTAGCGTCCTGTCAAATGTGTGAGAGAGTTGAGGGCTGTTTGGAAACTGAAAGAGTATTTGCTGTGTGAACAAGGAGACAGCAAGGAGCCTGGGCGTGGCTTAGCTCAACTGTTCTGTACTAAAGCTGCTTGGTGTTCTGAAACTGAAATTCCTCTACTTGTGTTTTGGATTTGGAAGAGATTTCTTTTCAGGTGGGGAGAGGGAGTAGAACTCCTTAGCATCAAAGAATAATAATAATAATAATATAATAATAATAATAATAATATAGGAAATTGGCACTGACAAGATCACCATGGGTCAGCTGCAGAAGGCCACCTTACTGGGATCTGCTCGCATAATCCGCCGATACATCACGCAGTCCTAAACACTTGGGAAGTGTTCAACTAGTGATTTGTGATATGAAACCCAGCATAGTTATCTCGTTTGTGGTGTATACTGTCATTTTTGTGTATAATAGGAAATACTAATGCTCTGATGATCATTTCGAAAAATCCTTTCTTAGTGAGCCCCTAGAAGCCAAGAGGAACCTACGTGCCAGATTTCAACTTTGTAGGCTTTACAGTTTGGGAGATTTTGTGTTGATGCATGAGTGGTATTTTGCTTTTATACATATATCGATCAAGGGTCTTCCAACTTGGCAAGTTTAAGACTTGTGGACTTCAACTCCCAGAATTCCAGAGCTAACATGACTGGAGGAGGAATTCTGGGAATTGAGGTCCACAAGCTGTCAAGTTCAAAGACCCCTGATATAGATTAAGAGAGCTGGAAGGGACCTTGGAGGGCATCCAGTCCAACCTCCTCCCCTGCCCAAACAGAAGACCCTTACACTATTTCCCACAATTTATGACCGCTTCTCACGGGCCCCAGTGGGGTTCCCGCCGGGAAGGAGAGATTGTACGCCTAAAAAGTAAATAACAATAATGAAGGGGTTAAGATGTGTGATTGTGTTGAAGCCGCTCCTAGGCTGTGCTTGATTAAATCAGGGGCGGGGTACAGATAAAGGGAAGGAAGTTAGTCATATGGGGGAAAAAAAGGCATTGGGGACCTGGGATGCACCAGCCACAGTTATGGGCACGCTCACAAAATGGTAGCCATGTGCAAAACATTGCTAGTTTCCTGGGCACCTTCATTTATTGGTTAAGGCACGTCGCAGATGGGAGGAGAGAGACAGATTTTTTTCACCAAGAAAGCAATTTTTTTTCTGCTTGGAAAAAAATGACGTTTCCCTTTTTTTTCTTTCTGTTATTTGTAATTAAAAGAGCAGAACTAAAGAAGGTCTGGAGGGAGTGAAGGACCAGCAAACCCCGAATGGTGGTTTGTTGGGCTGTTTGGGGTTCGGTTGGGGCCCTGCGGGCGAAGGAAGGTGGGAGGAAACTTGGAGACTTACAAACCATGGATGCGAAGTTACGACGGCAGTGAAAAACACTGACTTAGGACCAGTCCTCACACTTAGGACTGGTCACAAAAGGGGGAATCACATGAGCCCTGCAACCGTCATAAATACGAGTCAGTCGTCCAACGTCCAAATTTTGGTCACGCGACCCGCGGGGATCCTGCAGCGGTGATAAGGGGTGAAAAACGATCGTAAGCCCCCCTTTTTTTTCAGTGCCGTTAGAACTTTTGGACGGTCACTAAATGACCTGTTGTAAGCGAGGACTTATTTAGACATTTGGTGGGATATTTCGCACGGGGGTTTTTGATGCGCCCGCGGCTTCCAAAATGAGGGTTGGGGAAGGGATTCCCTCGTGAAAATCCTACCCGTTGAAAAATGCAGTCGGGGTTTGGAAGTGCCAAACCCGGGAGGGGCAGTGCCCAAAAACCTTTCTAGCTACCGGCGATCCTGAGGACTAGAATCTTAAGCTTCGCGAGGACCAGCAAGGACCAGCATTTTGCGGAGGAGTGGCGGGCTAGGCTGTGGCAGAACATCAAACTGAAGTGGGTTTTTGTTTTACCCTTCCACAGGTGAGCCCGGACGACGGTCCCCTCGACCAGTTTTCGTGCCCCTTCTGCCAAAAGGCCTTTTCCTACCAGCGGATGCTCAACCGTCACCTCAAATGCCATAGCGAGATCAAACGGCATCTCTGCCCCTATTGCAACAAAGGGTTTAACGACACCTTTGACCTCAAGCGACACGTCCGGACACACACAGGTGAGCTGGCGGGGGGGGGGGAGGGCTGGCGCTGTCATCGGTGCCCGGAATGGCTTTGGAGATCCGGCCGGGGTTCATCATCTTTTAATGACCCCATAATCCCTTGCAGGGGGTGCGTGGAGTCCGGGCAACTGAATGGAACTGAGTGTTTTAGTGGCCGGATGCCTTTCCTGTGGCCAACGAGGAGTTTTATTCAGCAGATAAATTCTCAGTGTGCCCAGAAAGAGACAAATATCTGCCTCTACCTAGGATCGAACTCACCGCCTCCTGATTGTGAGGCCTGAGCTTCTCCTCACCATGAGATCCGGAGGGGGATGATAGTCCCATTTTAAGAAAAGGGATCTATAACAGGGTCTTTCTTAGACCCGGATCTATGGATACGTAAGGGAGGGGAGACTGGTTAGGGGCGGGGTTCCCCAGTTCTCCTTAGCGTACAATGCCAAGAATATGGTTGTGAACACCAAGGATGTTTCTCCCAGAAGATCACAAAAGGAGAAACGGTGGTTGTGCCCACACGATCAATCCTCCATTCTGTAGGTAGTCCTTGACTTACGACTTTGAGCCCCAAATTTCTGTTGTTAAGCAAGACGGTTTCCTTGGGTGTCAAATTCCTTGGGTGTCCGATCACACTTGGCCAAAAAAGGAAATCCCATTCTATTCTTTATATTCTGTTCTTGTTCTGTACCTGTTCCTTTCTGTTTTGTTTCTATTCCCTTTTTTTCATTTAAAAAAAATACTTTATTAAGTACAAAAGATTAAAATATATAAATACACAAAAATAACAAGTCATACAAATAAACGTCACCACACGTTCTATAATAAGACAAATCTTATTTGTCTCTAATACATTTGATAGTGATTTAGATATCTCATAAAGTGGCAGTTACTTCTTGTCCCTTGTAAACTAATTGTTATCTATACTATGTAATACATAATAGTCTATTATTATTGGATTATAACTACGTGTTTTTATAGATGTCCTTTATGTAACTTAGTCAATGAGAAAGAGGAATAAAACTAGTATTTTATAAATTCCTATCCTTTGATAATATGTTACATAGATTCATTATTTCCCCTTATTTTATGCATACATTTTTTTCAGTCTATCCAATCACACCATTATCCCAAATCAAATAATATTCAGAGTCATCTTTTCCTTTTAATTTTAGTGTATTCCATTCCTTTTCTTTCCATTTCTTTCCATTTCTATTAATTCTATTCCTGTTCCGTTCTGTTCTGTTCTACTCTGAACTCTTACTCTACTCTACTCTTTCTTTGAAGATATTTCACTTCTTCACCTCTGACTGGATGGTGGGGAATGGAAGGAGTTATACTCCTTGCAGGCAGCTGGTCATTTGCATCCTTTTTAGAGGGTCGTTGAGGCCACTTGGAGGTTGATCTGTGTCCTCAGGGTCACTTGAGGGGTGCAAATGGATGTGGAGCCTCCTTGTTGAAAAGGCTGTGTTGTACACTGGAGATAGATGAGGTTGTATTCCCCCCACTCAATTGAGAGAGGGGCCAAGTGGCCTCAACGACTGTCTATAAAAGGATGCAAATGACCAGCTGTTTGCAAGGAGTATAGATCCTTAAATCCTCCACCATCCAATCGGAAGTGAAGAATCTTCTTGGATGAGAAGCGAAACGTCTTCCAGGAAAAACCAGAAAGTCCAGTTGCCTCCTGAAAAAGCACCTTTGGGACATAATATTAGGCGCAGCTGAACTGCCTTGCTTAATAACAGAAATTCTACTCCCAGCTGTAAATGGAGGATTACCTGTCACCCTTAAGACAAGAAGACATCGTCACTTGGGAGGGTGCCGCGAGTGCAGCAATTGTCCTCGGGCAACCCAGGTTGTCTGAACTCACCCTGGATCCTTCCTCCTCCTCTCCTCCTCCTCCTCTCTCCCCCCACCCCGCAGGTGTGCGTCCCTACAAGTGTGACTTGTGCGACAAAGCCTTCACCCAGCGCTGCTCCCTGGAGTCCCACCTGAAAAAAATCCACGGGGTGCAGCAGAGTTACGCCTACAAGGAACGCCGGGCCAAACTTTACGTCTGCGAGGATTGCGGATCGACGGCCGACAGCCAGGAATCCCACCTGCGACACCTGCAGGAGCGGCACCCCGACAGCCCGCTGCTCCGGAAAGCCTCGCGCAAGGCGGCCACCGCCCTTCACGGCATCATGGGAGCCCCAAACCTCCTTCACAGCTCTGCTCCTTGTTCCTAAACATCCCGGCCCCTTTTTGGGGAGAGGGGGGGGTACCGTTGTTCCTTTGAACTTGGGAAATCTTGCCTGTGGGGTGGCCAAGGGACTGGAGAAGTTTGGCCATTGGACCAGATCGCCAGGTCCGGTATTTCGAACCCGGCGTAGTTGAAACAGACACTGCGTAAAGTGAATCTCCACAAATTTTTCATGGGGAATTTTTATTTTTTTTTAAAAAAAAAATCTGGATCGGACTTCCGGATGGGACAACGGAGGCTTTGAACGTTAGAAAAGAGCTCAGGTTTGGCTGCTTGGCAGGCCAAGGCTTGGGGTGGGATGATTCTCAGAGGTCATCTAGTCTGACCCCCCCCTTTTTAGCCCATGCTTAAAAGGACTTCCGGATAGGAGGACGGTGGCTTTGAACGCTAGAAAGGGGCTCACATTTGGCTGCGTGGCAGGCCAAGGCTTGGGGTGGGATGATTCTCAAGAGGTCATCTAGTCTGACCCCCCCCCGCCCTTTAGCCCATGCAGGAAAAGAGTTATCAGAGGCAGCTTAGTTGCTTGCATTGGGGCTGTCTTTTAAATCCTCGTTGGGGTTGGGATACAATAGTGTCTCCGAAGCCTCGATCGTTTGCTCACCTGTTCTTTGACTCCGTCGCCTATTTTCTCGCACTCGAGTGCGAGATGAACGGAGAAGAGAATGTGTGAAAGATGTGAGCAGCCACCTTGAGCGTCAAGGCAAAATAATTTTTCAAGGTTCAAATTGTTCAGCAACTGATTCCCATCACCGAAAGATGGCAAGTTACCCGTTTCTCTGGATATGCACAAGCAGAGGCTTGGGGTTTGAGAAGCGATGGGATAGATTTCTGCCTTTGATTAAGGAGTGGGGGTGGGCTAGATGACCTCATAGCATCCCTTCGAGCTGTATGTTACGATTTTTCCGCCTCAGGGCCCGATCAAACTAGCCTGACCTTGGAGATGAAGTGCCTGGACCTATTTATTGGCTATCAGGACGGAGTTTGAAACAGGAATTCTATTTTTAAAATAAGAACAATCTCTGGATCAAATTGGGGGTGTCTGGATGAGGTTTTGCAAGCTTCCATGATACACACAACCCCTCTTTTCTCTCCAGAATTCGAACTCTGACATTCTGGAATCTGGTGAGGTTTTTTGTTTTTTGTGATCTTTTTGAACTGATGAGAAAAAATGTATTATTTATCCAGAGACGAGGAACCCCTGGATTTTGAGTTTTATGATTTTAATATATATATATATATATATATATATATATATATATATACACAGTACAGTATTGGATTGCTGATAAGGACTGCATCGTTTCTGACCGGAAGGCCTTTTTGAAACAGGGCAGAAAAAGGGAATTATTAAGCAAGTACAATGGTACTAATACGGGGTATTATTTTTATTTAATATTATAAATGTGTGAAGATGGGGTCTCTACCGCGGCGT
This sequence comes from Bungarus multicinctus, assembly GCA_023653725.1. Classification (NCBI taxonomy): domain Eukaryota; kingdom Metazoa; phylum Chordata; class Lepidosauria; order Squamata; family Elapidae; genus Bungarus; species Bungarus multicinctus. The sequence goes on from CM042847.1 coordinate 5,878,182, forward strand.
GGCAGGGAGACACCAAAAGCTAATATTTTTTTTGGCATCTTAAGGGATAAGAGGCATTGTACCAAACAACAGGGTGTGGATCTTGTTTACAAATCGGCCGTGTTTTCTCTTGACTTTAGGGAAACGAGCTTGGCCTGTGAACTTTTAATGTTATTATATTATTCGTAAACTTTATTATTCTTCCCCTCCTTACCTGTTAATTAAAATAAAGGAACTGGATTCTCTCTGCAAGACTGGCCAGTTGCACGTCGCTTGGGATTCCAAAGGTGTGTCTCGAATGGCACCTAAATGGATAGCATCAACAGAGTTGGAGAAGGGACCTTGTTAGGTCATCTAGTCCAACCCCCTGTTCAAGCAGGAGACCTTAGACCATTTCTTTCAATCAATCAATCAATCAATCAACCATCCAATCAATCAATCAATGAGAATAGAGGTTAAAGAGACCTTGGAGGTCTTCTAGTCCAACCCCCTGCTCAAGAAGGAGACCTTAGACCATTTCTTTCAATCAATCAATCAACCAGTCAATCAATGAGAATAGAGGTTAAAGGGACCTTGGAGGTCTTCTAGTCCAACCCCCTGCTCAAGAAGGAGACCTTAGACCATTTCTTTCAATCAATCAATCAACCAATCAATCAATGAGAATAGAGGTTAAAGGGACCTTGGAGGTCTTCTAGTCCAACCCCCTGCTCAAGAAGGAGACCCTAGACCATTTTGATTGATCAATCAATCAATCAATCAATCAGTCAATGAGAATAGAGGTTGAAGGGGTATTGTTTGCCCTGTCGGAATCTGTTTTTCTTTTTAAGTGGAATTCCACACTTCCTCAGTCAGAGCAGAAAACTTGCCCTCTTAAACTGCCTGGTCAGTAATTAACCCAGGGGTTGCTTTTGCAAATGGGCTAGGTTTTATGGATTTTAACTTTTTTGTTTTTCGAGGGCTGTTTCTCCAACCTCTGGTTTTTAAATTCCTGGGCCGTTGCCTTGTGCAAACTCAAAAACACGTCCAAAAAAAGGATTAATTCAAGAAGTTGATCCAATGGAATCAGACGTAGTTTAAATCAGAACTGGGCCTTCAGATTAAGCAGCATTTTGATAAAAGAGAGCAGCTGTTGTTCAGGGCTGAACTGTGCTCTCCGAACTTGGTTGTTTTCCTGAAGACGTTTCATGACCCAAGTAGGTAATGGCATCAGTGTTAAAAGGGAAAGGGGTTTTTAGAATGCAGGAGGAGAAGGAGGGGAAGAGGAGGAGGATTATGAACTCCTTGGTGCTCTGTGAACTTGGTGGGTTTTTTCTTGCAGACGTTTCATTACCCAACTAGGTAACATCATCAGAACTAGAATGAGCAACCCCGCCTCTCTTCTCGCACTGAGGTTGTTACCTAGTTGTGTAATGAAACATCTACATGTACAAGAAAACAAGCAAGCTTAGAGAGCACCCAGGATTCCTCCTCCTCTTCCTCTCCTTGTCCTCCCTCCCTCCCTTTCTTCTTCCTTTCCTCCCTCCCTTCATATTGCTCCTTTCCTTTCCCTTTTTCCTCTCCTCCTCTCCACAATCCCCATTCCCTTCTAGCACTGATCATGTTACCTAGTTGGGTCATGAAATGTTTGGAAGAAAACCACCAAGTTTAGAAAGTATCAAAGACCCCACAATATTATTGTTATTTAATCTTTAGTGAGATTCACAACCTTTGGGAACTAGTTGGTAGCTCAACAGCTCGAGTCCTAACCAAGGACCTATTATTATTATTACTACTACTACTATTATTATTACTGCTGCTCTCCACAAACCCCACTCCCTTCTAACAGAGCACTAAGCAACAATTCTAATGATTGAATGTTTGCTTTTAGCACCATATATATTTAAAAAAAAAAAAAAAACAGGGTGATGAAGGGGTTGGAGAGGGAAGCCTGGATTTTAATCCTCCCTCAGCTACAGAAGCTTCCGGCGAGAGCCTTGGCCAGTTCCTTTCAGTCCATCCTTCCTTACAGAATTGTTCTGTAGAAAAATAAGTAGCTGTCCCACCCCAAGCAAGCAAGTCAATGAAAAGCCTTTGCCTTGTTTATCCCAAGCCTTCATTTCAACAAGAGACCCTGCAAAAGTTGTAATGTTATTCTTTAAACAGCCGACAGTTGGAACCTGGCTGATAAATAAAACATTTTTCTACTGTTAAATTTCCTGCCCCACCTGAGAGAAATAAAGGAAGCTTCTTCCATCTGAAGCTGTCATCTCTCTCTCTCTTCCCTTGGGGAGGGGGAGGGTGTCAGGATAATTTTTGGCACGCCCAAGCTTTGCTTAGATTTTGGCGTAAACACCTCTAATGAAGTGGGAAGCAGCAGACAACAGCTTAGGTAATGCCGAATTTAATCATCTGAAACGTTAATTAGACTTTAAATTAGACTTTCCTGGCTGGAAATATTCGCGATTGGCCACCAGGGGGCGTGCAGGGATCGCAGGTAGCACACACGCCGCATTTCCCCAATGAAAAGTTTTCATCCACAAGATTGCAAATAATTTTTAACCCGGTTTTGAAACCGAAGCGGCTGTAAAGATGGCTAGTCTGGGGTGAAGGTCGGGAGCTGAATGCTGGTGGAATGTTCCCTAACAATTTCTGCTTCTCAAAAGATTTATTCATTCTTTAGTGGTTCCTGCAAAACATCAAGAGTCTTGGCTATTCCAAACATTGCATTCTGCAGCCATTCTTGGAAGGTCCTCTTGATTACAGCAAAGATAGGAGGGGGGAAAAAATGGCTTTTGCACCTGGGTGGACTACAACTCCCATCCCAGCAGCCCCAGCCAATGTGGATCCAGGATGAGGAGGCTGGGATCGATGGTACCCCAAGGAGGAATAATGGAATAGAGTCCCAGGATCAAATCCTCCTTCTGTTCTCTTGGGCCACAAGTGCTAGTTGGGCTGCCCTACCTCGCAAGGTTGTTGTTGAGGATAAAAGGGAAGAATGGGCTCCCTGTCTTTTTTTCCCCCAAGTGCCATTATAAGTTAAACAGTCGCAAATCGAGGACTATCTGTAAGCCCTTTGCCTAATGCTGCTTTCCAATAAAAGAATATTTGTAACTCGGGGTTGAAATGAGGGGCCCTCGATGCTCTCTGAGCTTGGTGGTTTTCTTGCAGACATTTCATGACCCGACTAGGTAACATCATCAGTGCAAAAAGAGACATTGGCAGCAAACCCCTCTCCCTTTTAGCACTGATGATGTTATCTAATTGGGTCATGAAATGTCTTCAAGAAAACCACCAAGCTCAGAAAGCACCCAGGGTTCCACAGCTCCTCTTTCTCCTTCCTTCCTTCCTTCCTTCCTTCTTTTTCCTTCCTATTTTTTCCTTCCTTCCTTCCTATTTTTTCCTTCCTTCCTTATTTTTTCCTTCCTTCCTTCCTTCCTTCCTTCCTTCCTTCCTTCCTTCCTTCCTTCCTTCCTTCCTTCCTTCCTTCATTTTTTCCTTCCTTCCTCCCTCCCTCCCCTCCTCCTCCTCCCTGCAAACCTCCCATCCCATGGTGCTCTCTGAGCTTGGTTGTTTCCTTACAGACGTTTCCTGACCCAACTTGGTAACATCATCAGTGCGAGAAGGGACATTTAGCAGCAAACTCCCGCTCCCTTTTAGCCCTGATGATGTTACCTAGCTGGGTCACGAAACGTCTGCAAGAAAAGCACCGTCAGAGACCCCCTCCATTCTGCTTTCACGGGTCAGAAGTTTTCTGGCTTTTGACTTCTTCTGAACATTTGCTCACATCAGTGCGCTTGACTCAGTCCAAGATGGGAAGCGGTGGAAGAACTGTCTGTACCGCTGTGGAATCTGGGAACATCGGAATGCAGGAGGAAGAAGGGCATGCTGAGTTAGCTGGCTTGTCTAACACCAGGTCAGGAGTGTGTGTGTGATGGGGGGGGGGAGTTGGTGAGGAATGTTAACAGCGAAAGGCTGGGTTTATTTTGGCATCGAAATCACAGCCAGGGGCGAACAGGGCTTGCCAAATTCAGACAGATTTGAACCTGTCAAGGAACCAGGGTTAAGTTCCTTGGATGTACTTTCCTTGGGATTCGAACCGGAGTTTGTCAAAGTTGAGTTTTCAAGGAACGGACAAAGAGCAGACGCTGACCTTTTATGGCTGACGTGCCAAGGAAAAAAAAAGTCTTTTAGGAAAGGAAACAGGTTTTTTTTTTAAAAAAAAAAGGCGGCTGCGTTTTAAAAGCCAAGCGCCAAGTTTCTAGTCCTCAGGGTGGAATTGGAGACGTTTTAACGCAAGGTATCGGTCTTCTGAGTGTTCTACATGTTGGTCCATTGGAGTGGGCTTGCGTGGCAACGAGTTAAATCTCTGTCCCCCGCTCCATGGCCAACATTGAGATAGGTTGCTTTAAAACTTCTCCAACCCATCCTGAGGACTAGAAACCTGGTTGCTTGGCTTTTAAAAGGGCAGCCGGGCCCATTCAGAGATTTTTCTGATTTAAGATTTGCAAGGGGAAAATAAATAAAATAAAACGGCGTTAATTAATGGCGGAAAGAATTCGTGGCTTTCTCCCTAACAGGAATTCTCATTCAGACTGATAATTAAGATTTGGGGTTTTATTTATCGGAGTCACCCGGCCGCCATTTGCAACCTTCCCAGCTGGCTTCTGACAAGCAAAGTCAATGGAGGAAGCCAGATTCACTTAACCAACCATCCGATTCACTTAACGACTGAAGGGGATTCAATTCACAACCCGGGCTAAAACAAAAAGGTCCCAAAATCCAGCACAATTTACTTCACCTTGCTTAGTAACGGCCCCAACGGCAGCCATAAGTGGAGGACAATTTGTACAGGTAGTCCTTGACTTACAACAACTCATGTAGTGACCGAAGTTACAATGGCACTGAAAAAAAGCGACTTTGGACCGTGGTTCGCACTTACGACCGTTCCATGATCATGTGATCAACATTCGTCCGCTTGGCAACTGACTCATATTTATGACCATCACTGTGCCCCAGGAGTCATGTGATCCCTTTTTGCGACCTTCTGACAAGGAAAATCAAGGGGGAAGCCAGATTCACTTAACAACCGGGTTACTAATTTAACGACTGCAGTGATCCGCTTAACAAACGTGGCAAGAAAAGTCGTTAAAATGGAGGCAAAATTCACTTAAACGAATGTTTCGCTTAGCAACATAAATTTTGGGCTCCGTCATAAGTCAAGACTTTGCCTTCAGGAGTTGCAGAAACTTCATCCCTGGAAGCTTTCAAGAAGAGGCTGGACTGTCACCTGTCAAAAAATGGTGTAGAGTCACCTGCTTAGGTGAGGGGGGTTGGACTAGATGACCTACATGGTCCCTTCCAACTCTGGTATTCAATGGAACAGAAGCTGCCTTCAGAAGTTGTGGGAGCTTCATCCCTGGAAGCTTTCAAGAAGAAGCTGGATTGCCATCGGTCAGAAATGATGTAGGGTCTCCTGCTTAAGTGTGGGGGGTTGGACTAAATGACCTACAAGGTCCCTTCCAACTCTGTTAACCTATAAACAAACTTCCTGTATATTTCAATTGCTCGTCCATATTTTTAAGCGATATAAAATGCTTGTATTAAACTGTTATTTTTTATTTTTTTTGCAATAAGCCAGGAGCCCCACAACTCTTTTAAAGGCCAGTCCCTCTCCCCAGCCAGATTTCAAATGTGGCACCTTAAAACCCATTGCTTGAACCCTGGGCACCCCTGTCTTTCGGACGCAGCCGTGCAGCTGCCCCCTAACTTTTGGATAAAGGGCATTCCAGTTTATAAGGTGGATACAGTCTGTCCTCCTGTCTCTTCCTGGGGTCTCAAAAAGTTCTGGCAGGACAGTTGAGAGCAGAGTCCAAACCATGCCAGCTGAGTCACACACACACACCGTGCCACGTAATGGCCAACCTCTGCCACTAAAATGCTTGTCGTTGCAACATGTTGACATTTCATTAGACAGGCGTCTTGGCTGCAGCCAAATGGTGACTTGCAGGTTGTTGGGTCCCTGGTTGAAGCTGCTTTTTTTCTTCCTCCCCCACCCTGGGGAAGGGGGTGGGGAGGAGAAGGGGATGGTTTGGGCAAAGCTGGGTAGCGAGATCGAGGGGATGATTACGCCAAGCTGGTTTTCCGGGTCCCGGCACCCATGATGATCATGATTGTTCTCCAAAGCACCCGGGGGCAGGAGAAGAAACAATGGTTGCAAACTGATCAAAGAGAGAAGCAACCTGGAATTAAGGAGAAACTTCCTAATAGTGAGGACAATTAACCGGTGGAACGGCTTGCCACCAGAAGTTGTGGGTGCTCCATCACTGGAGGTTTTTAAGAAGAGACTGGAGAGTCACTTGTCTGAGATGGTATAGGTTCTCCTGCTTGTGCAAGGGGTTGGACTGGATGACCTCCAAGGTCCCTTCCAGTTCTATTTCTAATTTTTCTATTTCTATTAATTCCTATTCTATTATTTCCTATTGTATTCTTTTTAAAAAAATTCTATTCTATTTTTAATTCTATTCTTAATTCTTTTCTATTCTAAATTCTATTCTATTCTTAGTTCTATTCCTATTATTCTATTCTTAATTCTATTCTATTCTTAATTCTATTCTATTCTATTCTTAATTCTATTCCTATTATTCCATTCTATTCTATTCTGAATCCTATTCTATTCCATTCTATTCCTTATTCTCTATTCTATTCTATATTTTATTCTATTCTATTCCTTATTCTCTATTCTATTCTATTCTTAATTCTACTCTATTTTTAATTCTATTCCTATTATTCTATTATATTCCTATTCTATTCTTGGAGCCAAACAGGGTGTGCAATAATCAGAAGCGACAATTTTCCCGCAAGATGATAATCAGCATAAGAGTCATCCTAATAATAACAATATTATTCGTTGGCTAAGTGATAAATAGAATATAATTAAATATGGGTAGTCCTTGACTTACAACAGTTCATTTCATGACCGTTTGAAGTTATAAAGGCACTTAACATCTGTGTGACTGACTTATCAACTGCAGCGATTCATTTAACAGCTGCGGCACAAAAGGTCGTAAAACAGGGCAAAACTCAAATGGTTCACTTAGCAACATAAATTTGGGCTCAGTTGTGGTCATAAGTTGAGGATTATCTGTATCCCAGGAACAATTCCCGACAGACTTGCCTCAATAGCCCAACTGGTTTGCACCCACTGAGAGATCTCAGTTTGCATTGGCAATGTCCTTTGGACTCAGGATAATGGGTGATGTAGTCCTTGACTTATGACTGGTTGCTTAGAGTCCCTTCGAAGCCAACAACAGACCACCAAACAGACCTGGATTTGAAGGCCTGATGGTCATGTGGTCGCATTTGGGTTGCTTAGCAACCGATCTGCATTTATGGCATCCCAGGGTGACATGATCTCAATTTACGACGGTTTCAATCAATCAATCAATTGGAGGAGTATTTTTTTCCTTGTTGGAATCTGTTTTTTTTTCCTGTGGAATTCCATACTTCTTCAGTCAGTTTTTTGTTTTGCTGGAAACTGATATTTATTTCCAATTTCCAGCAAAAAATCGCTCGACAATGGCTTCGCTTCACGGCACTGCAAACAAATGTCATAAAACCAGATTGGCCACGTCATGACCCACCCAACAACCGGCATGATTTACAACCAGAATTCCGGGCTCAATTGCAGTCGTAAGTCAAGGACTAGCTGGAATGATCACAGGTGTAGGCCCAAACATGTCTTTTAACGGCAGCAAAAAATAAATAAAATAAAATGTTGGCAACCGTTTTTGGCAGCTCACCTCTCTGTCTCGCCTACAAAGGTTGAGCTGTAATCCTGGAAATCTAACCCATTGGAGGAATTTTTTTTTAATTTTTGACATTTCGTCACCGAACCTGTGGTTTCCTGGTGGTCTCCTCTCTCTGTTGAAGCCCAGGTGGAGAGGCGCTGCCCCCTGGTGGCTGTAACTCCGAAGGGGCTGGATGGAACAGGAATTAGCAAGCCCGCCCGATGTTAAAAAGACAATGACTCCTGTTCAAGTTTTGCTTGATGATTTCATGGCTTCAAAGAGGCAAGTTACAAGTCCTTATTGATGTGCATTAATTAAATGTCTAGGAGATTTCATGGCAGCCAGCCTCCAGAAAAACAAGTTGCGTTATTTTGTAGCTGTGCCAGAAGTAAGTCTTCTTGCCTGGGGAATATATTAAAATATGAATGGCGAAACCCGAGATCCTTCTGTTCAGAAGTCATGTCCTGGCTCAAGACTGGAGCTTTGTTTGTTGTTTGCGGCTTGGCTCGCTTGCCTGAGCCGCCTACAGTTGTCTTGTTTTTCTTGGGTTCCTCTTTAATCAATCACAGGGTTGACTTAACAACCATGGACCACCACAAAATAGGTCGTAAATCCAGCTTGGTCACATGACCGACCCGTTTTATGAACGTCACAAGTTGCTACCATGGTAAAGGGCACGCTCCTTTACGGTCGTAACTCAAGGACTACCTTTCTTCTATCCCGTTCACAGGAATACAGGTAATCCTCACCTTACAACTATTCATTTAGCGACTGTTCGAAGTTACAAAGTGTTCTGACCAAGGCTTCCTAGACCGTAATTACGCACACGCTTATTTTAAAAACAAGTCTTGTTTTATTGCAACGCTGGGAATTATTTTCATTCCCAGCCGGTAATTTATTTTATTTATTTAATTATATCACATTTATAGACCGCCCTTCTTCCGAAGGACTCAGGGCGGTGTACAGCCAATTATAACACACTACACTTTACAAAAGTTAAAAGAAAATTAAATATATTCAGGCTGCTACTAAAAATTTATACCCAACCCCAATAAATTACAATATAAAACCCCAAAGTTTTAAAACTCCAATATCTAAAAGTTCCATTTTAAAACTCCCATTTAAAATCAGCCCAGGCCGGCCTGCTCAAAGAGCCAAATTTTCAACGCATGTCTAAATGCTCTCAGGTCAGCGGTCTTCCGTAGCTCAGGAGGCAACCCATTCCAGAGGGTGGGTGCCCCCACAGAGAAGGCCCTGTTCCTCGGGGTCATCAGGTGGCACATAGATGCCGTCGGGACCCGAAGGAAGCCCTCCCTGTGGGAGCGCACCGGTCGGTGGGAGACTACCGGCAGAACGCGGTCTTGCAAATAGCCTGGTCCAATGCCATGGATCGCTTGATTATCTCAAACAGTTCCTCGAGATAAGCACCCACCTTTCTTCCCTCTGAAGTGCTGCCAATAACAGAAGTGTCAAATGAAGTAGAAGAAAAACCAACCCAAGTACAGAGAGCTTCAAGAATGAATCTGAACCGAACGAACGACTTTGCTTCCTGCAAAGGTTTCTTCACCTTTGCCTGTCCTTTATACCTTATGGGAGGGGCAATCATCTCCCAGCCTTACTCCTGAGATGCTCCTTTTGTCTCAGTTGCTCTCGCCCTCTAGCAGCTCTGTGCATGCGTGCACTGGGAACAGGCTCCCCTTGTTCCTCAGCCTCACTGCTGCTAGACTCTGGAGGCAGCACCCCACTCCCAGATGGTCCTGGCCCTATCCCTGCATCGGATGCAGGACGCTCGTCCGAGTCCTCTCCAGACTCCCGGACTGATCCCCTATCTTCCCCATTGTCCGATTCCGCTGCCGTCTGCAACAGCAACACAAAGCACTGGGAAAAATTGACTTATGACCAATTTTCACCCTTATGACCATTGAAGTATTCCCATGGTCGTGTGATCAAAATTCAGGCGCTTGGCCACGGATTCATATTTATGTCCTGGGGGGGGGGTGTCACGTGATCCACATTTACAACCTTCCAACAATCGACGTCCATGGGGGAGAAGCCAGATTCGCTTAACAACCGTGTTCCTAACTTAACGACAGCAGTGATTCCCTGAACCGCTCATACAAGGGGGCGAAACTCAACAAACGTCTCACTTAACGATGGACTGTTGGGGCTCGGTTGGGGTCGTAAGTCGGGGACTACCTGTATCCTGGATGGAGAAACAGCGGGATTTGAACTCCAACCTCCACGGGGACAAATAGTGGACGAAGCAGGCTTTTCTACGAAAACTTTTTTTGTTAAAAAAAAAAACTTTGTTCTTCTATTTTTTTCCTGCCCCCACCCCCCACCCCCACCCCCCCCAAAAAAAAAAGTTTGCACCACATTCCACACCCTTAAATTGCATTATTTCACCTTTGTTCCTTGCTGGGGTTGATGTACTTTCTTCCCCTTTAACCCAATCTTCCCCCTCCCTCCTCACCCCCCCTGCCATCTTCAATTCCTCCCCTCCCCCTTTCAGTTTATCCCCCTTCCAAACCAGGGTCAAACGTTAACCAAACCAGCCGCTTGTCGCTTTTCATAAATAATCCACGCAAAGCACCCTTTCCGAACCATTTTTGCTTAAACGGGAAACCGAGGGGGGTCAGCAGCTCCGTCGGACTTGGCACAAACAGGGCAGAGAGCGTTTTTACTTTCCGAGGCGGGCGAGTGCCAAGAATCTCAATAGTTGTTGGTTTTGTTTGTTTGTTTTTTTCACCCTTCCTTCATTGGATGGCACATTTCTGGACTCCCAAAACTCTCGGCCGGGTCCTCAAATCTCCCCCAGCGAAAAGGAGATTCAACAGTGTGAGGGCGAAGGGAGTTTTTCCGATCCTGGGAAAAGCGCACGGATCGGTCCTCTCCAGCATCGCCAGATGAAGGAAGAGATGCTTCGAGCTTTTTAGACCCTATTTGAAAGAAAATTAAGGGCCCTCCCTTTAGAAAAAAAGCGGTTTATTTCCAGCAAACCGAATCTGCTAACCCTAATTCTTCAATTCAAAAAATCCTGGATATTCTTTTCCTCCGGATTTTTCTTTTTTTGCAGGATTTCTATTTTTTAAAGTCACCGCCAATTTTGCAGTGTTCTTCTTTGTTTTTTTCTCTCTTTTCTCCATCTCTCCATCTCTTTCTCTTTTCTCTTCTTCATCTTCCAATCTTTTTCTCTTCTCCATCTCTTTTCTCTTCTCTGTCTCTTCCTCTTTTCTCTTCTCCATCTCTTTTCTCTTCTTCATCTCTTTATCTTTTCTCCATCTCTCCATCTCTTTTCTCTTCTCCATCTCTTTATCTTTTCTCCACCTCTCCATCTCTTTTCTCTTCTCCATCTTCCCATCTTTTTCTCTTCTCCCTCTCTTCCTCTTTTCTCTTCATCTCTTTTCTCTTCTTCGTCTCTTCCTCTTTTCTCTTCTCCACCTCTTTTCTCTTCTCCATCTCTTTTCTCTTCTCCCTCTTCCCATCTTTTTCTCTTCTCCCTCTCTTCCTCTTTTCTCTTCTTCATCTCTTGGCTTTCTGCTTTATGTGAACAGCTTTCAGCCCCGGGAGCAAGATCTGGCCTGTAGGTTTTTTGGGAGGAAAACTCCCTGAGGATTTTTTTTCTGGCTCACCATGGCTTTTGGGGAAATCCTAGACCAAATCGGTGGCATGGGACGCTTCCAATTTATCCACACTATGCTACTGACCATCCCGATCTTGTTCATGGCCAGCCACAACCTTCTCCAGAACTTCACGGCCTGCAATCCCAGAGCACCGTTGCCAGGTGCACCTCGCCCCCAATGGCAGCGAGTACCCCAATATCACTCATCTGCAAGGCGCTGGCCAGCTTCTTCGGGTCAGCATCCCCCTGGATAACAAGCAAAGGTTGGAGAAATGCAGACGCTTCACGGACGCCCAGTGGTATCTCCTCAACGAGAGTGTCCCCAGGGCGAACGAAACCGAAACCGAACCGTGCGCCGAGGGATGGTTTTATGACCAAACTCAGTTTACAACCACCATCGTCAGCGAGGTGAGTGACCTATCCGGGAGGGTGGTGAACTATGAGAAGTATTATTTGGAGGAAAGGAAAGTTGGATTAGGGAGAGATCCTCCAAGTCAAGGCATGTGTCTTCTTGGGTGGAGGACTGGTTTTAAGAATCATAGAATATCATAGAACATCATCAGAGAATGGAAGAATAGAATAGAATAGAAGAATAGAAAATAGAATAGAATAGAGAATAAAATAGAATAGAATAAAAAATAGAATAGAGAATAGAATTAGAATAAAATAGAATAGAGAATAGAACTAGAATAGAAAAGAAAATAGAACAGAATAGAAAGAGAAACAAAAGGAGAGGAGAGGAAAAGAAAGGAGAGAGGAGAAAAGAGAAGAGAAGGAAAATAATAGAATGAAAATGAGAGGAGAAATAGAAATGGAAATACAGAAATAGAAATATAGAAATAGAACAGAATAGAGAATAGAGAAAGCTCGAATAGCATTCTTCAAAATGAAAAAGGTCTTCTGCTGTCCCAACATAAGCCTAAGATTAGAAATAATAGAAATAGAATAGATTTTATTATCCCTTTAAATGTATGCTAACCAGCATACATTAAAATGAAATTTCATTGCATTCAGCTCTCAAAGGATATGCATTATACATATACCCACATACGCAGACATATATGACATAGTATACATCACAGTCTGGATGTATACATTACATAGATATGGAGGGAGGAGAATTCTGTGAATTTACAAGATGGATGGCCTAAGGAACCAAGCTGTTACAGAATCCAAGTGGCCCTGCTAGAAATACTTCGAAACCGCTTCCCAGAGGAGAGAAACAGACATTGGGTGTGAAGGTTGTCTCTAATTTTATTTCGAGCTCTAAGCACATAGAACTGGAAGCGACCTTGAAGGCCATCTAGTTCAACCTCCTACCCATTTCAGACAAATCAGTGCCCAATCTCTTCTTTAAAACCTCCAGTGACACAACTTCTAGTGGCAAGCTGTTCCGCTGGTTAAGTGTACTCACTGTTAGGAAGTTTTTCCTTAGTTCTAGGTTGCTTCACTCCTTGATTAGTTTCCATCCATCCTTAGTTGCCCTGCCTTCTGCTGGTTTGGAAAATAAGTTGGCCCCCTCCTCTTTTTGGTAGCCCCTTAGATATTGGAAGACTGCTCTCATGTCACTCCTAGTCCTTTTTCCCATTAGACTAGCCAAACCCAAATCCTGCAAGTATTTCTCATATGTTTTAGCCTCATCCCCTAATTATCTCTGTTGCTCTTCTTGAGAGATGTCAATGCACCAATGCATTAAATGCCTCAAGCATGGAAGGAGTGCTTCTGAACTTACACAGAGTTCCCCATCTCCAGCTTTCCTCTCTTTAAAAAGTCAAGAATTTGAATCAGAAGATTATTTCGTGGCTAGGTTATATAGTCTTTTTAAAAAGACTTTTGGAATACTATTTAAATGCCTTGGAAAGCATTATAAAGCAACATGAAAAAAAATCCGATTTAATTCCCCAGCAGCTGCCACCAAGATTGGGAAAAACTCTAACAACAAAAACAATTTGGATCAAAGGCAGCCCTCGTTGTACCTGGTTAAATAGATGGAAAGGTATAAAACGGGGCTAAATAATAAGTTTTAAAAATTCAGCTGAGGTCTCAAAAGCGATGTCTGAAAATGATGGTCAAAATTTTCCTAATTGTGTCGTCTTCCTGCGGTTCCTTTCCTGACCCAATCATGGTTTTGCCAGAGCAAAGAATGCCAAATATTTATTAAATGCAATATTAAATTGCTATTCTAAATGTCTCTTTGGCTGTTTTTCAAATGCAATTCTCCTGGTTTGGGGGTTGTTCCTTCAAAACCTTTTAGTGTAACTAATCTGTTCTTTCCATACATATTGAAAGAAAAGACTGTTTCAAAAAAAAGAGAGAAAACCGAATACATCATAACGCAACTGCGTGTGCCAAAATACGAACTGGTTTTATACCAGTTAAACCTAAATTCAAACGTATGGAAAGGGAACGGACCAAACTTACAAAGAAAAGAGGAAAAAAACTGAAAAACAGCAAGGAAACCGTAGGTAAATTAAAAATGAGAAACTGGAAAAAGACAGAAGCAAACTGGGCAGATTTGCAAGTAGAGAGACTGAAATGGATAGATCTGTAGAAATCAGGAAATTATAAGGATTACAATATTATAGAATAGAATAAGAATAGAGCAATAACACGAGAATAGAATAGAATAAGAATAGGATAAAATAGAATAGAATACAGAATAGAATAGAATAGAATAGAATAGAATAGAATAGAATAGAATAGAATAACAGAATTGGAAGGGATCTTGGAGGTCTTCTAGTCCAACCCCCTACTTAGGCAGGAAACCGTATACCTTTAACACCTTCAAACCACACCTGGGTATCCCAATTCTTGGGAAAGACTCAATAAGGTGGACAAACATGCCAAATCCAGTCTAAACATCTGGCCAGCTGTGCGACCAAATCTAATATTAACACAGCACCTTGCTAGGATTTGAATTCAACTCTTTCGAACTCAGGACTTTCTGCTTGCTCTGTTACACCACCCTTTTAAAGACCCTCAAAATTTAGGCAAAAGGTTTTTGCAAAGTTGTGATTGCCACCTTCTAGCCCTGTCCTTAGAAACCTTAAGTCTTAGTAGCGATGAACAGACAGGGAGAGAGAGATACAGCCGAATAACCTGCTGATTTTCCCCTTCAGCAAAAAAAAAAAAAGGAATTAAGTTGCAGAAACCATAGGAAATGTTTTGGGTTGGTGTGGAAATGGGGCGGCCTTGTCCCCCACCCCCAGTCCTAATGCAATCCAAAGGCCCTGCTGGGCACAGAAAAATCTCAGATCAGTGGGAAATATTTATCTGGCACCAGTTCTAAGAGAAGGACTGGCAAATTTTTCTGCAGAGAGCAAAAATGTGGTTCTCAGCCTGTCTTCCCTCTGTCTTTTCTCTTCCCCGAGGGGGAATATGTTCTATGTGCCCCCCCATTTTTTTTTCTCTTCTTGTTCTCCCCTGTCCTGTCACCTTCCCAAGCTTGCAAAGTCGGGTAACCGGGATGCAACTTTGATTCTTGCTAAATGTGCAAGATTTGCCTGGCAGTGCATTCGGCCTTCGTTCCCAAAAGATCAGCCTCTGAATTGGTTGCACTGGGAGCAAAATCTGCTTTTTTGTTTTTTTAAAAGATCACAAGAGAAGCAATCAAGTTTCTAGTCCTGTGGCTCCAGAATTCTGGCAGCTGAAATGTTTTGGAAACTCGTTAGGGAGCAATGCAAGCATTTGAAAAAAAAAAAAAAGAACCATGGTTTGTTTTAAATTCTGAATTTAAAGTCTGTGAAATTGCCCTGTCCGTTGTAATTGTTGAACGTGTTGTTTAGCAACCGGTTGTAAGTCAAGGACTACTTTATGCCTGTAAGTTACAAGCATGCCTCTTATTTTCACTCCCCGTCCCCCAAAACACATCACATACCACATCATCCATCACTTCATCCAGGTATGATTCTCCCTCTCTCGCACACACACCCCTTTTAATTGTGAAATCCTTGCTGCTCTTCGAGCTTGGTTGCTTTTTAAGAGACATTTCATGACCCAACTTGGTAACATCATCAGTGCTAGAAGGGAGTGGGGACTGTGTAGAGGAAGAGCTCTAGGGGAGGGCGCGCAATCTTGGTGTCCTCCTGGATGTACGGCTGTCGCTGGAAGACCATATAACGGCCGTCGCCGGGGGGGGGCTTTTTATCAGGTCCGACGGATCTGCCAGTTGCGGCCCTTTCTGGATCTGGACGCGCTTCGCACGGTCACTTCTGTCCTTGTCATTTCCCTTCTCGATTATTGCAATGCTCTCTACATGGGGCTCCCCTTGAAGAACATCCGGAGGCTCCAGTTGGTGCAGAATGCGGCCACGCGGGTGATTCTGGGGACTTCTCGTAGCTCCCATGTTACACTGCTCCTGCGCGAGCTGCATTGGCTTCCAGTGACCTTCCGGGTGCGATTCAAGGTGTTGGTGGTCATCTACAAAGCGCTTCATGGCTTGGGACCAGGGTACTTATGGGACCGCCTTCTGCCACCATCGGCCTCCCGTCGGCCTGTGCGCTCTCACAGGGTAGGCCTCCTTGGGGTGCCGTCAGCTGGACGATGTCAGCTGGTGACCCTGAGGGTACGGGCCTTCTCTGTGGGAGCACCCTCCCTTTGGAACGAGCTGCCCCCGGAGATTCGGACTATCCCTGACCTGCGAACCTTCCGGCGCGCATTGAAGACTTATCTTTTTCAATGAGCCGGTCTGGTCTAGTAGTATTGTGGGTTTTAAATTTGTCATTTTATTTACCCTTGTTTTTACTATTTTTATTATTTTTAACTTTCAGCCACTGATTTAATCTGTTTTTAAATTTTAAATTCCTTGTATTGTTTTAATCTGGCTGTACACCGCCCCGAGTCCCAAATGGGAGAGGGGGCGGTATATAAATTAAATAAACATAAACATAAACACATGAGCATAAACAAGAGGAGGAGGAGGAAGAAAAGGACTGTGGGATCTTTAGTGCTCTCTAAGCTTGATTGTTTCCTTGCTGATGTTTCATTATCCAACTAGGTAACTCCATCAGTGCTAGAAGAGAGTGGGGACTGTGGAGAGGGTGAGGAAGAGGAGGAGGAAGAGGAAGAAGTAGAAGAAAAGGACTGTGGAGTCCTTGGTGCTGCTCTCTGGTCTTGATGGTTTTGTTTTTTTTTTGCAGACATTTCATTACCTCACTAGGTAACATCATCAGTGCTGGAAGGGAATGGGGCTTGCTCTCTATGAGCACTGATCTTGCTACCTAGTTGGGTCATGAAACGTCTGCAAGAAAACCACCAAGCTGAGAGAGCATCAAGGACCCCCACAGTCCAACTCTGAGCTGCAAATATTCTTTTCTAGTGGTGCAACTTTTAACGAAACTGGTTTTCTCCTGTGACAGTGGGACTTGGTGTGTGACCGGCGTAAACTTCGGGAGATGGCGCAGTCCATTTACATGGGGGGCGTGCTGGTCGGCGCCCTGGTTCTAGGCGGGCTGGCTGACAGGTATGTTGGTCAGCAGGGGGAAGCACTGGGAGGAAGAGGTGAGTACTTTTTCATCCCATCACTAGGCCGAGAAGTGCAGTTTGGGTGTTGACCACAAGGGGGAGCTAATTGCTTCTTACCTCTTAAGATCTGATTGACACCTGCAATGAGATTCCTTCTGTTTGGAAGTCTGTAGAGATTCTCAGTTATCATCCAGGTCTTGATTGTCCCAAAGGTGCTTTTCTCAGAAGGCAACTGGACTTTCTTGTTTTTTCTTTGAAGAACAGAATATGGAATTAGAATAGAATAGAATAGAATAGAATAGAATAGAATAGAATAGAATAGAACAGAACAGAACAGAATTCAGAATGGAATGGAATAGAACAGAATTGAATAGAATAAGGAATAGAATAAATGCAGAGGAGAATATAGAAGAGAGAATAGAATAGGAATACAATAGAATTAATAGAAATGGAAAGAAGAGAACAGAACAGGAATAGAATACAAGAGGAATAAGGAATAGAACAGAATATGGAATAAGAATAGAATAGAATTAGAGTAGAATAGAATAAGGAATAGAATAATGTAGAGAAGAATATAGAAGAGAAGAGAAGAGAATAGAACAGGAATAGAATAAATAGAAATGGAAAGAAGAGAAGAAAAGAGAACAGAACAGGAATAGAATACAATAGGAATAGGAATTAGAATAGAACAGAATATGGAATAAGAATAGAATAGAATTAGATTAAAACTAGAGTAGAGTAGAGTAGAGTAGAGTAGAGTAGAGTAGAGTAGAGTAGAATACTTGGAAGGGTTAGGGTTAGGGTTAGATCTGACTTTGTAGGTCAGACACAAATCTTAAAAAAATTGTAAAATTGGGTGCAGTCACATGATGACCCACTCAATGACCATCACAACCTACAGCCATAAGTCGAGTCATAATTACAGTCTTAAATCAAGGACCTCTATTCTCCCAGAGAGCAATCTGTGTCTCCCAACACACACACACAAACACATACCAACCCCCATTTTCTTTTGTGCCTGCCAGGCTTATCAGCAGCAGGGCAGGGGATGATGGTCTCTTTGTTCCTCCTGCAGATATGGCCGCCGAGCGCTCACCATCTGGTCCTTTTTCCAAATGGCCGTGACGGGAACCTGTGCTGCTTTCGCGCCCAATTACGCTTCCTATTGCTTCTTCCGCTTCCTGACCGGCATGGCGCATTCAGGATTCGGCCTCAGCATTGCCTGTTTGGGTAAGAGGCTGAACCTTCTCTAGAGGGTCTCAGAGGGGGCTTCGAGACAAGGTCGAAAACTAATTTAGCTCTTGGCCTGGGTGGATCACCTGGGCTCCCCTCGGCAAGGATTTCCAAGTTAGAAACCAAGTTAGAAATTCAAATTAGGGCTGAGAGATCTTTGATCTGACTTGTGATCTAGGCTGTTTCTTTTCCTCTTATGAAAAAAATATGAAGAACGGTTGCAGGAACCAGGCAGGGCTAGTCTAGGGAAGAGAAGGACCGTGGGAGACAGGATAGCAGTCTTCCAATATTTGAGGGGCTGCCACAGAGAGGAGGGTGTTCAAGCTATTCTCCAAAGCACCCGAAGGCCAAACAAGGAATAATGGATGGAAACTGATCAAGGAGAGATTCAACCTGAAAATAAGGAGAAATTTCCTGACAGGGAGAGCAATCAACCCACGGAACAGAAGATGCCTTCAGAAGTTATGGTAGCTTCATCCCTGGAAACTTTCAAGAAGAGACTGGACTGCCATCTGTCAGAAATAGTATACGGTCTGCTTGGGTGGGGGAAGGGTTGGACTAGATGACCTCCAAGGTCCCTTCCAACTCTGTTCTGTTCTACTCTACTCTACTCTACCCTACTCTATTCTATTCCCTATATTCTATTCTATTCCTTATTCTCTATTATTCTATTCTATTCCTTATTCTATTCTATTTCTTATTCTATTCTATTCCTTATTCTATTCCCTATTCTATTCCTTATTCTCTATTATTCTATTCTATTCCTTATTCTCTATTATTCTATTCTATTCCTTATTCTATTCTATTCCTTATTCTATACTATTCTATTCCCTATTCTATTCTATTCTATTCTATTGTTTTCCATTCCATTCCATTCCTAATTAATTCTATTATCTATTATTCTAATTCTATTCTTCCATTCCATTCCATTCTTCATAAATTAATATTACTAATATTATTAAGAAAGGAAAGGGTCTCGCATTAAGTTGGATTGGCCACCGTGAGTTTCTCGCAGGGAGTTGGCCACGGCGAGTTATCCTCAACCCTCTTCAGATAGAACTGGTGCAGAACTGGTTTCTCAAAATGGATTTCTTCTTCTTTTTCCAGTTGTGGAATGGATTCCCACCCAGTACCGGACGATCACCATTGCCCTCACCGGGTTGTCTTACACTGTGGGGCAAATCCTCCTCGCGGGCTTGGCCTACTCCATCCGGGACTGGCGTTGGTTGCAGGTGGCTGTTTCAGCTCCTTATTTGGCCTTCCTGCTTTATTCCTGGTACGTGTAGGGGATGATGGGAGATGGGATCTGCGACATTCCCCCCCCCCTCCTTTCCCAGAGGGCTGAAGTTTCAGGAGAGGAAAAGGTGTTGGCGACAAGTCAAAGAGAAGAAAAGGGGAGTTGTGGCTCTGCGCAGAAGAGCACAGGGAGTCCTCGACTTACAATAGTTTGTTTAGTGACCGTTCAAAGTTACAACGGCGCTGAAAAAAAGGGACCGTTTTTCAGAGGGAGTTATCTCCAGGTGGTCTCCTTTCCAGAAGTGTCGCATCTTGGCTAACACAAGCGTCAGCGCAGGGTCTCCTTTGGGGCGTGCTGTATCCGAAACAATAGAGGAGGTCCTCGACTTACAACCACAACTGAGCCCAAACGTTTCTGTTGCTAAGCGAGACGGGAGGGATTGGACTAGATGACCTACAAGGTCCCTTCCAATCCTGTTTATTCTCTTATGCTTATTCCACACCGTTGCAACGATCCTTGTGGTCAGGTGATCAAACTCCAAATGCTTGGCAACTGGCAGGTACTTATGACGGTGGCGGAGGTCACCTGACCCCCTTCTGCGACCTTCCGACAAGCAGAGTCAATGGGGGAAGCCAGATTCATTTAACAACCGTGTGACTAACTTAAAACAACTGCAGGGATTCGCTTAACAACGGTGGCAAGGAAAGTCGCCAAAGGGGACGGTCATTTAACAACCGTCTTGCTTAGCAACATAAATTTTAGGCTCAGGGGTATGGCTGTTAAGTCAAAGACTGCCTAGACCAGTGATGGAGGACCTTTTTGTTGTGGTATGCCGAAAGTGTGCGCGTGCCAGCACCCACAATGCAATGCGCCCCGCCCACCCTGCGCATGCGTGCACAACACCCCCACGCTGCCCCCTTACCTGCACTACACATGCCTCTCAGCTGAGTTTTGGCCCGTTGGAGGCCGTTTTCGCCCTCCTGGAGGTTCGAGGTGACTGTGGGCCTTCTGGAAATACCAGAAGTGCCAAAACGGGCCCATTTTTCGGCCTCCCGAGGCTGCAGCGGCTTCCTTCGAGCCTCCAGGAGGGCGAAAACAGCCTCAAAACGGGCCGAAAATCAGTTGGAAGGCATGCGCATGAGCAGTGCAGGTAAAGTTTGGTTGGGGTTTGCGTGCCCACACACAAATGGCTCTGCGTATCACCCGTGGCACGCGTGCCCCATAGGTTTGCCATCACGGGCCTAGAGTTTTGGCAGGTAGACTTGATAACCTGTGGAACTCACGGCCACTTGGATTTCTATTTTGCAGGTGGTACGCTGAATCGGCTCGCTGGCTGATCCAGTCTGGCCAAGCCAGTAAGGCCGTCGGTGTTCTCCAGAGAGTGGCCAGGATCAACAGAAAGGAGGAAGCGGGTGCGAGAATCACCACAGAGGTATGGAGGAAACGAGGAGGGGAAAACTCACCAAGCGATTGTAAAATAAAATGCCGAATCTTGGAGGTTGTTCAGATTAGCAAAATAATAAAGAAGCATATTTGTCTTTCAGGGTTGAAATGAGGGGTTCTTAATGCTCTCTTTCTTGCAGACGTTTCATTACCCAACAACGTTACATTATCAGTGCTAAAAAGTGACGAGAGCAAACCCCACTCCCTGCTAGCACTGATGACAGTTACCTAGTTTGGTAATGAAATGTCTGAAAGAAAACCCCCAAGCTCAGACAGGATCAAGATTAGGAAAGACTCCATAAGAAAACTAAACTAAACTTTATTGTGGTAGGCTGCATCCACACAATCATGTAGGCCTGGTTATTTTTCTCCCTGCCCTCTTATACCACACTGAGTTAGGGAGAAGCTAACCTGAGTCTCTTCCTAACACTGTCCTGTTTTCCAGGGCTCAAGCTATAATTCTCCCCCTTTTTTTCTTGTAACTTCTTGAATGTTTCCTTGAAGATCATGACTCTAAGTGTTTCTTAATCTCAGCCATTTTAAAATTGGGGACTTCAATTTCCAGAATTATCCCAATCATCATGGAGTTGAAGCCCATACATATTACAAGCTAGAGAATTCTGGGAGTTGAAGTCCACCCATCTTAAAGAACACTGGCTAGGGAATTCAGGGAGTTGAAGTTTATATCTATGTAGTCGATAAGTTGGCAATGACTCAGTGGCAATGTAATCAATCAATCAATCACTGTATCAAATATCTACCTTGGAGAAGAATACCAAGGTATTTCGTGTTTACTCCACTCTCTTTTTTTAAAATAAAGGTTTGTATTGAAGTTTATAAGTACAAAGAGAAGAAATTAATGCAAACTTGGAAAAATATAAACTGTTTAAAAAAAGGAACAAACCGAAAGAGAGTTAAAATGAAGTAAAGATATTAAAAATATATAAATGACAGCAACTATCAACAATTATGTCACTTCACACCTTCTCTAATATTTCAGTGTTTTCTCCTATCACATTTCTTATCAGTAACTAATTGTAAAAACTCACTACTCGGTCCCAATCAGCAAAAATCCATTAAGAGCATCCAGAAATAGTAACACATATATTTTTACCTTAATCAAATTAATCCACTTTGTATCCCAACTTCATATTCCCTTATCGAAGTGATAAGCGAGCAATCAGACGAGGAGACCCGAATTCATTGGTAGCCTCACACTGCAATAAACAAGGATATATTCAAGGATATAACGTATATTCAATTTCACAGCTACTAAGATTGTTGGCAGAACAGGGACAAAAACAGCCAGGGAAGTGATTGAAGCCTGGGAAACTGGCCCCTTGTCAATCAACAGGAATGCTGATTTATCACCAGCTCATCAAGGACTTAGGAAGTGAATGTGCAGAAATGAGTAGATTGACATTTGCTATCAGAGAGCAAGAAGAAAAAGCATATTATAAAATATGGGATTTCTTTTATCAATGGCTAGATAGGAAAATTGAGAAATAAAATATAATATAAATACAACATAATAGTAAAGATAATACAATGTAATGATAGGTTATAATTGATTATTGTGAAGTGAATGACAATATGAACTAGGTTTTGTGAAAGTTGAGATTTGTTTGAAAAGGATGATGAGAATCTGTAACTACAGTCTAACAATGATTTGATAATAGTATGATATTATGCGGATAGTAGTTTTATACATTGTGAACTTTAACATAAAATTAAGGAGGGAATGACTGTTGATATTGTGCACAAGAGATATGTAGCAACCGACACACTGTATAATGAAGATTTTATTTTATGTTTTGTGTTTATGTTTATTGTTAAAAATTAAAAAAAAAATTACCACCACCACCCCCAAAAAAGGTATTTAGGAACTGAGCACAAGGAAACAACAAATAACAGCTTAATAGCCCGGCCATCCACACCCAAATCAACACCTGAAAAACTACACACAACAGACACAGTGCAAATACTACACACAGAATAGCTCAAAACACACACACTGCTACGGAGAAGTTCCTTGAGAATGAGCGCCAGCACAAGTCCGAAATTCAGAAGATTAAAACTCTGGTCCCAATGACGGAGCCAGATTCTCCTATTATTCTCCTTCATTCGCCATAAGTTTCTGCTCCTCTTGTAATTTTCCTCCCACATTTTTCTTCTTCCTGTTAGGTTCTGCTTTCCAGCATGGAGAAGGAATTGTCTTCGTGCAAATCCAGATACACCATTTCTGACCTGGTGCGCACCCCGACCATCCGTCGCATTTTCTTCTGCCTCTCCATGGTGTGGTAAGAGGGTCAACCTGAAGGACTGGCGTCCTTAGAGAAACCATTTCCTGTGGGTCAGTTTTCCAGGAACAGAAAGAGGGAGGGATATGCTCTATATTTGAAAAGACCCCCCCCTCCGGTTCGATCCACAGTCAAAAGCAGGAATAAAACAATTCTCTCAGGCAGCTGCTTAAAGCTTTTTCGAGAATGAATTGTTTTCTTTAGCGAGTGTTCACATTGTAGTGAACAATGAATTTAATCTGTCTTTCTTTCTTTCTCTCTCTCTTTCTTCTCTCTTCCTTCTTTTCGTTCTTTCTTTTTCTCTCTTTCTCTCTCTCTTCATTTCTTTCTTTCTTTTTCTTTTTTCTTTCCTTTCTCTCTTTCTTCTCTCTCCCTTCTTTTCATTCTTTCTTTCTCTCTCTTCGTTTTTCTTTCTCTTTTTTTCTTTCCTTTCTTTCTCTCTCTCTTCTCTCTTCCTTCTTTTAGTTCTTTCTCTCTCTCTCTCTTCGTTTCTTTCTTTTTCTTTTTTTCTTTCCTTTCTTTCTCTCTCTCTTTCTTCTCTCTTCCTTCTTTTCGTTCTTTCTTTCCCTCTCTTTCTCTTCCTCTCTTCATTTCTTTCTTTTTCTTTTTTCTTTCCTTTCTTTCTCACTCTTTCTTTTTCTTTTCTTTTCTTTCTTTCTTCCTTTTTTCTCCTCTTTCTCTCTTCTCTTCTCTTCTCTTCTCTTCTCTTCTCTTCTCTTCTCTTCTCTTCTCTTCTCTTTCTTTTCATTCTTTCACTGCCCATCTCTGCAAACGACGCTCACAACTCAACAACATATATTACAATTAAAATCTTACAACATTTCAAATCAATAAAAATGGTTTTAAAAAAATCATTAAAACAATTTTAAAAATATTAAAACGTCTATTATAATTAGCAACCTTGGCAAGATTCCCTCAAAAACCACACCATTCATGCTTATACCTACATACCTATGTTCACTTAGCGACCGCTGCAAAAAAAAAATCATAGTTAAATCGAGTTGGTGATGTGAATGACTCGATTGATGGCTGCATTAGGGTCATAACTCGAGGGCTATCTGTCAGAAGAGTTCCAGCAGCTTTAGAACTCAAGGTGTCCTTGAGGGTGAGGGCCAGAAACATGAAAAATAAATGAATCAATCAATCTCCCTCTTTTGAGGTGGATATCTTCCAACTTGCTTTCTGCGGTATGGTGAGAAAATCAGTCTCTTGACTGACAATGGTGTTTATACCACAAAATCGTCAGCGTTCTGGGAAACAACAACAACCTAGAGCAATTGTGTTTTTGTATACTTCAGGTTCTCTGTCAGCTTCTCCTACTACGGGCTGGTCATGGACCTCCAAAATTTTGGGGTCAGCATCTACCTCATCCAGGTGATCTTTGGAGCGGTGGATTTTCCTGCCAAATTGATCGTCACGATCACCATGAGCTACATTGGACGGAGGATCAGCCTCACCGCCTTCCTGGTGACTGCCGGCACCATCATCATCACAAACTTATTTGTGCCTTTGGGTGGGTACGAGTTGCTCTGCCCGTTGTGTGTGTTGCTTTCCTTCCTACGTCAAGCCTTAAGGAGGCTGCCTCAGATGTCTTCCGCAGAAGAAGGTCCAGCAGAGGACTTGGACCAGACCAGGATGAGGTTCTCCGCTGAGAAAGCCAAATTGTAGCATGTTTAGTCAGGGGCGTCCCATCCAGAAATCAGAATTGTTTATTCTAAACCAGTGTTTCTCACCCTTGGCAACTTTAAGATGGGTGGACTTCAACTCCCAGAATGCTGAAGAGAATATCCCTTAAGATAGGTGGACTTCAGCTCCCAGAATGCCCCAGCCAGCAGGTTTTAAGATGGGTGAACTTCAACTCCCAGAATGCCAAAGAGAATATCCCTTAAGATAGGTGGACTTCAAATCCCAGAATCCCCTGGCCAGCATGTTTTAAGATGGATGGACTTCAACTCCCAGAATCCATCAGCCAGCAGGTTTTAAGATGGATGGACTTCAACTCCCAGAATCCCTCAGCCAGCAGGTTTTAAGATGGGTGGACTTCAGCTCCCAGAATCCCCCAGTTAACATGTTTTAAGATGGGTGGACTTCAACTCCCAGAATTCCCCATCCAGCTTTATTTAAGATGGGTGGACTTCAACTCCCAGAATCCCCCAGCCAGCATGGTTTTGAAGTCCGCCCCTCTTAAAGTTGCCAAGATTGAGAAACATTGCTCCAAGGATTCCATTGGTATTGATAGTTAATCTCAGAACTGTGTAATTAAAAGGAACACAAAGATCATTTAGTCCAACCTCTTCAATGTGCAAGAAAATCAACAAAAATACCCCGGAGAGCTGGGGTAAAACCAGGCATGGCTTGCTTAACAACCGCCTTGCTTAGCAACGTAAATTTTGTAAAAGTCATGTGACCTTGAGGAGGCCCCCATGGTCGTAAGTGTGAAAAAGGATCCTAAGTCACTTTTTTTCGGTGCTGTTGTCCCTTTGAATGGTCACTAAATGATTTGTTGTAAGTTGAAGACTTCCTGGAATTACATTACAGATTCCCTTCCTTTTCCTCCTCCAGAAATGCAGACGCTACGGACGGCGCTGGCTGTCATCGGCAAAGGCTGCCTCTCGGCGGCTTTCAACTGCGTCTTCCTCTTTACGACCGAACTTTACCCAACCCCCGTCAGGTGAGGAGAGCTGCATTTAAAGCCTGTTAGAAATCTGTCCAACAATTAGTTGGGCTGGCATTATATAAACCAACAATGTATGTTTGTAATTTTAAGACAAAGTTACTGTATTGATTTGTACTATATTGGTTAATTGTATTGTGAATTGCCATAAGAGGGAGCTAGAGATCATGGCTTATTCTCTCTGACATTCTCTCTCTCTGACATTCTGTTTCTCTGACATTCTGTTGCTGCTGTGTTTATACTTTGATATCTTTGTTTACTGTAAAGGACAAAGGCAACCGGTAAGAAGACTTTGTAGTTGGATATTATTTGGACGGATAAACGTATATGATCTGGACCGTTTATTGGACTGTGCTATTTCTTAAAGTAAACTTTAACTCAATTTAGTGTAGCTGTTTATGGCTGAATAATTATTCATAACTACTCTCATAAACATTTCCATGTGCTTATCCTTGTTACTCAAGGGTTATTCTGCACATATCATAACAAAGCCCCCTTATTTTTGGAACTGTAACTCTGGGTCAGAATCCCCCCCCCCCGCCCCCCCGGTCCTGGGTTCAATCCTCCACATCTTCAAGTAAAGGTAGTCCTTGACTTACAACCATTGAGAACCATAGTGGCGCAGTGCTCAGACTGCAGTATTGCAGGCTAATTCTGGGGAGGGGAAGGGGTCTAGAGTTTCAGATCCCTAGACCCCCGCCCTCCAACCTAATCTCACTGATCTTTGCAACTTCTTCCTTCGCCCTTCCCAGGCAGACGGGGCTGGGTTTCGGCAGCACGATGGCCCGCGTAGGGGGCATGGTCTCCCCGCTGACCAAGATACTGGAGGATTATTACTCCTTCCTTCCGCCGATTGTGTATGGGGCGCTCCCCATCTCGGCTGGAATTATCGCTTGTCTTCTGCCGGAAACTCTGAACGTCCCGTTGCCGGATACGATCGAAGACGTTGAGAACAGGTCAGTGGCAAGCGTTGGGGTTACGTTTGGTAGTTTGGGCCCAGCTGAGCTTTGCAAATTATTTTTATTGATGTCATTTTTAATTGCCTCTTGACTAGATAGATGGCACATAAATCGAATGAATGAATGGATGAATGAATGAATGAATGAATATGTTAAGTAAGAAGATAAAGACTAAGATATGTTAAAATAAAGGAAGTTCTTGCCTGGAGAATTCTGGGAATTGAGTCCATGAATGCTGGCTGAGGAATTCTGGGAGTTGAAGTTCATCCATGCTGGTTGGGGAATTCTATGAATTGAGTCCATCCATGTTGGCTAGGCAATTCTGGGAGTTGAAGTCCATCTATGCTGAATGGTGAATTCTGGGAGTTGAAGTCCATCTATGCTGGCTGGAGAATTCTGGGAATTGTCCACCTATGTTGGCTAGGGAATTCTGGGAGCTGAAGTCCATCTATGCTGAATGGGGAAGTCTGGGAGTTGAAGTCCATCTTTGCTGAATAGGGAATTCTGGGAGTTGAAGTTCATCCAGTTTAATTATTCAATGTTGATCGCATGACATGATGGTTTCCAGCTGACCTACAATTTATTCTTCCCTTTAAACCTCAGATCCAAAAAGACGAACAAGAAGAATGAGGAAGAGATTGCCCAGGAGAAAATCCTGCTTCAGAAGCAGGAAAGAGTTTTGTTCAAAGAGACTTGCTGACAATTTGATTCTGGAAATAAAGTTCTTAAGAGCTCATTTTTGAATGTGCATTTCAAAAGTGGAAGATATGATGTTTCTGGACACGTATTTTCATTTTTTTTTTTTAAAAAAAGGAACCTTGTTTTTGTTATTTTTTCTCTTTTTCTTGTATTTTACTGGACCCCCTCAACTCAAGGATGGGTAGTTGCTGAGCTAAGCCAGCCTCAATAGGGAGACTCATTGCTGTGATAATAAATATGGGAAGCGTCTTCTGAACATGTACAGAGTATATTTCCAAAAACAAACTCTTGGATTGTCAGAGATTCCTTCCTTTAGACAAGAACTCCAAACCACAACATTATTTTCTGCCAATTCTTACCATTTTCTTCATCTTCTTCTTTTTTCAAACTGGGGTTTTCTCAAATCACGGATGTAGAAGTTTTTCCTGATCTTGTCACCTGCTTGTAATAAAGTGGTTTATTTTTTTTTGCAATTTTGAAGTTTGCACTTGAGAGCAAATTCTGATCATTTCATGGAGGTATTTTTTTTGTGTGTGTGTGAGGGGTAGTTTGGCTAATTGTCTTCCTGGATTTCTTTCTTTCTTTCTTTTTTTAAAACAACTTCTCAGATGGGTCCTTCGTGATCACCCACCCACGAATTAAGCAAGTTTAGCCCTGCTTAGCTTTTGCACAAAACACAAATGCTTTCAGACAGCAAATGGTAGTTAATTGTTCAGCACCAGTTATGGGCCATATCTGGCAATGCCAACCATGGAATAAACCTACATCTTTTACTAGTTTGCAATCATGGTTTCTAGGCTGCGAAGGGGAGGAGGGGTCTCCATCTTTTCAAGATGGCAGCCAACGGCTTGGATATACCAAGAAGGCCATTTGTCATTTGTCCTCATGGAAATTTTCTGTCTCTTTTGGCAAGCAGGAAAGTTAATAAGTTGTTCTTTTGTCTGGATTGGAAAAACAAGGGGAATAAAGTCCATTGTTCAAATCACGCTGGTGTGGTTGCGATCAGGGGTGTTGAACAGGGGGAAAAAAATGTGTCGTTGTGGGTCAGGGGGCAGCTTGTAGCGGACTATAAAGCCATCAATTCTAATTAGATGGTGGTTTGGAGGATGGTAAAACATGGAGGTGTTTGATAACCAGGTTAAGGGTAAGGTGTACATGCTCCAACCCCTGAGCAAATCTGACCAAGAATGATGGCTACGTCTGGCTCTTCCTTGTGCACCACCACAGTTGCGATGAAATCTCATTTCAAGCCAAAAAGGAAGAAGAGAGGAAGAAAGTCCCATGTGCATTTTGCAAAAGACAACCAGATGTTAAGTCCATCCCTCCAAGGACAAGAAAGAGGAAGGGGAGGGAGGAAAGATGGAGAGGTGAGGAGGGAGGGGAAGGAGGGAAGGACAAAGGAAGGAAGGAAGGAAATGAGGGAGGGAGGAAGAGAGGAACAAAGGAAAAGGGAGGGAGGGAGGAAAGGAAGAAGGAAGGAAGGGAGGGAATGAGAGAGGGATGGATGAAGAAAGGAAGGAAGGAAGGAGGGAGGGAAGGAAGGAAAGAAGGAAGGAAGGGAAAGGAACTGGATAGTTCAGAACTGTGAAAAATAAGATAAAATAAAAGGAAGGGAGGTTGGAAAGAAGGAAGAAAAGGAAGAAGGGAAGGAATTGAAAGGGGGAGGGAGGGATGGAGAAAGGGAGGAAGGAAGGAGAATTGGAAGGGGAAGGGAAAGAGGGAGGGAGAAAGGAAGGAAGGAGAATTGGAAGAGGAATTCTGGGAATAGAAGTCCACAAGTCTTAAAGTTGCCAAGTTTTGGAGTCCTCTGCTTTATGACAGTGGAGACCAGAGATGAGGGTGACCTCATGAAAATGTTCTTCATCTCCAGATGGGTTGGAAGGTCAACAAGACAACAATTGAAGTGTCTTCCCCCATCCATTTTCTTGCAAAATCTTGAAGATCAATCGTGGTGGCCAGGAGATATTTCTGCGGCTTCCTCCTCGTTGCTGGCCAAGTTCTCCATGACACCAAAAGACCTTGGATCTTCTCCAAGGGCAGTTAATCTCTAACACGTGCCATGTGAATGATACACCCAGGCCTGGGGTCAAGAAGCTTCATCTCTTGCGTGAAGTTGCTCTATGGGCTGAAAAGTCACACCGGGAGTTCGCTACCTCCGTGTCCTTTTTCACACTTCCATCCCTGTTGTGCTGTCACACTTTAACCTGGAGTTCAGCTAGAACTTGCCTCTGTCCTGGTTCGATTGCTTGGAAGATCAGGGTATTTTTTTCCCCCTCAAAAAAGAGGCTTTTACTAGGAAAGAGAGAAGACCGTTTTTGCTGGATGGAGAATGTCCAGTCCCACCCAGATTAGGGGAGGCGGTATATTTAGTCCTTGATTCCAGAAGAGGACTCCAAAACCACATCCTTCGTCTTTGTGGCTTCTAGAAAAGGGCTCCTGATTTTCTGGATGAGGAGAAACTGGTTGAAGGTCCTTTGGTTGAAAGTCCTTGGAGATTTAATTTAAGATCCTTCGGAGAAACTGGTTGAAGGTCCTTTGGAGATCTGGTTGAAGGTCCTTTGGAGAAACTGGTTGAAGGATCTTTGGAGATCTGGTTGAAGGTACTTTGAAGAAAGTGGTTGAAGGTCCTTTGGAGATCTAGTTGAAGGTCCCTTGAAGAAACCAACTGAAGTCCCTTTGGAGAAAACGGTTG
The DNA here is from genome assembly GCA_023653725.1 of Bungarus multicinctus. NCBI lineage: Eukaryota > Metazoa > Chordata > Lepidosauria > Squamata > Elapidae > Bungarus > Bungarus multicinctus. The sequence continues at coordinate 5,908,249 of CM042847.1, forward strand.
AAGGTCCTTCCTAAAAAAACCCAGTGCTCATGCAAGGTTTGTTTATTTTATTAGATTTCTATACCGCCCCCTCTCCCAAAAAAGGGACTCGGGGCAGTGTACAGCCAGCTAAAACAGAAACAGTATAAAGTTATACAATTAAAAACAATTTAAAATGATTAAATTGGAGGCCGAATATAAAATTAGCAGATATAAAACTGATAAAAAATTTAAAAATACCAAATTTAAAACCCCAAAATCGTTACTGGGCCAGGCTGGCCTGTTGAAAAAATAGGGTCTTTACTGCGTGCCGGAAGGTCTGAATGTCGGTAATGGCCCATATCTCCGGGGGGCAAATCGTTCCAAAGGGAGGGAGCCCCCACAGAGAAGGCCCGCACCCTCGGGGCCACCAACCGGCATCGCTCATCTGGCGGAACCCCGAGGAAGCCGACCCTGTGGGAGCGCACTGGGCGGCGGGAGGCTGTTGGTGGCAGCAGGCGGTCCCGTAAGTACCCAGGTCCCGAGCCATGGAGCGCTTTAAAGACGATCACTACCACTTTGAATCGGATCCGGAAGGCCACAGGAAGCCAATGCAGCATGCGCAGGAGCGGTGTAACATGGGAGCTCCGAGGAGCTCCCAAGATCACCTGCGCAGCCGCATTCTGGACCAACTGCAGCCTCCGGACACTCTTCAAGGGGAGCCCCATGTAGAGAGCATTGCAATAGTCCAAGCGGGAGATGACGAGGGCGGAAGTGACTGTGCGAAGTGCGTCCAGATCCAGAAAGGGCCGCAACTGGTAAATCAGACGAATCTGACAAAAGGGCCCCCTGGCGACGGCCATAATGTGATCTTCTAAAGACAGCCGTACGTCCAGGAGGACACCCAGATTGCGAGCCCTTTCCATGGGGGGCAAAATTTCTCCTTCCACGGCCAGCGACGGAATAAGCTGGCTGTATCTGGGCACAGGAAACCACAGCCACTCGGTTTTGGTCGGGTTGAGACGAAGCCTGTTAAGACCTATCCAACTCCGCATGGCCTCCAGGCACCGGGTCATCACTTCGACGGCTTTGTTGGGGTGGCCCGGGGTAGAGATGTACAGCTGAGTGTCATCAGCGTACTGATGGAATTCCACCCCGAAACCACGGTTGATCTCACCCAGCGGCTTCACATAAATGTTGAACAGCAGGGGCGAGAGCACAGACCCCTGGGGCACCCCACATAATAGGGGCCTCGGGGTCGACCTCTGCCCCCCTGTCAACACAAATTGCGAGCGGTCGGAGAGGAAGGAGGAGAACCACGGTGCTTCCCACTCCCAACCCCCCCAACCGCCGCAATAAGATACTGTGGTTGACAGTATCAAAAGCCGCTGAGATATCTAACAGGACCAAGACAGAGGAACAACCCCTGTCTCGGGCCTTCCAGAGATCATCCACCAACGCGACCAACGCCATCTCTGTGCTGTGCCTGAAACCCGATTGGAGGGGGTCTAGATATACCGCTTCATCCAGGTACTGAGGGAGCTGATGTGCCACCACACTCTCAACAACCTTCGCCACAAAGCGAAGGTTGGAGACCAGACGAAAATTTGACAATAATGCTGGATCCAGGGACGGTTTCTTGAGGAGGGGCTGCACCACCGCCTCTTTCAAGGCGGCGGGTAAAAACTCCTCTCTCAAGGAAGCGTTAATGATCCCTTGGAACCAGCCTCGTGTCACCTCCCGAGTGGCCAAGACCAGCCAGGAGGGGCATGGGTCCAATAAACAGGTGGTGGCATTAAGCCCCCCCAGTATCCTGTCCACATCCTCCAGGGTAACAGGATCGAACTCATCCCAAATGACCTCACTGAAATCCGCCCCCGCCCCCCCCACCCGGAGATGGCCAGTCAGAGTCCAACTCATCCCGGATCTGAGTGATTTTGTTCTGCAGAAACCTAGAAAAATCCTCGGCCCGTCCCTGCAAGGGATCCTCCCGCGCCCCCACCTCCATAAGGGAGCGGGTCACCCTAAACAGGGCAACCGGGTGATTTTCTGCAGACGCAATAAGAGCGGAGAGGTAAGATCGCCTCGCCGTCCTTATTGCCACTAAATACGCCTTAATATGGGATCGTAATAGTGTTCGGTCAGATCCGGAGCTGCTGGCCCTCCAATCACTCTCTAGGCGTCTTTTCCAGTGCTTCATCTCCCTCAGCTCCTCAGAAAACCAAGGAGCCACTCGGGATCGGCACCGGGTCAAAGGCCGCAAGGGCATGACCCGGTCAAGGGCCTCAGCCACCACCCTATCCCAGGTAGCCACTAAGCCCTCGACCAAGTTGTGTGTGTGAGTCTCGGGAAACGGCCTAAGCTCTATCAGGAACCTATCTGGGTCCATCAGGCGCCTGGGGCGGTACCATTTTATCGGCCCCGCCTCCCTGCGGCAGGGTGGTGCGGAATAGAAGTCAAGTCTAAGGAGCGAATGATCAGTCCATGACAGGGGTTCTACAACAACATCCCCTATACCGAGATCATCCTGCCACTGATCAGAGACAAAAACCAAATCCAGGATGTGACCCCTCCAAGTGAGTGGGGTCCCGAATTAATTGGGTCAGGCCCATGGCTGTCATGGAAGCCATGAACTCCTGAGCAATCCCCGAGGCTCCGCTGGCAGAAGGTAGGTTGAAATCCCCCATGACCATAAGCCTGGGGGTCCCAACCACCAAGCCGGCTATAACCTCAAGGAGCTCAGGCAGGGCCGATGTCACATAGCAGGGAGCCAGGTATGCGATCAACAGGCCCACCTTAACCCTGGAACCAGGTTTGATAGACATCTACCAGGAAGAGGTCCAGCAAGTGCTACATCCTTTCTCTCCACCTTCTCACACAGAGTTCTCCAATTTTGATCCTTCCAGCTGTCCATCATGGGCTTCACAGAGGTCTTAGAACATGTCGGCAGCATGGGACGCTTCCAAATTGTCTACGTGACTCTCGTCTCCATTCCGGTGCTTATGATGGCTTGTCATATGATACTGCAGAATTTTACTGCGGCGACGCCAAATCATTACTGCGCGCCTAGCCGCGACACTGTTCCCAGGAACTGGAGTTCCGAAGACGAGGCTCTCCTTGGGGTGTCCCTCCCCATGGACAAGAACCGAAAGGTGGCAGAGTGCCACCGTTTCCGTCAGAAGCCGTGGTGGCGTTCGAATGGCACCACGGAGAACGAAACCCAGATGGAAACTGAACCGTGTAGAGACGGGTGGGTGTACAACCGAAGCACCTTCCAACAGACCATTGTGACAGAGGTGAGATCAAAGGTTGTCTGGATTCAGAGGCGATTCAGGTTGGGCACATCCAGGTTCTCAAATTGGGGGGCTGAGACTCCCCCAGACACTGTAGGTAGTCCTCGACTTACATGTTCATTGATTCACCCTTCAAAGTTACAACAGGCACCTATGTCCATTTTTCACATAACTTTTACAGCATCCCTACAGTCACATGATCAAAATTCACTTGCTTGGCAACTGGCATGTACTTATGACAGTTGCAGGGTCCCTGGGTCACATGACCCCCTTTTGCAACCTTCTGATAAGCAAAGCCAACAAGGAAGCTGATTTCACTTTATAACCATGTTACTAACTTAACTCATTGATTCACTTAACTGCTGTGTAACTACTAATTTACTGTAAGTGCAATGATTCTTCTTCCATATTTTAGAACAAGTTGCTAAAAATAAGCAATAGATTTATTTCTCGCCCAACCCTTAGGCCAGGGAGGTTGATTTTATTTTTTTATTAGGACTTGCCCACAAATGCATTTATTATTTTAGGGGGTTGTGGCTTTGCAAATTTGCAAAACCCAGCCTGTGCAAGAAACATAGCACCCTAATTTTAAATTAAGAGGGGGACACTCCTTGGAGTGATGGAAGATCCATAGTATGCACGAATTCTGGGTAATGAAACTTTCCCTCTATCTCTACTGTGAAGACAAAAAACTATTTTTGGTGGTGGTGATGGGGAAATAATGGCTTTAAAATATATACCTTTGAGTGGCACGCTCAAATTGATAATTAAAGGGGGTAATTTTTGAACTACTAGGATTAAGATGAAACTTACCGGATAATGAAATAAAAGTATGTGATAAATTTGCAAATGTGACCGATAAAAGTATAATGAATATGGAAACGAAGTAAGAATTTTAGATAATATTATAAAATAAGACATGAGAATACATAAAGAAAAATGAAATAAGCTAAGATATGAATTGAAAATGGATAAAATAAGTATGATGAATATAAAAATATCTGAGAAAATTTACAGGAAAATGGGCAACGTAATGATATGATATGAAATTGAACATGGAAGATAAATATGTAACTACGGTCATGTTTGTATGGAAATGTAAAAACCTGGAACCACATTGTTCACCAAAAGAGATGTTTTTAAAATATATGCATGCATGTATGCATATATGTAGGTAGGTAGGTAGGTTAGGTAGGTAGGTAGGTATATGTATATGTATATTTATTTTCTCTTTTTCCTTCTGCATGACCCAAATCTTTTGGCAGTGGGATCTGGTTTGTTCCTCCCGGACATTAAAGCAAATGGCACAGTCGATTTACATGGCTGGAGTTTTAATCGGTGGGATCTTATTCGGAGGCCTCTCGGACAGGTGAGGGACAAGAATTTCGATACCCAAGTTAAACATATTGTAAAGGGCGAATTTGCTGTAGCTCGACTCAACTCTGCAACACAGGAATCTCTGAGTATGTGCAGAGTGTTAGGGCTTTTCTTTGTTAGATGCATTTAAACTGCACCAAAATGCCAAATTAATTGACATTCATTAATGCAAAAAATTAATTAAAAAAATGTAAAAAAGAAAATGCACCAATATTCTCGGTGCGGTGCGGACCCAGGATTTAAAAATAGCTATTCATGTTGTAAGACGCTAAGGGGATAATGAACTGGGTATCTTTGCAACTAAGAAATGCCTCTGGGCATGTACAAAGTGCTAGGGTTTTCTTCACCAAATGCATTTAGTGTACACCAATATTCTTGGTGCAATGCAGACGCAGGATAGAATAACAGAGTTGGAAGGGACTTTGGAGGTCATCTAATCCAACCCCCTGCTTAAGCAGGTGACCCTAGACCATTTCAGACAAGTCTCTTCTTGAGAACCTCCAGTGATGGAGCACCCACAACTTCTGGAGGCAGGTTGTTCCACTGATTAATTGTTCTCCCCATCAGGAAATTTCTCCTTAGTTTCAAGTTGCTTCTGTCCTTGATTAGTTTCCATCTGTTGCTTCTTATTTTGCCTTCAGGGGCTTTGGAGAACAGCTTGACTCCCTCTTCTTTGGGGCAGCCCCTCAAATATTGGAACACTGCTATCATGTTGCCCCTAGTCCTTCTTTTCATCAAACTATACCCAGTTCCAGCAACTGTTCTTCATATGTTTTAGCTTCCGGTCCCCTAATCATCTGTTGTTGCCCTTCTTCGCACTCTTTCCAGAGTCTCAAAACATCTTTTTTATATCGGGGCAACCAAAACTGGATGCAATATTCCAAGTGTGACCTTAACAAGGCCTTAAAAAGTGGTATTACACCAGGGGTCCCCAAACTTGTCAACTTCAAGACTTGTGGACTTCAACTCCCGGAATTCCCTAGCTGGCCATCCTGCCTGGGGAATTCTGGGAGTTGAAGTACACAACTCTTAAAAGTTGCCAGGTTTGGAAACGCTAATTACACTATTACACTAATGTTGTAAGATGCTAAGGGGATAATTAACCGGATAACTTAGCTTCTCTCTGACCCACCCAGTTCTGTACAGTGGTGGCTTATTGAGTGACTCTGTAAAATATTTCTATTAATATTTACTCCTAATTTAGAAGACCAGGTTGCAAATGTTAAATGCTAAACTTGGTAACTGGGATAAAGCTCACACTGGGGAAGGGGAAATAGAAATAAAACACTGAAACATCTCACAGAAACTGGGCCTGTTTTGTACTACAGGTAGTCCTTGACTTACGACCGCAGTTGAGCCTAAATTTTTCTGTTCCTGTAAGCGAGACATTTGTCAAAAGTGAAATATTCACCATTTTATGACCTGGCTTGCCACAGCCGTTAAGGGAATCACCGCAGTTGTTAAGTTAGTAGCATGGTCGTTAAGTGAATCTGGGCCCTGATTTTGCTTGTCAGAAGGTCGCAAAAGGGGATCACATGACCTCGGGACTCCGCAACTGTCATGAGTACATGCCAGTTGCTGAGCGTCTGAATTTTGATCAGGGTTGTAAGTGTGAAAACGGTTGTAACTCCCTTTATTCAGGGCCGTTGTGACTTTGAGCGGCCACTAAATGAGCCGTTATAAGTCGAGGACCCCCTGTTTTACTTTCCAACTCCCACTGAAATTCCTCTGGCTGCCAAAGAGGCTTTTTTCCAAGTTTTTCTGCTTTGTTGCAACAAGCTCGAAAATTTCTTTCCAATTTAAATTGGGGTTTGAACGCTGAGTTTCCCACGGGAAGCATGACGGTTGGGGTAGACAGGTCGTCCTCGACTTACAACAGTTCATTTACTGACCATTCAAAGTTACGACGGCACTGAAAAAGGTGACGTATGACCACTTTTCACAGTTACGACCGTCCCAGCATCCCCACGAATCGTGTGATCAAAATTGGGATGTTTTGGCCACCGATTCGCATTTATGATGGTCGCAGTGTCCCAAGGTCCCGCTGATCCCCTTTTGCAACCTCCTGACGAACAAAGTCTGTGGGGAAGCCGGATTCACTTAACAACCGGGCAACCAACTTGTCAACCGCAGTGGTTCGTTTAGCAACCGTGGCAAGAGAAGTCGTAAAATGGGGAAAAACTCACCTGGCAAATGTTTCGCTTAACAACAGAAATTTTGGGTACGGTTGTGGTCGTAGGTCGAGGGTTGCCTGTACAAAGGAAGGCTCATTTGTGCCCTTGCTAAATCAGAATGAACCATTTTTTTTTCCTTTTTCTTGTTCTAACAAACTTCAGAAGTCTGCCAGCGTTCCAGCAAACCTCCGCTTCAACCAATAACTCCTGAGAGAGACAACTTCTCAAAAGTTCTTTTTATTTTTAGAATTTATTTGATTTGTCAATCGCTTACAAGATATATATACATAGTTATGAATACATGAAATGGGTACATATAAGAAAAATAAAAGAAACAATAGGACAGGGACGGTAGGCACGTGGTGCGCTTATGCATGCCCCCCACAGGCCTCTTAGGAAAGGGGTGAGGAGGTCAATAGTAGACAGTCTAAGGTTCACGTTTTGGGGGTTTGGGGATAGTAAACATTTTGGATAAAAAGCTGGAACACCTGGGGAATCCCAAATCTGAAAGTTCTGGGCTTCCTTGCAATAAGTAAAAACTACAAAATCCATTCCCTGCACCCATCATCGCATCACATGCCCCAATCACCATCTGTCATGCCCCTAGTGGAGACTGACTCCGAGGGAGATGAGGAACAGCCGAAAGGGAGTGGAAGTGTGGCTCCGGAGGTTGGGGAGGAGGCTGGGGAAGGGCAGAGGCCCGCTGGGAAGTCAGAGGAGGACCCAGGCCCATCCCCTCTCCATCCTAGGCCACGCAGGGAGGAGAGGATAAAGGAGAGACGTGGTCTACTGGGGAGGAGAGAGCCTTGATCCTTTTCACGGGCTGCAGCTGTGACAACTGGATAAGAGGATGGACCTGCGTACTGGCGAGTGCTGGAAACAAAGCATGGAAATATCTCTAGTTTATGGTTCCTCTCTGAGTTTGGCGTCCTTCCCAGTGTGTGTTATCTGTGGACATCCTCCAGCCCTTATCTTGCCCGCTTTCTGTTGCTTTTTCCCTTCTTCTTGTAACCGTTTGTGTGGGAGTTTTTTGTCTTCCGTCAAGAATATTTGGAGCTTAGAAGCAAAGTGAAGGAATAAAAGGGGCTTCACCTGTTTTCTATGACTGTGTTTGTTTTGTATCCCACCCTGGATCATTACACCACTCGTCCCAACTTGAGACTTCCCCTCACTTATGTGCAAAATAACATGACCTTGAATTAGAAAAAGAATGTTATTATGTCTACCTACATACACTCCAAGAAATCTTCCCCCTCCCACTTTCCCAGGCTCAAAATGTGGCAGTGTGGGAGCCTCCGCTCTCAATATGGCTCCCAAAGCTGACAAAGTCAATTTTCTCGTGCACGACGGGATGAAAATGAGGCAGAATTTCAGCTCCATCCTTTCGTCCTAATATTCTCTTCATTCCCCACTTCTGTTCTAACCTTCCTCCTTTTTCTGCCCCCTTGCAGATTTGGGCGCCAGCCAATCCTCCTGTGGTGTTACTTGCAGCTGGCCACAACTGGCACAGCGACAGCGTTTTCTCCCAATTTCAGCGTTTACTGCATCCTCCGCTTTCTCACCGGGATGGCTTTCTCGGGCATCGTGCTCAACGGCGTCTCTCTGTGTGAGTCCCTGGGATCCTACCATTGCCATGTGATCCGTCCTCCCCGGCGTTGACCGATTTGCGAGGCGTAAATGGAACCTCCATGGGCAGGAATAGTAGGCCTTCAAAGGTTCTTTTTTTTTTTTCAGGAGGCAACTGGACTTTCTTGTTTTTTTTTCTTTTGAAGACGTTTCGCTTCTCCTCCGAGAAGCTTCTTCAGCTCTGACTGGATGGTGGGGAGCGGAAGGATTTATACTCCTTGCAGGCAGCTGGTCATTTGCATCCTTTTTAGAAGGTCCTTGAGGCCACCTTTGCCAACACAAGATACGTGCCCACCTCAAACCCAAGAATACACTAAAAGGCAGAAGCGTGTCCACCCCAAGGATAAAACACCCAGACACAAAATGAGCAACATGGCATATGCAGTACAATGCAGTGAGCCACATGCAGATCTGTCCATTGGGGAAAACAAAACAACCACTTCACAAACGCACGGCACAACATAGGAGAATAAACCCATCAGGACGAGATTCAGCAGCCCATCTGCATTTAAAAGACAAAGGCCACTCTTTTGAAGACAGCTAAGTCCCCATTTTGGACAGAGAGGACTTCTGGTTTGAAAGAGGGGTCAAAGAGGCCATCTATACCCAAACTGAACATCCCTCTTTCCACAGAGGGGCTGTACAACACAGTCTTTTCAGCAGTTCCAAGAAGTCTCCACACCCCATTTGTACTACTCAGGTGACTCTAAGGCCACAAATAAACCTCCAAGTGGCCTCAATGATTCTCTAAAAAGGATGCCAATGACCAAGGAATTACAAATCCTTCCATCTTTCAACCATCCAGTCAGAGCTGAAGAAGCTTCTTGGACCAAGAAGCGAAACATCTTCAAAGAAAAAACAAGGAAGTCCAGTTGGAAAAAAAAAAATCACTTTTGGGACGGATTCAAAATCCAAGAAAGAATATACTTAGACTCCATTTGTTAGAGAAAAGATATCTTTTACTGGAAATTAAAGTGGTAGCAGCAAAAGAATTCTGAATCTGAGAAAATGAGCGCGTAAATCACACATGCAAAGTGATGGCAACTTTCCCACCCCCAATAGTTCAATTGGCTCCTCCAATTAAAAGTTGTGTATAGCATCATGTGGGCATTTCCAGGTGGTGAGGAGGCCTCTGTCCGTTGACCTTGACATATTTTGATAAAGAGTTGCGGCTGCGCATAGCATAGGATAGAAGCCTAAGCAAGAATCTCCCCCCCCCCCGCAACTTATACAGTTCTGTTTTGTAACACCTCCAGCTCGCTTCCCATAACCAAGGCCCCCTTCCTCCCCCCGTTACTTATGACAGCCGAAAGATGCAAAGCAAAGGAAGGAAATCTTGAAGGCTGACAGGTGGGATTCAAAAGGTTTTACCGCCAGTTCGGTGGGCGTGGCTTGGTGGGCGGTGTGCTTTTGCCCGTGTGCACATACTTCGCATGCGCGTGCCAAATGCACACTTTGCAGAGGCGCAGAGGCGTCCCAACTCACCTCCTGCAAGCCTGCACTCTCCCAGTCGCTTCAGCAGCTGCCACACGGCACTCTTTGTGCCGTGTAAAGCAGCTGCGCTTCAACAGCAGAGGATAACGGTAAGTATGGGAGTCCAGGAAAGCGGGCAGGCGGGCGGGCTGAATAGCAGAGTGGCGGAGAGAACCAGTTTGGTCTGCGCTGCTCATCACCGCTACCGGCTCGGCAGAACCGGACAGAGCCAGTAGAATGCCACCACTACTTTGGGACAACCATGACAGAAGATCTCCATAGAGAGTAGGCCTCCGTGTCACCGTTATTCTATTTATTTATTTTATTTATTTATTTTTGTCAATTGCTTACAAGATAATAGGTATAAGTAAAAACATAGTTATGAATACATGGATACATATAAGAAAGATAAAAAAGAAACAATAGGACAGGGACGGTAGGCACGTTGGTGCGCTTATGCACGCCCCCTACAGACCTCTTAGGAAAGGGGTGAGGTCAATAGTAGACAGTCTAAGATTAAAGTTTTTGGGGTTTGGGGAAGAAACCACAGAGTCAGGTAGAGTATTCCAGACATTGACCACTCTGTGGCTGAAGTCGTATTTCCTGCAATCAAGTTTGGTACGATTAACCTTGAGTTTGTATCTATTATGTGCTCTTGTGTTGTTATGGTTGAAGCTGAAGTATTCATTGACAGGTAGGACATTGCAATGTATGATTTTATATACTATACTTAGATCGGACTGAAGGCAGCATAGTTCTAGGTTTTCTAGGTCTAAAATCTGTCTGGTGGCATAAAAGTATTCTGCAATGAGTAGAGGAGTGGAGAACTCTTTTTGTGAAATATTTCTGGACTTTCTCAACTGTGTTAATATCAGATACGTAATGTGAGTTCCAGACTGATGAGCTGTATTCGAGTATTGGTCTAGCAAATGTTTTGTATGCTCTAAGTTAGTAGTGTAATATTACCAGAGAAAAAGCTACGTAAGATTAGGTTAATGACTCGTAATGCCTTTTTGGCTATGTAGTTAGAGTGGGCTCTAGCACTTAGGTCATTTGAGATGAGTACTCCAAGATCCTTGACAGAATTTGGATAATCAACAAGGTCTTGACTATTCAGCCTGTATTTTATTTTCTGATTTTTTGTTTTGCCAATATGTAGGACAGAACATTTATTTGTTGAGATTTGAAGTTGCCATTTGTTTGACCATTCTGATACATAGTCAAGATCTTTTTGAAGGGTAGCAGTATTGTCTGTGGTGTTGAATAGCTTTACATCATCAGCTAAGAGAACGCAGTTGCTCTTAATATGACCACAGAGGTCATTTAATAACATTAAAGAAATAACATTCTGTTATTTCTGGAGTGTGGTTTGCTTTCTTGGCAGCCCTGATGGTTTCTACTTGCCAATTTGAGGTGTTTTTTTCTCCCTCAGCTGGGCAAGCTGGATAGCCTTCAAATGCTGGTTCTGTTTTTCCCAACAGGTGTGGAGTGGACGCCCACCAAGACTCGGCCAGTGCTGGGGACCATCAACGGCTGTGCGTACACCACTGGGCAGCTTGTCCTGGCCGGCCTAGCATATACTTTCCGAGATTGGCACCACTTACAGCTGGTGGTCTCTCTGCCTTATTTCCTGTTCTTCTGTTATTCTTGGTAAATAGGACACGGCGGTTAAATTAAGGGACCGAGAAACAGCTGCTTTTCCCATATCCTGTCCCCAATTTTAGCCTTCGTTAAAACCCATAGCAATGCACTAGTCCTCAGTGAGGAAACTCAGTGAGCAATGATGTATTTTCAACGACCGGCTCGTTTGCCGGAGCTGGAAGCCATAGCATTAACTGGGGAATAGTTGATAAGCTTCGGCGTGTCTCTCCTTGTGGTGTTTTTTCCTTTTCTCCATCCTTCATCCGCCCACAGGTGGCTTTCTGAATCGGCTCGCTGGCTGATAACAGCCGGGAAGCTCGAACAGGCCGTAACGGAGCTGAAGAAGGTGGCCAAGATAAACAGGAAAGAAGAAGCTGCTGGAAAGCTAAATGTGGAGGTGAAGACCCCCAAAGATGTCAAGATTATTTCTGTTTATGCGCATAATTGTGCCTCGTTTTGATCATACGACTTTTGGGGTGTCTTGCCATGGTCGTAAGTACGAGGATCAGCCGCAAGTGATTTCAGACCGTCATGAAATGAATGGTCGTAAGTGGAAGGCTAGCTGTACGTGGGGTTTTACAATACAGGCAGTCCTCGAGTCATGACTGCAATCGAGGCTGGCAATTATGGTCATAAGTGGTGACTATTTGTAAAGCAGCTCACCGCCCGACTAGATCCGATTTTACAAGCTTTTTCCGGATGGTCATTAAGCGAACCTGGCAGTTGTTAAGTGAACCCATTGTTTTCTCTGGGCCAGTTTTTTTTCCAGACAAGCCAAAAAAACGGTCATAAGTCGCAGTCATTTGAGTGCAAAGTGTTGCAAATGGCCGTAAACCCCAGCTGATTGTTGAGGGGCCAAAATGTGGTTACGTGACCCCAAGGGCCGGGGGGGATCGGGGGCAATATCCAAGCTTCAAAGCTGAGTGGAAGGTCATTTTGGGGAGGGGGGGGGAAAATGTCCATTGTAACTTTGAACAGTCGCTAAAGTGAAGTCTCATAAGTCGAGGACTGCTTGTGCCTCGGACCAGGTTTTCAGGCTTGGCCCTTTGCACACCATTAAAAAGCTCCCAGATTGAAAAACTCAACCAGGCCTTGCAATGTGTCCCCCACCTTCCAGTTCCTGAGATCCAAGATGAAGGAGGAATTGGCCTCCATGACGTCCAAGACTTCGCTGCTCGACCTGGTCCGGACGCCGACCATGCGCCGCATTTCTCTCTGCGTCTGCTTTGTCTGGTGAAAAACTCTGGAAAGAAACTCTCTCCGTCCATTTTGCTTGGACTGGCTTTTAAGTTTAATTTAATTTAATTTAAAATTTAATGTAATGTTTTATTTTTATTTTATTATTTTATTTTATTATATTATGTTTTACATTTTATTTTATTATTTTTATTATTTCATTTTAAATTTTATTTCTCATATCCCATTTTCTTTTATTATTTTATTTTATCATTTTATTGTATTAGTTTTATTTTATTTTTTATTATTTCATTTTATATTTTCTCATTTTACATTTTATTTTATTCATATTTTATTATTTTATCATTCCATTTTATTTTATTAGTTTTATTTTATTTTTTATTGTTCTATTACATTTCAATTTATTTGTGACTTTATTAATTTTATTATTTCATTTTATTTTTTATATTTTACATTTTATTCATTATATTTTATTATTTTATTTTAGCGTTCTATTTTATTTTAATGTATCTATGTTATTTTATTAGTTTTATTTTATTTATTATTTTTATGTTAGTTTATTTCAGTTTTCATATTTTATCATTTCATTTTATTATTCTATTCTGTTTTGTTTAAATGTATTTATTTTATTTATTTCATTATTTTATATGTTCTGTTCTATTCCGTGTTATTTCATTTTATGTTTTATCTTACATTTTATGTTATTCATTGCATTTTATTATTTCATTTTATCCTTCTATTTTAATTTATTAGTTTTATTTTATTTATTACTTTTATGTTAGTTTATTTCAGTTTTCATATTTAGTCATTTCTTTTTATTATTATATTCTGTTTTGTTTTAATGTATTTATTATTTTATTTATTTCATTACTGTATATGTTCTATTCTATTAATATTTTACCATTTATTCATTAATTTTTTTCCTTTGGTCCCCTTCCCAAGGTTCTCCACCAGTTTTGCTTATTATGGGCTGGTGATGGACTTGCAGAATTTCGGGGGCAACATCTACCTGATCCAACTCTTTTTTGGAGCTGTTGACTTCCCGGCTAAGTTTCTTTCGATCTTCACAATTAGTTACATCGGACGCCGGTTTACCCAAGCCATTACCCTCATCCTGGCTGGCTTAAGCATCCTGGCCAACATCTTCATCCCTCAAGGTGAGAAAGACTTTGGGCCTGAGTAGCACAATACTAGAATTCAAAGGTTTTGAGGAAGCTTCTAGAAGGTTTTTGGTTTTCTACCTCATGCTCACGAAGCTGGAGAGAAAGCTAGAAAGAGTGCAGAGAAGAGCAACTAGGATGATGAGGGGACTGGAGGCTGAAACATATGAAGAACGGTTGCAGGAACTGGGCCTGGCTAGTCTAGGGAGGAGAAGGACCAGGGGAGAGAGAGGAGAGCAGCCTTTCAATATTTGAGGGGCTGCCCCAGAGAGGAGGAGAGGGTCAAGCTATTTTCTAAAGAGCATGTAGGCCAGACAAGGAGCAATGGATGGAAACTGATCAAGGAGAGATTCAACTTGGAAATAAGGAGAAACTTTCTGACAGTGAGAACAATCAACCCATGGAACAGAAGTTGCCCTCAGAAGTTGTGGGAGCACCATCACTTGAGACTTTCAAGAAGAGACTGGATTCCCATCTGTCAGAAAGGGTGTAGGGTCTCCGGCTTGGGTGGGGGGGTTGGACTAGATGACCTACAAGGTCCCTTCCAACTCTGATTATCTGTTATCTGCTTTAGGTTTCAGCTTTAGAAGTTTTTTTGGGGGGTGGACTTCAACTCCCAGAATTCCCTAGCCTGAAGACTGGAAGTTGAAGTCCACCCATCTTAAATTATTCTGGCTGGGGAACTCTGGGAGATGAAGTCCGACTATCTTCAAGCATGGTGGCTGAGGGATTCTGGGAGTTGAAGTCCATCCTTCATAAAGATGCCCAGTTTGAAAAAGAATACTTTAGAGAGAATCCTTTAGATTAAAGGGGCATACAAATGAAAGCAAATAATAATGTCTCAGCACCAGATTGGAAATGTGACCATAGACCGAGGTGGCTGTAAGGTTGTGAGCAAAGTAAACCAGATATTCGCACAAACAGAACCAAGTCTTCCATCTGGAACTGGATTAGATCGATCGGTTGATTCAGAACCATGGACAGCATCTCTGCTTCAATGACAGCAATTGGATCCTGTTACTAAATTGGAGATAGTTGTCAACTCTATCAAAATCGGGAACATTATTCCCCCATTATACAATGTATGATAACAGGGTTGGATGAAACTTT
Organism: Bungarus multicinctus; assembly: GCA_023653725.1. Taxonomy (NCBI): domain Eukaryota; kingdom Metazoa; phylum Chordata; class Lepidosauria; order Squamata; family Elapidae; genus Bungarus; species Bungarus multicinctus. The sequence goes on from CM042847.1 coordinate 5,923,258, forward strand.
GGAGGTCATCTAGTCCAACCTCTAACCCCTCTACCATTCTGGACAAATGGCTGCCCAGGGTCTCCTCGAAGACTTCTAGCGATGGAGCACCCACAATTTCTGAATCCCCCTGATTAATTAACAGGATAACAGGGAGGGACCTTGGAGGTCATCTAGTCCAACCCCCCGCTGCTCAAGTAGGGAGACCTTCTACCATTATGGGCAAATAGCTTGGAGCTCCAGAGAGTGCGGTCTCTCACCACAGATCTCTCTCTTTCTCCCAGATATGCAAACCCTTCGGACGACCGTGGCTGTTTTCGGGAAGGGCTGCTTAGCCACCTCGTTCAACTGCATCTACTTGTACACTGGAGAACTTTATCCGACGGTACTTCGGTGAGAGACCAAACCAGGGGGAACCGCAGGGCAGGTGACTGTGAAAAGATATTTTGGACTCCTCCGGTGGAAGGAAAGGAAGGAAAAGTGGGTGCGGGATAGCTGCTTGTGGGGGGTGTCATTTGGAAAAAAAAACACAGGGGTTTATATTGGGCCAAGTACCTCCATGAGGTCAAGGAGCATGACCAATCCCTTTTGCTTATGTGTGTGTGTTGGGGGGGGGTGTCTGTCTGTGCAGGCAAACCGGGATGGGTCTCAGCAATACCATGGCCCGCCTGGGAGGCATTGTGGCTCCGGTAGTGAAGATGACAGGAGAATATGTCCCATTCCTGCCCAATCTTATCTACGGTGCGGCTCCTATCATATCCGGAATCGTGGCAACCTTCTTGCCGGAAACTCGCAACATCCCCTTGCCAGAAACAATAGAGCAGGTGGAGAACAGGTGAGGAAAAATGGTGGTCCCAGGCCCTAAAAGACCTTCTCTTTCCATGCTGAGTCTTCTTCTTTAGCAAGAAAGCCAACTGATGGGTTGGAGGATTTAAAATAATAATAATAATAATCTATATCTTATTAAAACTCTCATTGTCATGACCGTTGAGTGGGGCATGATAGGGCCACGGTTTTTGAACCGAGGTATTTTAAATAGGTTAACTTACAGAAAGCATCCAAAAACCAGGACTCTAAGTCTTGAAGGAATGAAAATTTGTTCTGGTCGCTTCAGAGCTAATGACATTGCCACAGAGCAATCTTAATTGTTCTGTGACAGTTTCCCAGTCGGTTTAGCAATCCCTCGCTTTCTCTCTCGCTCAACAGCAGCCACTTACCTGTCTTCTGAGAAGGAAAGGAGGGGAGGGAGGGAGATTGGGAAGGATGGGGGAAGAGAAGGGAAGGGAAGGGAAGGGAGGAAGGAAAGGTGGAAGGGGAAGAAAGGAAAAAAAGGTAAAGAAAGGAAGAAGGGGGAAGGGGTGGGAGGGAGGGAGGGAGGGAGGGAGGGAGGAAGGAAGGAAGGAAGGAAGGAAGGAAGGAAGGAAGGAAGGAAGGTTTCCAATATTCTCTGCCAGGTTCCCACAAGGAAATTCAATGGGGAAGCCAGCAGGAAGCCAAAAATCTCTCCCACTGCTTTTTTTTTTTCCCCATCTTCTTCATATAAATCTGTTTAGGAACTATCTCTGAAATGATGACCCAACAGGGCCCAGTGCTAACAATTTGGAAAGCGAAGAATACAAATATCAAACCTCACCCACCTGAAGCTTAAAACCAGCTAAGTTTCAGTAACGCAGCTAACCCAAGCACTTGTTCATCATCTGAATTGGTGAAGCCCCTTTGCAAACCCACCAACACTTAATGGCATTTTTTTTCCCTCTGAACAGATCGCGGAATAAGAGCCAGAAGCTGGACTTCCAGCAAACAGAGGGTCTCTTACTCTCCAGCAAGCCCGAAAGCAAGAAAATCAGTGCTTAAGGAGTGAAAAACATCATATTCAGGACCTACCTTTGCAGGAAGATCTGTGAGGACCAAGAATAGTGTCGCACTTTGGAATAATATGCCCTCTTGAGCTGCAGAGGTAGAAGCAACCACGGAGATGGAAGGAGACCAATAATATTCTGGATTTACAGGAGGGAAAATAGAAGCTATTTGGAAAATATTCTACTGTCTGTACATTCATTCTGTCTGATTTCTTTTTAAAAAAAAAAATGAATCCACTTGTTTGCAAAGCACATCCTCCTAATACATTAGTGCAAGCAAAATTTGGCATGTCTATTATATAGTTTAATGTGTCACCCAAACTATATCTTAGCCTGTTAGTAAATGAGAATAACTTCTCAAACTTTTAAGAAAGTCCTGAACTGATAATATAAAAGATGGTCGTCAGGTGGCAGCAGTGAGACACCGGAAAAATACATTTTGGCTTACATTGGATGAATGTTTCTCAACCTTGGTAACTTTAAGCTGGATGAACTACAACTCCCAGAATTCCTCAGCCCGCATGCTTTAAGATTATATGTGTGGCGTATAACTCCCAGAATTAAACCAAGCTGGCTGGGGAATTCTTGGAGGTGAAGTCCATCCATGTTAAAGCATGCTGACTGGGGGATTCTGGGAAGTGAAGTCCACCCAGCTTAAAATTACCATGTTTGAGCAACACTGCCTTAAATCAATCTAACTTAGCCCCTAAAAACTCACATTATAGTTTGTTTGTTTATTGCAACTATGTAGGTACAGCCTAGGTTTCATTACGATGGGCATAAGTATAGGCTGTCCTATGCAATAGAATAGAATAGAGTAGAGTAGAATAGAATAGAATAGAATAGAATAGAATAGAATAGAATAGAATAGGAATAGAATCTATAGAATAGAATAAGGAATAGAATGGAATGGAAAGAATAGAATAGAATAAGAATGTATAGAATAGAATAGAATAGAATAGAATAGAATAGAATAGAATAGAATAGAATAAATGTAGAGGAGAATATTGAAGAGAGAATAGAATAGAACAGAACAGGAATAGAATACAATAGGAATCGGAATTAGGAATAGAACAGAATATGGAATAAGAACAGAACAGAATTACAGTAGAGTAGAATAGACTAGTATAGTATACAATAGAATAGAATAATTTTATTGTCACTTTAAATGTATACTAATCAACATACATTAAAATGAGATTTCATTGCATACAGCTCTCAAGTGTCGCCACCTCCAATATATACTACATAAACATGACAAAAAAATTATGTATATACCCACATACACACACATATATGACCCAGAGAAACAACACAGTCTGGTTCAGATGTATGCATATACATGGTGAGAAAAACGAATCTTGCGAGTTTACCAGAAGGATGGCTTTGGGAACAAAGCTGTTACAGAATCTGGTAGTCCTGCTAGAAACCCAGCTCAAGGTATCTACCCTGGATGAAACATTCAGGGGACCAACTCCTCTCTATAAAATGAATTGAAATCCAGAGATTGAACTATTGATATATCCACTTTCATTTTCTCTATCTGCCATTCTGGATTCACCCAAAATGCTCCATCAGATCAATTAAATGCTGGGTGCAAACTCGATGAAGCGGGTTCAATTTAAATTTGAACTCATTGCATCAATCCAAAAACCATTCAATCCATAATAGCAATAGCACTTAGACTTTTATACCACTTTGCAGTGCTTTCCAGCCCTCTCTAAGCGGTTTACAGAGTCAGCCTCTTGCCCCCCAACAATCTGGGTCCTCATTTTACCCACCTCGGAAGAATGGAAGGCTGAGTCAACCTTGAGCCTAGTGAGATTCGATCTGCCAAACTGCAGGCAGCTGGCAGTCAGCAGAAGTAGCCTGCAGTACTGCACTCTAACCACTGCACCAACGTGGCTCTATATAACCTATACAATAATCTATATAACCTGGTTAAATGCAAATAAACCTAGTCTGGATAAAACAGACCACCGGGATATAATCAAGATCAAGGGAGGTACTAATACCGCTCTATAAAGCCTTAGTAAGGCCACACCTAGAGTACTGCATCCAGTTTTGGTCACCACACTATAAAAAGGATATTGAGACTCTAGAAAGAGTGCAGAGAAGAGCAACCAGGATGATGAGGGGACTGGAGGTTAAAACATACGATGGACGGTTGCAGGAACTGGACATGGCTAGTCTAGTGAAGAGATGGACCAGGGGAGACAGGAGAGCAATCTTCCAATATCTGAGGGGCTGCCCCAGAGAGGAGGGGGGGGTCAAACTATTTTCCAAGGCACCCAAAGGCCAGACAAGGAATAATGGATGGAAACTGGTCAAGAAGAGATTCAACCTAGAAATAAGGAAAAATTTTCTAACAGTGAGAACAATTAACCCATGGAACAGAAGTTGACTTTGGAAGTTGTGGGAGCTTCATCCCTAGAGGCTTTCAACAAGAGACTGGACTGCCATCTGTCAGAAATGGGGTAGGGTCTTCTGCTTGGCCATGGGGTTGGACTAGATAACCTACAAGGTCCCTTTCAACTCTGTGAATCTGGTTCTAACGGATTGGTCCATTTCTGGATTCTGCCAATTGCTAAACTGAGGATTGGGGATCAGGTTTCAAAAACGCCTGCTAATTCCTCTCATGCTGTAATGGTCATAAGTGTGAAAAATGGTCACAAGTCCCTTTTTTCAGTGCCGTTGTAAGTTCAGTCACTAAATGAATGGTTGTAACCCAAGGTCTATTGCAGCAAAGTTATTGGTAATCCAAGCAGGAACAAGAGTGTTCTCCAAGATTTTGGAAATACGCCCCTCCCACCCAGAGGTGGTATTCAGCAGTTTCTGGAGAACCGGTAGTGGAAGATTTGAGTAGTTCCGTGTTCTACCTCCCGGAGTCTCAGCCGATTGGCTGGGTCTTCTTTGGTTGCCCTGCACAGGAGAACGGAGCTGGAAAGCAGGTTAGTGGGGTGGGGAGAGAATGGAGATTTTGCAGTATCCTTCCCCTGCCACGCCCACCAAGCCACACCCACAGAACCAGTAGTAAAAATTTTTGAATCC